>JACVEX010000335.1:394129-414151 GCA_017948575.1 Williopsis subsufficiens | reverse complement strand
GTAAGTTGTGCCCTCTGAATAGTTTATCTAAATAATAGAACTAAGCGAGTATGGATTATCTAAGTCTAGTGACACAGAAGACTGTAGGTCTTCAACAGTAATTTCTCCCATCGGCCATGATGACGATCATTGATGTCGGTTGTGGGATACCAAAGGCAGACCTAATGCCCTTAGATTACTTGTCTGTGCGGCTCAAAAATTTCCAGCTAGTTTTGCGAAATATCTTGCACATGCATTTCCTCGTCATGATTCGCCCTTTCAATTTGCTGATCCGCATATGAAACTGAAAGTCAGTAAACTGTTTATGGCCTTGTGAGGCTAACTCTTTCCGCTTTCCAACATTTTGTATATATCGCTCTCTAAATGTCTTGCACAAGCATACTCTCTTCCGGCATGGTTGTCCATTTGTCTAATGTGTCCCATACCACCAGACATGTCGCTATTATCAAATTTGTCCCGGGACAAACGTTTTAAATTTTATGCACCTCTGAGCACCGGCTAACGGTGGAGGAGTTGCGACCGTTTGAAGGCCCGCACCTTTTTAAAAATCCCCGATTTCCCACATGGAGAGAGCAAGAGAGGAAAGCTTCAAGGTCAAAAGTTGCAGAAAGGGCCACCAGGACACTTGTTTATTATAACAACACACAGAGGCTACGCATGTCATATCTTGATTCACTCCCCACATCACCTGCTGCAGAGCCGTTCACCTTCACCATAGATGGAGTGGATGAGCCAGAGTGTGTCTTGCAAACGCCACTCTCCCCTGCCCCAGGTGACCACTCTGCAAACACTTCTGCTCCAAGCTTCGAGAGTATTCTTAGTGGCAAGAGCATATCGCCCTTTTCTCGAGTTGCGTTTGCTGACTTTCTCAGGAAGATCCACTGTTCTGAGAACCTAGAGTTCCTCATAAGTGCTGATAACTATCTCATAACAACAGATGATACGACGAGGAAGCATCTATGGCATTACATCTACACAAACTTCATCTCTACGTACTCTTTGAAAGAAGTTAATATCCCACATGACGTGAGATCCACTTTGAACAGCTATTTTGAAAACGACACTCTTCCTTGTGATGGTGTTATCATTCATTCTATGAATGTCATCAAGGAGCTCCTAAGAGATGCATATTTCCAATTCATCCAACATGCCAGACGCTTGAAACGTGACAGTTACTTTAGCGATACTGTCAACTCTGAAGTTGTTGATGAGAACTACTCTCTTTTCCCAACACCGACCGATGAAGAAGGTCCATCAACTCTCAGAAGAATGTCTGAGCATGACCCTCTGGATACAAGACTCCCTTCGGCAAGATGCGTGTCTCCTCTAAGTGCAGGTGAGATGGCGTTGATTGATGTTCGTCAGAGAATCATTCCTCGCTCTTCAGATGCTATTGACTACTCATCAGACGATTCCAGAGAGAAGAAGGATTCGGTCACAAGCTCTAAGTCGTTGAGTACAAAGAACTCAAGCTTTACTGAGAGCACTGGATTGAAGAAACTTGCAGGCAAGTTCAGATGGAGAAGAATGTCTTCAAACTCTTCTACTGGTTCACAGTGAGAATAACTCTTATGACCTTTTTTAACGACATCATACATCATAGGTTTCAAGGAAGTTTTTTTTGTCTCCACAAAGACTTAATCCTCTTGTTTTTGTTTATTGGAAGCCTGGCCTCCATTGTATGCATCTATTTTTAATGGTATAACGGTTCATGATCAATTCGCCTTACTGTAGATAGAATAAAACGTGCTTCTGGATAAGATAATATCCCTGCATAGGCGAAATCGATCCATGTCTAATCTTTACAGGTTGGCAAGAACGCCTTTCAGCACATGTGCACAGTGTTTAGTGCGTTAATTTCAATGTGCCTTTTGAACTCTTAATTTCAGTTTGCATTAAGGGCCCACGTTCTGCCAGATAATACGACTTCGCTAGACAGGTCACAGGTTCCCTCCCCACACCGATAAGAGTCTTAGCCGTATGAGTGGAACAATAGAAGACAGAAGAATAAGTTGAATTTATATCATATGATGTTGACCTTGAGAGTTCCTAAGTGGGCGATGTGCTTTGGGCCTATCTGCAACAGTATGATCAGCCGAAGCCTTTAAAAACAGGAGGATAAGAAGAGATGCTATTCTATACAACACACTGCGCAAGTTAAGTTATTTTCATTGATCACATGAAAAACCAAGTGTTCCAAATCCAGCCATTGAACGGGCAAGATGAATGTAAAGTATACCGTATTCCTATGCTGTTTGAAGCACCCATCATTCATCAACCCGTGCTTGAACCTCTCTAATTATTGCCTTCAGGATATATCCACTCTACTGCACATGAATACCCGCCTAGCCCAGGCACCAGTGACCAGGCTGTGCCTGAATGGGCATTGCCCTGTGCCCTGATCATGGAGCACGTTCTCCCCATATAATTGCTACCCAAAACTGAAGAATTAGGCACGAAGGTTCCGTTTGAGGTCAGCAAGATAGAGTGTAGATGTCTTATCTATAAGACGGACGCGTGCAAACGTCGGACAACAGCGTGCATACTTAGTATCTATAGATAACGGTTTTTTGTTTTGTATTTCGGTATAATCCATCTCCGGGGAACTTATCAGTAACAATCAGAAACGTTGGGTTTGATGTTGATCCTATCTATCACCACAGTTGATAAGATATAGACAATCATGATCGGCAGAACGCCGACATCAACTGTTGAAATTTTGATCATATTGAGGACAATGGAAGCCAACGAGGACCACGAAATAAATTCCTAATCGACTTAGCTGAATTTTGTTACTTTGATATCGCCAAAGGTCTACCTACCGTATTTGCCCTACTGTGAACTTCAAGTTCGCGCTCTCTCCACCATGAGCATGCAAAGAGTGGTACATGTGACTAAAAGTGTCTGTGGTGCAATTACTATCAGTCTATGTCTTTTTTTTACTGCTATTGGTCTCATGTTCTTCGTTAAGATCTCCTGTCTGAGGCGTTCCACACAGATCAAGATGGAGTTAGCTCAAAACAATAATTCAGTTGGCCCGTTTTACGCCTTGATTTGTCCGTTATTGTTGGAGGAAACTTGGCATCTGAAGAAGTCATGTCATGAAAGTGTATAACCGTTTGTGTCATAGGCCTTGCGTCGAGATGGCCAGAGAATACCTCATTCTGCTTAATGCTATTTGGGAGTAATTTTTGTGGCATAATTTTATCGTACGTTGAAATTGCTTTGAGGTGGATTGAAATTTTAGAGTTTTGAATGATGTATGCTTGGCAAGCTGGTACCGAACGCCGGTTTGTCCCATCTCTTAAAGTTTTAGTTTATGGAATCTGGACGCTGTCACAGAACTATAGTAGACAAGGATGACAAACTAGCTTCAGTAGAGCAAACCGTATGTATATGGAAAAGTGTATTTACTCCTCTCTCCGGTGTCAGTTTCCACTCGGGCCGTTCAAAGGAGACAGGACCGTTTTCACCGTTGGGCAAGATAACATGACATGTCCCGTCCCAAATGTCTTAAATGTCCCAAAAGTTCCTTTCAATGAGCTCTTTTGTCCCTCTGTGACTTTGTCCTTGACTCGCCCCACTAGCCACACCTTGCCGGTTCTACTTCATGGGTATTAGACTAATAGCCGTTACTTTGATACAGGGAAACCCGGAGTCAAACCTCTAGATGAATTATTTCTGCTATATTATTATCCATTTCAGTATTGAAAAGTTCACATCTCTCATCAACACCCTCAAAAGTAGCTCTCCAACTTTTCAGAGCAGTCAGCCTTGCGCATGTGGTGAGGATCGAAAAAATGTCAAATTTGAAAGCTTTGCTTGGGGAACAGAGTTCACCAAACGGACATTGGACATTGATGCAGAACTCTACACGTAAACACTACTTTCCTATAAACAAAAAATAGACATGGACTCATTATCAAATTCAATTCATCAGCTCTTCTTCTGATCAAACCCATTTGTTGAACTGCTTGAGCTAAAATCGCTATCACTGGCCATTCGGGCTCTCTGTTTCAACAACTCTAACTCGTTGTTGTTTCTCTGTTCACCTTTCTCTACAACTAGATTACGTAGTAATCTATTCTCCATTTCCAAAGTTTGGATCTTCTTCTCCAGCGTCATCGTGAGCTCAGTCAACTCACGGACACTTCTTTCGAGGTGTTGCTCTTTCAACTTCTTCTTTATTCTAAATCTTGCAGAAGCAGCAGTATTGCGACGTCTCTTGTCAACTTCAACATCTCCAGTAGGTTCTAGCTTAACCTCAGGTAAGTCCATTGGGAGGTGGTTCGTCAAAGAGTCGTCTCTTGTATGTGACGTCCCAAAAGGTGAACCTATGATAGATGTTGAAAGTGGATTCACCGACGATCCACCTGGTGATGAAGATGAACCATAGAGTTGTGTAAGAGAGTTAATCTGTGTAGCTGAAGCAATCATGGATGGTAATCCTTGACTAGATTGTAGACCGCCAGTTACTTTAGAGCCTTGATGCTGTGCAATCAAAGCAGCAAGGGCATCGATCTGTGTTTGTGAGAGCCCTGCAGCGATTAAAGAAGACTGTGCGCCAGGTGGAACATGCACCTTAGGTAAAGTTGAGAGAAGGTCATTAGGCGCGTTGTTTGACGGCTGAAGCAGAGTAGAAGATGGTGAACTGTTGTTGTTGCTCAAGGAATTCAATGGTAGCATGCTCGATAGACCTGAGTTGAAAGAGTTCATAGAAAGATCATTGGATAGGGAAGAACCAAAGTTGTTATTACTAAGTTGGTTGAAAAGGAGGTTAGAGGCGTGGTTATTCGACGTGTCGTCCTTTTCATCCTCAGGCTTCTTTGGCTTCTCTTCATCTGGGAAGATAAAGGAATCGTCGGCGAAGGCGCTGAGCTCAGCAGTCAATCTCTCGTCGAGTTGTGAAGGGTCGTCTATATCTGGCATGAATGTATCCACGTAGACAAGCTGTTCCAAAAGAGCCGCGGGGGTGATGTTATCATCGTGGTGATGAGCATGGGCGCCTGAATTTGTACCGTTATTCATCCTCTCTTTATAGTTTGCTAATTCGACACCTCAGATGAGCAATCAAGGCAAAGCAAAAAATCTGTGGGACAGGATATATAACCTTTTTTCCGTCGAAAATGGGCACCGCTGTGTGTTGCTGTGTAAAAGGGAAATTCCAGTTTCCCTCTTCAATGTTATTGTTTAATCTTTAGATTAAAGCGATGGCTGTGGCTCCCAGATTTTTCTGTGGTGGCGCCACGCCATGTCACGTGTAAGGACAATCCCACGTGACTATGGCGCTCTTGCTGGAAGTGCCACAAAAAGTTAATCATTTGACATCTGTCAATGGGTTCCGTGGGAGTTCTTTACAATCCTGAGGTCTAGAGATCGGCGATTATCTGAATAATCATACGTGGGCGCACTGTACTGTAGAAATTACAGGAGAAATTAGACCTCAGGGATCTGAGAGATCTAAGATAATCCGTGAACCTGATGTCACATATCCACTAGAGATATAAAGCTATTCAATAGTGAATCACCTTCTACGCTACCTTAACCACCTTCATGAAGACACACCGCTACAAGTTAATATGAGCCACTGTGAACTTTCACCGGCCCTTAACCACTCTTGTGGCTTTGTCTTAGCTTTGGAAGCCACGATGTGGAAATGAAAGACTCCATGTGGCTGAAATTGTCTCGACCGGGGAAGAATGAAGGTCGGCTAATTAATGAATCAATCGTTGGAAATCTGGTATAAACGGTTTTAGAGGAGAAATGCTGAAGCCTTTTTGAGAATTTTGTAATTTTCATAATTGTCACCGAAAATATAATTCGAGCTTCTTTAGGAAGATACTATTTGGGACTAATTAAGTAAAATATATGGCAAATATACTTTCGGGTATCCTCCTCCTAAGAGCCCAATGTTATGAGATTTACTGTATCACTCTATCATTGATTTTAGTGAAAGCAACCCCTCAATTGACCTCCCTAGATCGTTTAAAGTCGCTGAACGTTCAGGGCCTGCTTGGAGGCTACACATAGTCTCTACAAAACCACTAGATCCTAGATGCAAAGGTCCTTTGCCCACTCTGAAGATATAGCGCAATCACTTTTATTAGAGTTGACGTTGAAGTACTCCCAGTGTTGACCATGAAAGACAATCAATGTGTCAAACTTTGATAAGAGAGAAGTCTGTAGTGAGTCAGATTTCCATCTCGGGAGCATTCTGCCGTTAGGGAAAGCTCAACCGAAACGAAGAGCACAGGAGCGGAGGAAAGGTCTGTTGGGCTCCGGGAAGGCACAAGAGGCCTTCAACATCAAATATAAATACCGATTGAAGATAGCATCTTTTAACCCCTCACAAGTACAAATGAGCCGTCCCAACCCACAATCCCACGCTTTTCAACAGTTTTTTTTACGTGGGGCTCTGTGAGATAAAAATCGACCGCGATCCTCCCTCTTCTCTTACAGCCAATAACTTACCTCCTATTAATCAGAAATGTTGAAGAACAACTTGAGAATCATCACTAGACTCCCTTCCAACGCCTACAGACTCGCTCGCCTCCAGTCGACAAAATCGCCGCACAGTCTGGAGTCCGGTTCTAGTGATGGCAGCGCTGCTGAAGATGCCTCTGCTACTGTTCTTGCTGACAGAAGAGATGCCTCAAGGGTGAGCGAGCACTTTGAGAATATGGGCCAGAGAGCCACCTGGTTGATGGCGTTGGCTGAGAGAAAACTACAATTGGCCCAGGGAAAAGTTATTGACTCATTTTCTTACAATACTCCTCAGACGCCAGTTATCCAGGATAAGACCCGCGCTGAGTCTTTCAGTTACCTAGTTTTGCCATTCAAAGAGGACATCTGGCTCACTGATTTCTATGCCAGTGCGGCTGGAAGATTACGTATGGGTCAACTGTTCCAAGATTTGGATGCCCTTGCAGGAAGAATCGCCTACAGACATGTTAGCCCTGCAAGCCCAATCATCGTCACTGCCAGCGTTGACAGAATTTACATGTTGAAGAGGGTTGATGATATTCAGAACAAGAATTTCATCCTTTCTGGATCTGTTATCTGGACCGGTAGATCTTCCATGGAGATTGTTATCAAGGCATCCACTACTGAAAATCAAGTCAAGGAGGACTTGAAAGAAGAGGACATCAATGAAGAGGATGTTTTCTTAACAGCAAACTTCACATTTGTTGCTAGAAACCCTGAGACACACAAGTCCTTCCCAGTTAACAGATTATTACCAATCAGTGAGAAGGAATGGGTTGATTTCAGAAGAGCCGAGTCCCATAACGCTGCTAAGAAATTCCTTGCCACTAAGGAGACCTTGTCTAAGAAACCACCAACTTCAGAAGAATCTCAAATAATTCACAACATGTTCCTCGAATCCAAAAAGCTTGAGAACATCGCAGCTTTGCCAAAGAACATCTCCTTCATGAAAAACACAGAGACAAACTCTACTTCTTTCATGCAGCCTCAGTATAGAAACAGACATTCCTACATGATCTTCGGTGGCTACTTGATGAGACAAACTTTTGAGCTAGCTTACTGTACTGCCGCCTCCTTTTCTCACGCTTTTCCAAGATTTGTTTCTCTGGATTCTACCACTTTCAGAGCTCCAGTCCCAGTGGGTTCCGTTCTCTATATGAAATCCACTGTCGTGTACACCGAACATATCCATGAAGCTGACCTCAAGCGCTCAGATGTCTCTTCTGTTAAGGAGCACGAGGACCAGTTTGATGGTTTCTTACATTTTGGCTCAGCTCCAGCTAACAGATTGACTAATGACCCAGAAGACTTTTTGAACAGACCGGGTACTTTAGTGCAAGTTAAGGTTGACACCTCTGTTAGAGACTTGAATGATGAGAAGACAACACCATCTGGTTCTTTCATCTATTCTTACTTTGTTCCTAGAGATTCTACTGAGGAAGGTTTGGCAGACCCAGGTTACTCTTCTGTTATTCCGGAGACTTACTCTGAGATGATGGAGTTCATAGAAGCTAGAAGAAGAGCCCAGGACACTGCTCGTTATGCTCAACAGATAAAGAGTCAAATCGCGTAAACCAAGGTATTCGTAGGCCGGCACCATTATAAAATATATTCCACACTTTAATCGTACTTCATCGTAGTTCTAAAGATAACATCTCAAAGTCCATTATTACATTAAAGTCAGAAAATGACTAACATACAAAAAGCAAAAACGCCTATAAATCAAAAGTAACGCCTTATTTCGAATGTCTCTTGCTCTTTACAAATCACAGGGATTCAATCTCCGCAACTTCTCCAGTGGATTGGGTGATATCATTGCTGATGTCAGCCTGAGATGAACGACCTTTGTTTGTGAAGTTTCTTAACTTGGCCTTAGACTCAGATGGTTGCCTCGTTACAGTGCTTTTGTTATCAAATGTGAATTGCGACTGCTCTTGCCACTGTACATCACCGTTATCAGTTTGAATTGGATAGAATTCTTCACCCGTGCTACCACTATGAGCTGTTGTGAAAGAGACATCACCTTCAAGGTTACCATAGTTGTTAGGGTTTGGTGTCACCTCCTCTTTTAGGATATCTAAATTTGTAGCTCTTGAGGCTCTTTGTGGTCTTGAATCCTTGGCGAGTTCTACAATGTTGCCATCACTGTCAAGTTTTTTGATGTTCCCACTGTCATCTCTGGTCAAGATAGATGATACAGTAGAGTCCAAGAAAGCAGAGTCTCTGAAGTTCAAGCTGGACTTTCTTGGATCCCTCTTGATATCATCGTCTTCTGCCAGCCTTATACTGAAAAGCTCGTTGGTAGAGACAGTGGCCAATGAGTTCAACGATTCCCTGTTGATTTTGGAATCGACAGTTTGTCTCCAAGATCTCTTTGGAACTGATGGTTCTTGAGGTGCCGCCATCAGATAGTCAGAGCTTTGGGCTTGAAGGGCGTCATGATACAACGAGTCACGACTCTCATCATCAACGGATTCAAAGGAGGCAACATTAGTGGTAGATGAAGTTGTAGAATCATGTTCAAAATATTCCTTCTCATCTAATTTCAAAACATTGAGAGCACCTAATCTCTGCGGTTCATTGCTCTCTGGTGAAGGTTGAGGCGATCTACCAGTTGGACCATTAGCTGGGTTTCCGAGCATTGGAGGAGAAATCTTTGGAGACTTCTTCTCTTCATCATCATTATCTGTCTTTTTAGAACGACGCTTGACACAGAAGCAGAATACAAGAATGCCTGAAACAAGAATTAGGAAAAGAGGAATTCCAACACCAAGACCAATTGCCAGTGCCTTTGTGTTATTACTAGATTCTTTACTAACCGAGGGAAAGTTAGACCCAGTTGCAGTAGCAGTTGTTGTTGAAGAGCTCATGGTAGATGCAGATGCAGATGCAGAGGCAGAAGCATAAGCGGAAATAGAAGACGAAGAAGACCTGGTTGAACTATGAGACATAGAGCTTGAAGATTCGACGATTGGATCAACGCCATAGATATTGAAAGACAACTCGTCATGAGTCTCGCCGTCGGAAGCAGTGACTGTGACCACTGCAGAATCAAAATCATCTGGAGTCTCACCATTGATGGTCAAGTTGCCTTCATGAAAAGTCATCCAGTCTGCACCTTCAATTCCAACAGAAACATTTGTAGAAGAGTAGTCCGTGAAATCTGTAGATAAAAAGTAATATTGAAAGAAGTTACCTCTTGTTGCATTGGCAGACCTGAAAGATGATACTGCAAACAGAGAGGAGATAACTTCAATTTCAAAGAATAAGGTGACAGTGTCTGAGTAATAGTCATAGAGAGTAACGTTGAACACATCAGTTCTATTAAAATCAGCAGGAACAGTACCCGTGAGAGTATAGTTATTCAAAGTTGTCCAATCTGGGGCGCCCTGAAGAACAGCATTTGAGATATTGGCCAAAGTGACCTCTTCACCATCCTGATAAACATTGGAGAGTGGAATCTCGTAGCTGATCACATCGCCGCTGGAGCCATTAATGTGAATGACATCTTTCATCGTGGTAGTGAGATCATGCGCACCCACAATAATACCAAAGTCAACATAGTTGCCTGAAAAACTAGAATAGTCAGTAGCGAAGAGTCGGAAGGAGTATTTGAAGCCGGGTGCGATCTCAGAATTCGCAGGCGGGGCGACACCAGAGAACCTCAGGTTTTCTTCATCAAAGAACAACCAGTTTGGCAATGGCGAGCGTTCGACCGACCTTCCATAGTAAGCAACTATCGTGTCATCAGAGTCAAAAGTCTTTGTATCGAATGTAACGTTGAACACTTCCCCAGGCGATAAGACAAGCGAGTCATAGCCGTTGGTTTGACCAAACGTAGCCAGCTGGTTTAAAACGGTGAAGTTCTCAGAAGGCTGTGGGCCTGTGGAGTTGGAGACAACAATGGTACACACACTGGAGATCGAACCTTCATTATCGTCACCTGTCAATGTGAATTGGACTGAGTCACTCACGTCACCATTTGAAGGAGTTCCTTGGATAGTTCTTGTATCTTTGTTGAAAGCCAACCATGATGGCAACCCTGCAGCAGAATATGTCACATCGCTCACGGAAGACAGGAAAGTTTCATTTGAGATTTGGAATGTATATGCTTCATCAACCCTAGCCACTGTTGGAAGTTGTTCTTGAAACGGGAAGCCAACGTATGGCGTGCTGATAACCCGAGAGGATAGTGCAAGCACACCTAGCAGACCGGTGAATCTCATCTTTAGGTTGTGACAGGGTTTGTTTAAGTGTTTAAGACTTTCAGAGGTAGAGTTTCAGAGACCTCAAAGCCTGAGAAAGTATAAGGAGGAAGGAGATAAAATTTGACCATGTACTTGCAACCTTCCAAATTGTCCTCCTCAAAGGGATGTGATTTTCGACACCGCTCATGCCCTCAGGCGCCTGCTTTACTACGTGCCTTTAGTGTCGTACTGGCAACGGATCAACAAACAGACGCGTAACAGATGCACAATTTTTCGTGTCTTCGCGCATGCGACGCGTTCTTGTGCCCCCTGTAAAAACAAATCACAGGCATAAGCTGTGTAATTAGTTTACCATAACAGGAAGGTGTAAATGGTGGATGAGAAATTTTGGTCCCAATATGTTGGGCTGTTCACTAATAACTTTTTATGCAGATGAGTTTTCCTAATTGGTAGCCTAACTGTTCAAGATCGAGAAGAGGTAGATATGGATATTGACTAGGATGAGCATTGAAAGATGCATGGAACTTACGAGCTTTTTTGATGACTTTGTGTTCAAATTAAACCGTAACTTTTACAGTTCAAGTAGGTAGCACCTATACAATCATAAGGAAGCATGAGAGGTTTCACAGAGAATAAGAAGTTGGCACAGCTCTAAGAGACACCACAGAGCTCACATGACTCCTAGTATTATCGATAACACTAAGTTGGCTACCCATCTCTCATTCTATACTACAATCTAGTATCTCGTACAACGCATAGGTGCCTTTTAGACAACTTGCGAAGTCATATATATCCAGTGGCCCAAGTAGAAGTTCTGGAAAGCTCATCGTCGCATCAGCGTCAAACAATTGTTGAAATTAGTATTATAAATTAGGGAGATATGCCCACGGAAGTTCCTTCATGGGAACTCTGGTATATACTGATGGCGGGTTTTGATATATCGACATTAGAGTTTGTAGGTGCAAGAACAATGTTCCATAACGAATATCGAACATCGCATGGTATTTGATTGTATTATATCATATTAATTCCAATGATTCTGCCTTAGTTCTTTCAAATTCCTCTATGGTAAGTTACCCGAATCTTTCATATTTATGAATTTTTTTTCTCCTATTACTTCAAGCTTTTCTTTTGTTGAGATCTCAAATTTATCAACCTGTGACACATCTCGAAGGTATTAATTTCGTTTTCCTAATAAAAACTAAGGAGCTTGAAATCCGATATTGTGGACTTGTGTTCTTATATACTTTCAGAATTCATCAAATATTCAGTTGTATTCTGTACCACGGAAAGCACCCGGCAGACACGATTGATTTTGCTTGTTCTTCTTTGGGTAAGATGCAAAAGGTCAAAAGGCAATCTGTTATAACCTAACAGCAGACTTTCATCCCTTAGAAATTCTCTGGATACATCCCACCCGAAGAACCTTCTTAGTAGTGAATCAGATAGTGATTGGAAGAAAACTTGAGGATTCATAAAGGAGCCATCCCATAAATCAGGAAATATTCGCGAAGTTGACTGTAGCACAGAAAGTTCATCCAAAATAAGCCCCGTTAACTCCAACAATTAATAGCGAAACATCAACAATTTCAACTAGATCTATCAATCAAGGGGTCGAAAATGGCACCAAAGCTCGAAGAGTGGGAAATCAAAAAGTATTGGGAGATTTTCAGCGGGCTGAAACCTGTAGATAACAAGCTGTCGGGTGATAAGGTGTCTGTGGTGTTGAAGAATTCCAAACTTAGTGATGATAACTTGTCCAAGATTTGGGACCTTGCTGATATCGATACAGATGGAAGTTTGGATTTTGAAGAGTTCTGTATCTGTATGAGGTTGATTTTTGATCTTGTCAACAAGAATTTGGCCGTGTTGCCCTCTCTATTGCCCGATTGGTTGGTGCCATCCAGTAAAGTTCATTTGATTCAGGCAAGAAGAGCATTGGCTGGTCAAGACCAAGTACAGAGACAGTCTGACTCAGAAGATGAGGATACGCAAGGTGCCCAGTTCGATTGGTATATCTCTCCAGGTGACAAAACGACATATGAACAGATTTATGAATCTGCCGCTGACAGATTTGGCCGTATTACATTTGAATCTTTAAATGGCCTCTTTGGCACTTTATCTAACGTTCCTGATGCTGATGCTAGATTTGCATGGAACCTGGTGAATCCAAGATCTTCTGAGACAATCGACAAGGACCAGACATTAGTTTTGTTGCACATGCTAAACCAACGTGAAAGTGGAAAACAGATGCCTAGAGGAGTTCCACCAGCTTTGAGAGCCACATTCAGTAAAGAGCAGCCAGAATACTCTCTAGAGTCGCATCAGGCTACCGTATCACAGCCTACGCCAGTTTCTAAGCATACGTTTGGAGAAAATTACTTGAACAGAATCGGTGGGTCTAGTTTGGCTCAGAACACAAAGGGTACCGATTTCTCTTCTACACAGGGTACCGATTGGGAGGAAGTTAGACTCAAGAGAGAGCTTGCCGATCTTGAAGAGAAAGTAAATGCGGTAGAAGCGGAAATTGAATCCAAGAAGACCGAGAGACTGAATGAAACTAGTGGGAATAAGACATTACAGATTCGCAGAGAATTGGAGCAGCTACTTGATTATAAGAAGAGGCAGCTTGTTTCGGATAGTCAGGGTGGTTCTGATTTGTCTGCGTTGGTCGGTGATGTTGATACCGTTGAGAGTCAAGTTCAAGTGTTGGAACAATACTTGGAGAAGAAGAGGCTGGAGTACAGCGATCTCCAAAAACAGATAGCTCAAGCAAAACATGCTTGAGTGTGATAACTTTGAATAATTATCTATATGCTTAGGCTGTTCCAGTATAGAAATAAATTGTGTACATGTATGTCGCGTTACTTACCCCAGATATTTTAACGGCTTCCGCAGATTGATGATAGATGAGACAATTTGAAAATTTAGGGGGTCACCGTTTGCTTATGTCCAGCACCACTCTTTTACCGACAACCTGTCTGTACCTATAGACCCCGGGGTGAGACGGCAAGAGCTAACAAGAGACGTGGGTGATTGCGCATGGACTCAACTTTCCCCCTGCTAAGCTTTTTCCATGGTCAGCTTCAGCCTTACCGCAATTGAAGGGAGCCCGCTGCCCAACTGGCCAACAAACACCTGTCGGACGACACAGAACCGATAGTTGGGGTTCAAACTTGCAACGTTTGTTCCATACAAATCTAATACTGTGCATCGCTCAAGAGCAAAGAGCTTGAAAGGACGTCCTAGTGTTGATCTCAAGGTTAGATCGTTGAAGGTGAAATCTTAGGGTACGAGAAGGAGGTAGAGTATTAAGGAACTGATAACAGAATGTGTCAAACCAGACAAACGACGTTTTCACACGCACCTACAAGTCCTATCTCGGACAGGACCATCGCCCCATGGACCATCTCGGGCATCTTCCATTGTGCGGTGGAAGCTGTTGTTACCTCCGTCACCACAACAGTTCCCTAAATTCCGTGAGCCGTTGAAGATCATGGAAGAAAAGAAGTGGCCCATAGAGGATGAAAGGAGATGATAGTATACTTTATGTAAATCTCTATACATAGTTCTTGTACTTTGTTTAAGGTTCGAAGATGGCGGTGTCGTACAACCTGTTCCTCTTCACCCGAGCCCACTTAATTTTAGTTCAAAGGGCTAAAGTCCGCAGCCTCGCTTCTACCCCAGATTCTTCGTCGAATGGCTGTACCCGTTTATAGATGCCCTGCTTCACCTGGAGAACCCTTAGGGCTTGGGGTGTTGGAATATTCTTTTGAGCATTCACAGAATGAAGGAATTAGATCACATGCTACCATATATCTTCTAAGTCATATGGCGTTCTCTGTTAAACAACACCGAGTTGGGTGTCCTTTTGTCTCCTCATAGACGGGCTCCTATGGCCGGTCTGGCTATACCCCAACGGTGCCCCACCTCCACGGACTGGTGGGACAGTGCATCACACATTCTCCGGCCCGGGGAGATCATAGAGAGCTTCATAGTTTTAGTAATCCACTCACAGTGGCCCGAGAGATTGGTCCTTCTCAAGTCAGAAGTATAAAAGGACACCTCGTTCCCGTTCCGCAACTTCTGGATATCCCATGAAACTTTTACATACAAAAAGGAGCTTCAATAATGTCTGCTGCCCCATCCCTCCACATCAAGTTGCCAAACGGTATCGAGTACGACCAACCAACCGGTTTGTTCATCAACAACGAGTTCGTCAAGTCTGTCTCTGGTAAGACCTTTGCTGTCAACAACCCAGCCACCGAAGAGAAGATCGTTGACTTGTACGAGGCTGACCGTGAGGATGTCGAAGTTGCTGTTCAAGCTGCTTACAAGGCCTTCCAGTCTTGGTCTGTCGTTGAGCCAAAGGTTAGAGCTAAAGCCTTGTTGAAGTTGGCTGATTTGCTTGAGGAGGAATCTGAGACCTTAGCCTCCATTGAATCCTTGGACAACGGTAAGGCCTTGCACTGTTCTAGATACGATTTGGGCATTGTTGTCGAGTACATCAGATCTTGTGCTGGTTACGCTGACAAGGTTGACGGTAGAACCATTAACACAGGTGACGGTTACTTCAACTACACCAAGAGAGAGCCATTGGGTGTCTGTGGTCAAATCATTCCATGGAACTTCCCATTGTTGATGTGGTCTTGGAAGATTGGTCCAGCTTTGGCAACTGGTAACACCGTTGTCTTGAAGCCAGCTTCTGCTACTCCATTGTCCGCTTTGTATGCTACTTCATTGGCCATCAAAGCTGGTATCCCAGCTGGTGTCATCAACGTCATCCCAGGTTCTGGTAGAAAGTGTGGTGATGCTATCTTGAGACACCCATTGATCAAGAAGATTGCCTTCACCGGTTCTACTGCCATTGGTAGAGATGTCATGATTGCCGCTGCTGAATCCAACTTGAAGAAGGTTACTCTGGAACTTGGTGGTAAGTCTCCAAACATCGTCTTCAACGATGCCGACATTGACACCACTGTCAAGAACTTGATCACTGGTATCTTCTTCAACGGTGGTGAAGTCTGCTGTGCTGGTTCCAGAATCTACATTCAAGAGGGTATCTACGATGAGTTGATTGCCAAGTTCAAAGAGGAGGTTGAGAAGCTCAAGGTTGGTTGTCCATTCAGCGAAGGTGTCTTCCAAGGTGCTCAAACCACCCCAGATCAATTCCAAACCGTTTTGGACTACATCAAGAAGGGCCAAGAAGAAGGTGCCACTTTGTTGACTGGTGGTCAAAGAATCGGTGACAAGGGTTTCTTCTTGCAACCAACTATCTTTGTTGACTGTCAAAACGATCACACCATTGTCAAGGAGGAGATCTTCGGCCCAGTTGCTGCTGTTTCCAAGTTCAAGACCATTGATGATTTGGTTAGCAGAGCTAACAACTCTGAGTACGGTTTGGGTGCTGGTATCCACACCAACGATTTGAACAAGGCCTTGGATGTTTCCCAAAGATTGGAAGCTGGTATCATCTGGATCAACACCTACAACGATTTCCACCAAAATGTTCCATTCGGTGGTTACAAGGAGTCCGGTATTGGTAGAGAGATGGGTTCTGAGGCTTTGGACAACTACACCCAAGTCAAGGCTGTCAGAGTCAAGATCACCAAGTCTCAAGAATAAATCTGAGGACAGTAAAAAATTAAGGCACAGAACTGGCTTCTTGTATATGTTTATGAAGATCTCGTTATGACATTTGAATTATGGTTGTAGTAAACGTGCGATGGAGAACGTGTTGTACCCTATGGTAAGATGGCAACCGAGCACACGACTTCAGGGCACATGGGTATTCTGTCCAATCAGGAGGTGATTGAATCGCAGATATTATTTCTACAATAAGTCTATTGAACGATTCAGCATGGATTGTGGAACGATACAAAACTGCGAAAAGTAAACAAACAAGCTTGGATTAGTGTGGAGAGAACACATAGAAGCTCGAAAGCCCAACAGAAATTCCTGGGGAGAAACGCAAAATCTCGCGGGAGTCCGAAAGCGGTAACGCACTGTTTTGGCGTCAATTTACCTAAAGTAGAAAGTCGTTCGTCAAAATTTTTCACGTGCCAGGAAAATTGTTGGTGTTTTGCGCAAAAGGGCGCCAAGTTCGGGTCAGGAGCCACTCAGATCGCGTCAGACACACTTTTTTATAACTTTTGTCTCCTCTTCGAACTTCTTTTCCCTTTTGCCACCTCCTCGTTGACACAAAAAGTCTACTAAGAATACCTTCTAAAAAGTGAGTAAGAGCGCAATTGAGTGAGATATTGGGGGTTGAGAGCCACGATCTGTCCATATATCGCTTTTGATGCGATCTCTGAAGAGATCTAACAGTTCCGCCACATGTGTTTTGTAATTTATTGACCTTTGACACTAACAACAACAGTGGCTCCACCAGCTTTCTCTGATATCTCCAAGAACCAAAATGGTCTTTTGAACAAGGACTTTTACCATGCTAACCCAGCTGCCATTGAGGTGTCCACCACCGCTCCAAACGGTGTCTCTTTCACCACCAAGAGTAAGACTTCTCCAAAGGATGGCTCTATTTCTGCTAACATCGAGGCCAAGTTCTCTGACAAGGCTTCTGGTTTGACTTTGACCCAAGGTTGGAACACCGCCAATGCCTTGGACACCAAGGTTGAACTCGCTGAGGCATTGACCCCAGGTTTGAAAGCTGAGGTTTTGACCTCTTTGGTCCCAGGTGCCGCTCAAGGTGCCAAGTTCAACTTGATCTTCAACAACCCATCCGTTACTGCCCGTGCCTTCTTTGATTTGGTCAAGGGCCCATCTTTCGTCGGTGACGCTACTTTCGGTTACGAGGCTTTCACTGCCGGTGCTGAGGTTGGTTACGACATTTCTTCCGGTAAGGTTACCAGATACTCTGCTGCTCTTGGTTACGCTCAACCTATCTACAACGTCTCTGTTACTGCCACCAACAACTTGTCTGTTTTCTCTGCTGCTTACTATCACAAGGTTTCTCCAGCTACTGAGGTCGGTGCTAAGGCCACCTGGGACTCTAAGGCCGACGCTGCCGCTGGTAAGGCCGTCGGTATCGAGACCGCTGTCAAGCACGTCTTGGACTCCTCTGCCTTTGTTAAGGCCAAGGTTGCTGACTCCGGTATTGCTGCTATCTCTTACAACCAAGTCTTGAGACCAGGTGTCAAGTTGGGGTTGGGTGCTTCCTTTGATGCTTTGAAATTGGCAGAGCCAGTCCACAAGTTGGGTTGGTCTTTGACCTTCTCCGCTTAATCCCCCCCTGGACTATGCGTGACTAAGATATGATTTGATATTGATCTATTTGTGCTTGATTGTAGTGATTTTATATGAGATGGATTAGCCCTAAAACAGCGAAGAGCGCACTAATTTGTTCAGCCAGTGTGAATGCATCATCACAAGGCAACGATATAGCTCTTTAGAAGTCCTTAGACTCCATATCAATTTCTATGGTGCAGATAGGTCCCATTTGATGCCTTTCATCATAGCTGTTTTTGGTGATGTTCGGATGGGCTTGGTGGGAGGCGAGTTTTTTTCCCTGTGTGTTTACTTTTCAGATCAACGGCAATGAGCTTGGAGTAAAGTCTCAACAACACGCAGTCTCAACAACACGCAGGTGAAGAGGATCACACGAAATTTCATTACCACAATGGGTGAACTATCAGATGAATTTCCGTCTGAGACCAGTGACGTAAGTTTAACAAACTCCATAGATTATGAGACTACCTAAATACTAACTCATCCTCAGGACTTTGGATTCAGGCTCATAGGCGGGCCAATACAGCTCGTTTCCAGCTTTGAAGAAAAACTACCGTATAAGCATATATCGAACTTTGCCTATGCTCCTCATATCGGTGTCTTTGCTGCTGCTGGTGCGCAAGAACTCGTTATTGGAATCCTAGACCAGTTGAAACAGGATATCAGAGATGGCAAAGATGAGTTCGAGACTGGTGCACATAAGGTCCCAATATCCAACATAAACAACGTCTGCTTTAGTGCTGATGAAACAAAACTGCTTATAAGTGTGAATAGTCAATTGCTCCATAAAGAGATATCATTAGATTACAAGAGTATAAGCAAATCATCTTTCAAGGCAGTTGATTTTACTCTTGATATTGATGTTGTCTCACCATGTCCAATCGACGGTTCTACTGTTGCTGTGCTTTTGCAGAATAATGAATTGTTCATTGTTGATCTCAACAAAAGTTTAAAGGAGCCACTGGCGTCTGATGTCCTGAATATTAGTTGGGCGGCATCTGATAAGAAGCTTGCTATCTCACACTCTGATGGCTCAATTACTCTGAAACAACTTGATGGTTTATCAACTAGATCCATTGAACCTCCTGAAGAACTGAAAGAAGATGAAATGCTACCTCTTTCGATTGCTTGGATCGATGAATCATCTTTGTTCGTTGTTTTTGGTGAACGACTCGAACAAACCAATGACGAAGAACCCTCCTATGACTACAAGACTTTCGTTGTAGAGATCAAAGACGCAGTCAACTTCAGAGAAACTTATGATGCTATTCCTGCGTTTGGATCCATCTGGAGAAGACCAACATTGTATTTTTCGCAAATCCACAACCTTTCAAGCTCAAACCCACTTTTGACATTTTTGGCTTCATCTACATCCGCTGAAGTGTCTGCATTATCTACAAAGGAGCAACTTCTTCCTGCCAATGATTCTGAGAGGGCTGCGTTACCAATCAATGACGATACTGGTAATGATGTTAACGCTATCGGTTTGATTGTCGATGTAAGATTAAAAGAACTTGTCACGGAACCATGTGCAGGTGTATCTGAAGCTAGTTGGTTGCCGACAGTGTGGGTATTGGGTCATGATGGTAAAGTCCAAGCATGGTACGTTTTTCATGTTCACGATTTGAAAAATGGCTCCTTCAGGCAAGATGGCCCTGTGGCATATGAGGATAAGTTGTATCAATTGGCATCAGGTTCTTTAACTACTAAATCTTCGCAGCAAGCTTTTGGAAGCACAATAACATCTAATGCGTTTAAGCCGCTGAAGACCGATGATAGCGCTTCGTCCTCTTTGTTTGGTACGCCAAAGAACGGAACTGCCTCAGCATTTGGGTCACTTGGGTTTGGCAACTCACCAGCTCCAGCTGCCAAGTCAGCATTTGGTTCTCAAACTGTGGGAAATAGTGAATCGTCATCATTGTTTGGAACTCCGAAAGCAGAGAGCAAGAGTGGTTTATTTGGACTAAACAATGCTGAATCAAAACTGAGTTTTGGATCATCAGTGTTCGGCACAAAGAGTGACTCTAAACCAGCATTTGGATCCACATCGTTCGGAGCTAGTGAATCTAAGTCAGCGTTTGGATCA
>JACVEX010000335.1:329179-394119 GCA_017948575.1 Williopsis subsufficiens | reverse complement strand
AAACCAGCATTTGGATCCACATCGTTCGGAGCTAGTGAATCTAAGTCAGCGTTTGGGTCAACATCATTTGGCAACACTGAGTCCAAGCCAGCATTTGGCTCGTCAGGATTTGGATCATCAGGATTCGGCAACACTGAATCTAAGGCAGCAACTAGTTCCTCAGGATTCGGATCCACATCATTTGGCAACACTGAGTCCAAACCAGCATTTGGTTCTTCAGGTTTTGGATCATCAGGGTTCGGCACAAAGAGTGACTCTAAACCAGCATTTGGATCCACATCGTTCGGAGCTAGTGAATCTAAGCCAGCGTTTGGGTCAAAATCATTTGGCAACACTGAGTCCAAACCAGCATTTGGTTCTTCAGGTTTTGGATCATCAGGGTTCGGCACAAAGAGTGACTCTAAACCAGCATTTGGATCCACATCGTTCGGAGCTAGTGAATCTAAGTCAGCGTTTGGGTCAACATCATTTGGCAACACTGAGTCCAAGCCAGCATTTGGTTCTTCAGGTTTTGGATCATCAGGGTTCGGCAAAGCTGAATCTAATTCAGAATTTGGATCCTCAGGATCTTCGGGGTTCGGAAGCACCGTGTCCAACTCAGCTTTGGGGTCTACAGGGTTTGGTGCCTTTGCTACAACTGCTGGAGCTGCAGACTCACCATTTTCTCAGATGATGTCTAACAAGACTTCTTCTCCATTTGGAACAGAGAAAGACGAGAAACCAGCATTCAATTTCGAAGGCAATTCTCCTTTCTCCTCAGATAACAAGAAAAAAGATGAGTCTCCTTTCGCTAATTTCAACTCATCAACTGTCAAGGAAGAGACCGATTTCAATGAAGATGGATCCAGATTCAATGACACTAAGGTGTCTTCTGAATCAGAATCGGAATCAGAACCAGAATCAGAATCAGAATCAGAATCAGAATCAGAAGAAGCAGAAGAAGAAGAAATCAGCTCAAGTGAGGAAGATGAGATAAAAGAAAAGGTACCAGTCACTGAGTTCAATACTTTCCTACGACCATCATCCACTGCTAAGCCTGATTTTGGTTCTACCACCTTTCAGGCACCATTTGAATCCGCGAAGTTTGGTGCTAAACAACCGTTTACGTCAAGTAATCCATTTGATTTGCCGAATTTGTCAACAAAGACTGAACCTGAGAAGTTGGAGGAAAGAAATCTTGAACGTAGTGGCGATGAGCATTCTGAAAAAGATAACGAAAAGGAAGAGATTGAAAAGTCCAAGATCGACGAGCATGATGGAGCTGGTGTTTCAAATGAGTCAAGTCTTGACGATTATGAGGAGCGCGATACTCCAGATAGGTCTAACATTGAAGAAATTAATGAAAGCGCTGTTCCAGATGGGTCATTGAGGGAGTATGGTAATGATGATAATGAAGATGTTGAAAATAAGAAGTCTAACAGTTTTGAAGACATTAACGGCGCCGCCGAATTTGGTGCTGATGATACCAAAGAGGAACTTTCACGTGCTGAAGATATCCTAGAAGAGCTTGAAGAAAACTTGATTATCGATGAAAAGACCGAGATTGAGCAGAACGAGGAGAGGGATTTGGATGATGTTCTTGAGAAGGGCCTGGCATTAGTTGATTCAGAAAGCCCAGACTCTTTCAAGAATGAGAAAGATGAATTCCTCTTTGAGGAAGCCAAGGAATTGAACGAGGATGGAACTACTAAGGTAGAAGATGGCGAACCTATTAGAGTATGCAATCGCTCTGATCAACACGAGAAAGCGGAGCATGCTAATGCTGCCACCCAGCGGGTTTCTGAAACTGCAGATCAACATACACAGGTCTGCGTTGAACTAGAGTCTATTGGTATCCAGACAGATCCGATACAGCATATGGAAGTTGAGCAACAAGCATTTGAGAACGAGGAGGTCTACGCTGGATCATTCAATTTACCAGAGAATATCAAACCTTATGTTCAGCTCCAGAATGTCATATACCCCCCATTGAATGGCGATGAAATCTCTAAAGAGCTTGAAATGATGATTTACGACACGGAAGCTGAGCTGATGGTGATTGAGGAGAACTATTTGAACATTTACAAGTTCATCAACGATCATTTGAATCCCGATGTTAAACATACTGAACTTTCTCTGGGTCACAGTAATCAGTGGAGGTTGTCTGAAGCCCCAACTCTTGTGAAGATATTGGATGAGAAGTTACAGAAATCCCAAGAAACTAGGTCAGAACTCTTAATTACTTCAAATACTGTTGGTGAGATCTCTTTTGAAATTCCTGAGATTCAACAACGTTGCAGATCACTTGCTGATAAGGTCTATAGCATGGAGAAGATTTCAGACCCTCAAGTCACAGCTTCTAGACAGCTAGAGTTCAAGTCCGCTAAAGCACAGATGAAGGTTAGAGACTCTTACAGTGTTATGACGTCTAGACTTCGCGCTGTTGAACAAAATCTTCTATCATTGAAGACCACTGCGAACGTTTTTTTCGACAGTGCACCAACTCGAGATGCCATGAGAGGAATCATTTCGCATATGAATACTGTCACAAGAGACTACGCCCAAGAAGCCAAATCACTGACGAAAGAGATCAGTAAGATGAATGCTAATTATGTAAAAATCTTGGATAAACTCAATAGTGATAGGGCTCAAGAGCTCAGCGAAACCGAATATAGAGAGAGGTCATGGGTGAAACTGAAGATCAACGAATTGAGTGAGAAGATGCACTCTTATGAAACTGTCGTCGAAGCACTCAAGGGAAAAAGTGCTGAGGAAGTTACAAATATTTTTTAAAACAATGTTGTATATTAAGAGAATCCAGTTCTTTAAAAATTATCTACAATGCAGCCTATCAGCACATTACAACTCTTTAACAACCTCTTTGATCTTATTGAGTAGAGTATCGTTCTGGTCCTTTGTACCTACGGTGATTCTCAAACCACCAGCACACCCCATCTCATTACCTCTATATCTGATGACAACACCCTTTGTGGTCGCCAGCTTCTCATAGATATACTTGGCATCCTTACTCGAGGGAACGCCATTTTTATCAACAACTTGAATAAGAATAAAATTTGCTGACTCACCACCGATGAGCTTATCAAGTCTATCGACTTTCAACAATTCTTCGATTAGTCTGGACCTCTCAGAGTTGAGAACTTGCACAGTTTCTCTCATTAGTTTGACACCTTCCGAAGATACAGCTCTAGCAGCAACATCAGAAGTCAACGTAGAGATATTGTATGGTGCCTTCAAAGCATTTAAGATGGATGACAATTTCTTTGAAGAATATGTGATACCCAATCTGATGGCAGCCAAACCAAAAGACTTGGAAACTGTCTGCATGACAACCAAGTTAGGATACTTATTCACCAATGGAGCCAAAGAAGATCCGACTGGCGCAAAATCAATGTAAGCTTCATCAGCAACAACAACACCATTGAAGTTATCGTTTTCTAGGATCTGCTTGATGTACTCAAGCTTGATCAAGGTACCAGTCGGATTACCAGGAGTCGTGATATAAACAATGTTAATATCTGAATCCTCATTGAGGGCCTTGTTGATCTCATCAGGCTTGATCTGGAAAGTTTCGAACTCCAATGGGACTTTCACAATCTCAACGTCGTTAATGTTGGAGCTGATGGAGTACATACCATACGTCGGAGGACAAATGAGAAGTTTATCCTTTCCTGGGCGACACACAGTTCTGATCAAGGCATCGATACTTTCGTCTGAGCCGACACCAAGACAGAGGTTCTCTGGAGTGATTTGATCCTGTGGATCGATATCAAATTGGTTCTCAGAGATTCTGAAATCACAGATGAGCTGTTTCAGCTCCAACTGGTGAGGATCAGGATAACGATGCAATTCCTGCTTTAGTTCACTTTCATCAAGGTCACTCACAGCTGGGCCGTGTGCATTCTCATTAGCATCGAGGAGGATTCCTTCTTTGAAGTCACTGAATGTTGTTAGGACAGATAAGGACTTGAAAGTGTCTTTTCACTTACTCTCTTGCACAACGGTAAGGCTCTAGGGCTAAAATGTTTGGTCTGACGAGAGTCTCGATGTTGAATCCCATAAGTGATTGTTCCTATAGTCCTTTGTCCCTTTGTGGGCTTGCGCAAAATTGGTGAGCCTTTTTAACGGTTGGAGGCTGTAGAGATGACTCAGTCGCGAATTACCGCGATCCGGTGAGGGACAAGCGAAGAGAATTATTGCACAGTGCGAGACAAAGGGACTTGGAGACGGCACTTGTCTTGAATGATAAAAGATCACCATTCAAATCCTACCAGCAGAAACTATGAATGACAAACTGCATTATTAATACGCTTAATGACAAAATTTGTCATATTTAAAAAAATGACTCCTTGTCCCTCTTTTTGTCCTTTCTCTGACCCCTCTCTGAGTTTTTTTGACACCTTTTTCGAGGGAAGTCACAACAGAGAATTGACTCGTCCCAACGGCAAAAGGCATGAAAGGTAACGGATATTCTCCACCAAGTTCTAGCTTTTCATTAATAAATACTTCACAAATAGACATTGTATCAGTTTATGAATTTGATCGGAAACTAGATTTGACGCCAAGGATCGAGAAAATCACTCCAGAAAGACTATAATTCAGAACGAAAAATAACCTTCCAAGAAAATGTTCAACATTGACACATTAACGAATCGATACATCCCGCAGTCAATTGTACCCAAATTTCCATACTTTATTGGCAGGTGGGTTGGTGGGCATAAGGCGAAAAAGATCCCTGATTATGTTCTTTGCGTGGATATATTTCTCGGTACTTTCTTATCTCTGTTAACCATCGAGGGTACATTTATGCACTCCAAAGTGTTTCTCGAGCATAATGCTCCTTTGATAGTGGCTAGTTATGGTGCATCCGCCATCCTGGCTTTTAATATAGAGACTGCACCATTGGCACAGCCTAGGAATATCCTCTTTGGTCATTTCTCGTCTGCAACTGTTAGTGTGTGTCTCATGAAGTTGTTTTCACTTTCACAAACTGGCCAAGACCACTATTGGGTTGGTGGTCCTATCTCTGTTGGTATTGCCAGTGTTTTGATGTCTCTATTGAACTGTGTCCATCCGCCAAGCGGTGCGACTGCTCTGCTTCCATTTATAGATGAACAGATACGATCTATGGGATGGTGGTATATTCCATTACACTTGTCGAGTTCCATGTTGATGATTTGTGTTGCATGTGTCACGGATAACGTTCTAAGGTCTTATCCAAAATATTGGTGGACTTCATACACAAGGCCAGAAGAAGCAGACGAAGAAGCAGGAATAGTAGCTACAACCGATATGGTTATAACTGACAAGGAGATTGTTGTACCGCCAGGTCTATTATTGACCGAGCAAGAGATGGAACTACTGGAATCTATTAAGGATAAAATTCTTAGCTAAAGTTTAATCTCATGACATAACCATAAATTCTAATACAAATATTATGAATCCAACCTCACGTATTTCGGTAACTTGGACCTATCTACCAGTAGAGTGGTTTCAAAGGTCTCAATGAATTCCATATCACTTTCACCTTTCCCACCAGCGTACTTATCATATTCGTTGAAGATCCCTGTGAGACTCCACCCTTGTAATAATTTACGCATTATCCCTACGAGGACACCAATCCTATGTTTGCCCTTATTGGAGTGTAACAATATCGGGTAATTATCTGTGTTGGTTATCATTATGAGTGCATCGTTGATAACGTTTGGGTCATTCATTATGAAAGGCTCCTTCGAAGATTTCATCTCTAGATACTTGAATTGAATTCCCTCATTCTTCAAGAATTCATAATATTCTTCATTATCGTCTTTATCACCAACATAGATAACAGTGCGTAACCCAAGGGTCTTTAAGAAAGGGAAATTGATGGGTACGGGATGGCCAGAACGGTATATGCTATCTTCGACAAGAGCGAAATTGAGGGGTGGGACGTATGTTATATCCGTCATCTTGGATTTTCAGTTACGTATAATCAGTTTAAACGTCCTGTTGTGTACTTTTTCATGGTGGCAGCTGTCTGTCTATATAATAAATGTGAAGACTGTCCCTGTGATGAATGAGCAGGCGAGGTCCACCACCGGTGGACCGCGAAAACCCGAACACCAGAGGCCCGTTATGTAATCAGCAAAGTCACTGCCGAACGCGGGTTGAACTGTACCACAGTTTGTAGTGCGATGCCGAGTGACGCTCCTCAATTATATCATTAGCTGATCTCGGCCGATGTGGGTCCTATAGCTACCAGTACATCAACACAAACAGAAAGGTACCAGTCTTCAACTGTTTGGCTTCTAGAATCTGTGATCTTGATGAGTTGATGTAGAAGCAACGCACGCACATTGCACAGACCGGAGCGGTGCTTTGGAGGACCGCCACATACATGAGGCGTAAGTAATATACAACGGCGTATTTAAGCACAACGATTGCATTAGCTATTCCTCCTTTCGCTGACCACTAGTCGTGAAAACAGTGAAGAACTGCAGGAGCTTTGCACTTCAGAGCTCTTCGAAAAGCACACATGTTTGGCGGGAAATCAGCAGCTGCTGTATAAGAGCACCAGCATAAACAAGGTTCTTTGAAGCTTGTAATTTATCGAATAAATTCTGAGCAGAAGAGAGGCATCCTAAATGAGCACTCTTCCTACGTTCTAAGTTATCAAGGATGGCACTGGGCGTACACCGCTGAGGCTCACACGCAGGCCAAGATAGATGATTGGATCAACTATCATCATCATTCGTAGTCACGGTGATCTCAAAAATTCCATAGTATAATTGGGGTCCACTTAAGCTTCTTTTCGATGTCTAGGAACACCAGAAGGAGGTTTCAGCATCTAGCAAAAAATTAAATAATAACGATGCATAGATGTGATCAGCTCGACCCAAAAAACTGTTTCATCGAGATTACCGACACACATAGTATTATATGCCGGAACTTCACCATCGAAGTCCGCCAGAGAACCGAGCTGATCGAAGGATCAGACTCGGGCCTTCAACATCACGCTGCGTTATTGAGCATCTATTATTATATTCGTATCCTTCATTATTAAGGATAGCTTTCCACATATATATGAGCACCTCTCTTTTCATAACATAGCTGTTATCCCAAATCTTTACACGGCTGTTGACATTATAGCGCTTTTTGCCATCGGAAAGTTTGTACTGACACAGAGCCACAGGGTGGATAATTGGCTTCGAACCTTCGATCGACCTGTGATCTCATATGGTGATCACCTATGAATAGCATAACATATACATATGTAACGCCTCTTAATCTTTTCCACATGTCCTCGCCTCTTTGCTCAAAAAGAGCTCGAACTTGCCTGTGCGCCTTGGCGGGGGAATTCACACGTGAGCCACGCTTTTGCGCAAAAAAATCCTGTAATTTGGCGCACTTCTGTCCGAATCAGTAAACCCTGGACCTCTGGAACACTGAAGTGTCGAGACCTGCATATGCGTCTCTCTCTTTGTGAACTCTCTTCCCATCTCCGCGAAAATATGCACTCGTTCGTGCCACATGTGGGTGGAGTTCGAGAGGCCAGTTGGTAGTGTGACTTGCGAGGTGTCTGTTAGAGTTATAGCGGAATGGACACGGCCAGGTGGTGAGCCGACACAAATCATTTACAGTGTCGAAGGATATATTAATTGACAAAGAACAGTAAGGTATATAGCACCTGCTCTAAATGTTTATACCTTTCACAGTCTAACCGCATCTAGAATCAAAATTTATGCTCTGCCAAAGATGCATGAGTGAATGGCGCAAGGTGTGTGCGTGTGTGGGTGGTACTGGACGGACGACAGAGTTGACCATGTGCAAAGTCTAACAAAAGTTTAAGACTTTCTTCGTAACTACACAACAGAACACCCCGAAAACATACCGGTTCGTTTGTTAGGGGAGAGCTATGTGGAAATCCTATAGCCACAGTGTCAAGTCCCATGTTGCTCATTGGATACACCCTCGGAGACTACACAGAACTGTCATTGCTCTAATACTCACAACGTTGCTATTCACTTTTACCCAATACGTTTATAATGAGCTGGACAACTCACTCCTACTCCAAAAAAGACTTCATCCATCAAAAGCTGTACTACGACATCTCGAAGAAGAGAGAAACATCACATCACATCATACAATATTCAGAGACGCCGAAGGTCATGAGTTACTCGACTTCGACAGAGAACACCTAAAAGCTCTCTATCCTGAGGTGATCAATGAGATCTTTGACCATGTTGATTTGGACAATGTCGATTGGTCAAGGTATGCCTATATAATGTATGCGACTTCCAAGAGCCACATGTGCAATGCCATGATGAAACTGGCAGAGGTGAAGAAGTTCGGCTCAAAGGCAGATTTGGTGATGTTAGTGAAGCAGGAGTTCTTGAATCAGACAGAGAACCCAACGGAGTATGAGATGTTGACAAACTTCGCCAAAGAATACGGCGTTAAGTTGAAAGCAACTGAAGTCATCCAAATGGGTGGTGATTCTGTGAATATTTGGCTCTCCAGTTTTACCAAATTAATGGTGTTTAACCAGACAGAGTATGATCGTATTATCTATATGGACTCAGATGCAATCTTGCTCAGAGATAACTTGGATGAATTGTTTTTCATCCCACCATGCAAAATGGCGGTCTCTACGGCTTACTGGTTGATGAAACCGAAATTTGAGAACAAGGAGATTAGAGAGAAATATAATCCTAACGAGTACGGATTCAAACCATTAACAAGGGCGCAGAGGAGCTTGAAGATCAGCAAGTTTATCAATGATAATTTAGCACCTTTTATCGATCCAGAGAGTTCTCGTTTGCTCATACACCAAAACGAAACCACAAGTGCATTTGAGACCAAAGTTAACGAGAAGAACTTCTATACGAATATTTACAACAACCTGCCGAACTATCCAACGTTAAATGAATTTGATCTTACAAATATCGTCATGGTGATCCAACCTTCGGCAGAGCTTTATGATCGTGTATTGGATGCCATGAAAAACAAAAGACAAAACGAATTCGATATGGAACTTGTTCAAAACCATATGTTTAACTTGAAGAGGATCCTTCGAGGACAGTGGTTTAATTCCGCATACCATTCCCCAAATATCACTTTCCAGCAAAGACTTGATGAGATCCCTGAGATGATGTTGTTACCACATCAAGTATATGGTACCATCACACCCCAATTAAATTCAGAACAAGTGCATTTCTCCTATATGGCTGATACACATGAACAAGTCTTTGCGCATTATCATCTCGAGACATCCACGAGAGAGCCGGCATACTATTTCATTGAGGAACAACCCGAACCTGGTGAGATCATCTACAACATGGTGAAATACCTTCATTTCTCAGATGCCCCAATCCCTAAACCATGGTTTAAACAAAGACCAGAATCTGGGTATATGGGGTTCAGAACTAGGTGTCCATCGTTCAGGGATTTCCATGCAGATGATGATCGTGTTAAGCCAAAGTATGAGACTGAGGATTGTTCTGGTGGTCGAAATTGGGAGACTGCGCATCATATGTTTGAAAAGTTGAGAAAGGATGTGTGCGGCTTGGACCTTATCGACACCACGGAGGATACTTATTATAATGTTATTAACTGAATGGAGTTTTCACAGATTATATTGTATTGTAGGTTTATTACTGTACAACCTAAAACGTAGTGTTCTGTTCGGTTGACTATGGAGAGCAAATCGGAGAGGAAATCTTATCTTCTAACATTAAGATTACATTGTGCTTTGAAAACTTAAACGATGGCGTAAGTCAAGACCAAAAGAGTTATAGGAGAATTGTATTTAAGACTTGAAGTAGTCGAGAACGTACAGGGTAATCTGTGCATGTGCACTTTACGCCTCAACTGCCCACAACCTTATACTCCAAAAAGGTTAATGGTTAGCAAACAACGCTTCAGCCTAATAAGATTGAAAAGCGTTCTGTTTCTTCAATGTTATGTCATTCTGGTGAGCGTCTATTAGATAGAGAGCGAGGGGTGGAGAATACGAAGGAGATGTGCAAGTCTATGTCCTTGTTCGCACTCACCAGGATGTCAGGCATTTGTGTGGCTCTCGGCGTTCTGTGTAGTTCCCCCCTGGGTAGGGGCCACACTATCCAGGGCTCAGGCATGCTCCAGCTGGCCGGACACATCACAGACTTACCACGGCGTTTCCTTGCAGTGCCTCGTGGCCCCAACGTGTGTTGACAGTGGCGCGCAGAGGCACCACCAAAAGCGATGTTGACACCCAGAATGCGAACATGTAGAAAGTCTATTTGTGAAATAATTCGCCTTTTTCTCGTGCTTCTGTAGTGGTTCTCTACTCAAAGAGATGTCAGCTGAGTTATTCAACGATTCGTTGAGTCGTCTCGAACTACATTCGAGGAAAATATATAAAGTACTCGCAGCCTTGGCCATTGCTACTCTACTCATCACATCTTACCACTTTTTTGGGAGCTCACAGGATGATATAATTACCACATTTCACAGGGAAGACTCCCGACTTTCGTTCACACCATCAAGAGACATTCTTCGATACCTGAAGAAAGAGAGGAACATTGGTCAAGAGTACCACCTGCACAGGGATGAATCTGGGGTAGAGCTCTTAGATTTCAACAGAGAACAAATAAAAGTGATACATCCAGAAGTGATTGACCATATCTATGAGAACATAGACCTTAATTCCGTGGATTGGTCGAGGTTTGCATATGTTCTTTATGCCACTTCATCTACTGCGATGTGCAATGCTATGATGATGCTTTCTGAGTTGAGGAAGTTTGGTGCAAGGGCAGAGCTGGTGATGATTGTAAATCGAGAGTTCTTGAATGAGACTACTAATCCTACAGAATACAAGAGCCTGACCACTTTTTCCCAGGATTACAACGTCAAGTTGAAGCCAGCAGGCATTATACAAGTCGGAGGAGGTTCTAGTTACTGGTTATCCAGTTTTACCAAGCTATTGGTTTTCAACGAAACTGAATACGATCGTGTGATATATATGGATTCAGATGCAGTATTGACAAGAAACCACTTTGATGAGTTGTTCTTCTTACCTCCTTGTAAGATGGCTGTTCCTACAGGCTACTGGTTGGTCAAGGATAAATTGCTCAAAGAGAAGTTGAGTGAGAAGTATAACCCTAATGACTATGGATTCAAGCCACTGACCAAGATTCAGAGAGCAGCAAAAGTTTCTAAGTTTGTGAATGATCATATCAATGCCTTTGTGGATCCGCAATCCCAGCAACTACTCATCCAGAAGGCAGAAATAGCAACTGTATTAGATACTGCGGTGAATGAGAAGAATTTCTATATGAATCTTTATAACAATTTACCAAACTATCCATCTATTGACGAGTTCAGTTTGACCAACATTGTCATGGTGATCCAACCATCTGCAGAGTTGTATAGACGTGTGGAGTTGGCATTGGAGAGCAGAAGAGAGAATGAGTTCGATATGGATCTTGTTCATTACCACATGTTCCCACTGAGAAAAGTCCTGAGAGACCAAGTCTCGAAATCTGCAGATAATTCCCCACACTTGACATTTGGTGAGAGATTGGAAGAGATTCCAGAGTTGATCATTCTGCCACATCAAGTTTATGGAACTTTGACATCAGAACTTAACAGAGAGACCTCACACTACTCATATTTAGCCGAGGCCCATGACCAAGCATTTGCGTTACAATTACCAGATACAGCTACGAGGGATCCAGCTTATTACTCTATAGAAAGTGAAGATTCCCCAGGTGATACAATCTTTCAACTGAGCAAGTACTTGCACTTTTCAGACCACCCTATACCTAAACCGTGGCACAAGCAGAGACCGAGAGCAGGGTACATGGCATACAGAACAAGATGCCCAACCCATGAGGACTTTATTGCCACTGATGACCGTGTGAAACCTAATGCACAGTGCAAAGACTGTTCAGCAGGGCAACACTGGGAAGAGGCCCACAGAATGTTCTCTAAGCAGAGAAAGGATATCTGTGGACTTGACCAGATTGATACAAACGATGACATGTATAGCCATGAAATCAACTGAGGATCCTCTCACAAAATTTCTGAGATTCTAATCTCGTTTCTGTATTGTAGCTTTCACAGTTTTGATGCAGTTTCTCAATTTCCCAAAAGGGACTAGGCGGAATGCCAAAAAAAAGCACTTTTACTGTGATTCAAAATAAAAACAGAAGCAACAAAAAAAAGAGAACTTTGACGCTGCCACGGATAGGAACAAACCTCATTTTATTAAAACACTGATCCGTCACTGATATCATACTGGTGCATTCGCTTACCCACATCAGCTTTTCATTTCTTTCTACAAATCATCAGTTTTCTACTCTTTGAGCCACAAATAGATCAAAATGTCCACCACAACGACAGCCACGGGGATGCCAAAGATCACGACGACAAGTAGCTCTGCTACCTCTGCGTTATGGACCACCCCCACTATTACACCTCCTGCTGCTAATGACAATCCATATATCTGGAGAACGAGTGCCCCAAGTGGGACAGTTTTCATTGCAGTTGGCGCCGTTGCCGGTTTCATCCTGTTATGCTTCATCCTATTTCTCATCTTGAGAAGCGTGTTCGCTAGACGGTCTGCACGTAATTCTCTTGGAATTGAAGATGATAGTTCATCAAGCTCATTTAGTCATGGTGGCTCTGCTGAGAAGAGTAGTTATCTGAGTTCATCACACACAAACCTGAGAACGAGTGTCTCGAATGGGAAAATTCCACTACTGTACTCTACTGGCGGAAAAGAGGCTTCAAATTCATCCGTTAGTGATGTATCCGATCCATTTGCTAAGCCTAATGACAACATGTTTTCTGTTTTGGATACCAACGACAATAAGAGAAGAAGTATGTTTATCTCTCCAACTGCTGAAGTTATGGGATTCAAAGGAGGGCATAATAGGGTTGTATCGAATATGAATCACTTTGCAAGCACTACGACAATAGCTGGAGGTGGTTCCGAGAGTGGATCATTTGCACAACCAAGACAGAATAGACATGAACGTTCTGAAAGTTATGACAACTATACTGATGTGTCATTACAGAGTCCAGAGAGATCAGGATCTCAGCGTGCTTACACTGGACGTAGCAGAACGGTTCCTTCGCAATATCTTGAGTCGATGTTTGAAGATAACTAGATGAAATTACCATGACATGATTCCATTTGTATACAATGATAGCAGAGTTGTAGTCATATCATATCGAGAAAAACACAAAATCAAATAGTAAAGCACGCAGAAAATTAAACACAGTTCATTTTTTTCCTTCTAGAGATTGATGGGAATTATTACTTCTTCACATAATAGTACAACTTGACCCCGCCTCCTCATCATCATCAGTGGCACCCTTAGGCTTGGCAGTTAGTGCACATCTTGCGGCCTCCGTAAAGGCTTCATTGACACCCCTATTTTTCTTAGCTGAGCATTCGAGGTATCTAAGTGCTCCGATCTTCTTAGCCATGGCTAAACCTTCGTCGTATGAGATCAAATTCTTGTTATTGCTCTGGCCATTGTCATCGTCCTCTTCATCATTTCTCAAGTCACATTTAAGAGCCACAAGCACCAACTTGACACCTTCACAATGGTCAGCAATCTCACCGACCCATTTGTTCTGGACGTTTTCCAAGGAATCACGGGAATCTATGGAGAAACAGAGCATAATTGTATGCGTATCGGAATAACTTAGTGATCTCAGTCTGTCGAATTCCTCTTGACCAGCAGTATCCCAAAGGGAGAGCTTGATTGGCTTGCCGTCGACAAAGATATCATGGACGTAATTCTCAAACACTGTTGGTTCGTAGACTTGTGGGAAATATCCTCTTGTGAAGACGTTCAGTAAAGATGTCTTACCACAGGCACCATCACCGAGGATGACAATCTTACGTTGGACTATGGTGTGTTAATAGGCCATGAATAGATAATTGCGGTACAATAGTGGTACTCACTTGGTTTCTTGGAACTCCCACACAATGGCATTGTTTATGGGCACTAAATACAGGAACGTAGGAATGCAAAAAGGAGACAAACACACAATATTTGATACACAAACCAATCCTAATGCGTCAGTGTGTGTAAATGGTCTTCAGATCAACTGTTTTCCACTAGATTACTGAGAAAAGTGTCTCAATGCCGTTTTGTTGTTTATGGAGAAGTGCCAACGGGAATTCTGGCCAGGAAGGGCTGTCTTACCCAAAAATGCGGTAAGAGCCGCACATTTGGAAGGAGAAGGCTTTGATGGAAAGAGGGAAATGGAAAGAGTTCCTGTGGTATTCTTAGCCCTACATGGGATTACTCTTCGGATTTTACGGCTTGAGAGGGGCCTAAAGGTATTTTTACTAGTATCCTACTACTTTTGATTCCCACGTTACAGCCCAGAGTGGTAATCTCAAGAAACTGCGGAATTACTGGATTAGGAAGTCAACAAACGGAGAGAGAAGTTGATCCCCAAGAACCAAAAATAATCAACACAAGATATATCAGTCAATCTTTCGCAGAAAAAGACTGCTGATTGCTGTTGGCTGATTGGCAGTGATATAGCCTGTGGAAGTAACCGTGACGCTAAGGAAGAGAAAAAATAGAGTCAGTTGTTCTGGGACAATTTACTCAAGAGTTAGACAAGACAGAAGGGCAAGGTTTGAATACAATGGCAGTTAAGAAGGAAGCGAACCCACTGATGAAGAGACTGGGGATACAGCCAAAGAAGAACACGGCTAACGGAACTGTACCTAAACAACCTCTCCCCAGGAATCTCAAAGCTATGTCTCATAATGGGGTGAACCCATTGATGCAGGCATTGCAGAAAGGTGCCACGAAGAACCTCACGCTAAAAGATAGAATAAGGCCTGTAAGTGCAAAAGAGGGTTTATCAAAGGTCAAGGTCAAACAAACAACGAAGCTTACGAAGGTTCAATTTCAGAAGGGTTCAAATGGACAATCAGCGAAACAGAAAATTCAACAGCCTAAAGTCTCCAAACCTCAGAAGAAGACGTTGTCTAATGTTCGTTCTATGAAGCAAACTACAGTTCTTCGGATAAAGAATGCAGCATCACAAAAATTTCTTAGATTGAAGAACTTGGAAATTGGCACCACATCTTCAGATCTGAAGCATGTGTTACAATCTATGGGTAACATCAGAGATATTAGAGTGCAGGACCTTGCCTCGGGTTCCACAACTGCAGAGGTGATGTTTGAGAGAGAGGCTGATCTTAAGAGAGCATTGAATGATTTAAATCAGGCTGTCGCAGACGGACGTGTAATCCATGCCGAAATCAGTGGTGACCATCAGATTGGCTTGAACTTCTAACAGAACTGGCATATTTCCAAATCTGTAATGCTGCTTATACAATCACTGGCAATGTAACAGCTTATAGATAGCAAAATGGTTTTTTATCGATCTTCTATTATTCAGTATGGTTCAATTCCATCTGTGGTGTCCGGTAGGGAACAATAGCAATCATGCCAATCATTGCTATATAAGGGTTCACAATCCCCCGAACTTTTTGAATTTCGTGTACAACCCCTATATAGAATCAACAGCAAAGATGTCTAATGCCCTCAAGATTTCTACTGTAATAACTTTGGCACTTTCCATTTACGCCAATGTGCGCTACCTGGTGGGGCGTAACCCAGTTGACAATGATCCCGAGAAGGATCCCTTCTACAGGGTTGGTTTCACACCATTCACGGGCAATTTGTTGATTATCCTGCTATATTGGGGATTCACTCATTTGCTGCAATTGTCATTTGTTCTTCAGTACTTCTTCCCAGAAGAAACAAACCCTCAAACGGATTCTTCAAACCCATTGACTTCTGCCCTTGGTGGCATCACCAATTCCAGTCGTTTGAAAACTGCAAACAATGTAGGATGGAGTGTCAACATCTTTAATTTATTGCACTTTGTGTGGACGTTGCTATTTGTGAATGGCCACTACATCCTCTCTGAGATTATCCTGATCATCAACTTCTTTAACATTTTAGCTCTATACATCAGCCAGGCCACCTATAATCTGCAGCCACTGTCTAGCATCGTGCTGATCCACATGCCAGCTGCTGCTTTACCATTCAGCTGGTTGCTGTATGCCATCTTTTGGAATGGTGCAGCCATGATTGGATCCCAGTCTCTTGCTAGCCGCATTGTGGCCAATGTCTTCATTTGGAACTTCATGCTCGTGCCAACCTTCTTCCTGGCCATATACAGAGACTGGTCCGTTGGGCTCTCCTCCTCGGTATTGATGCTTGCTCTCGGCGTCGGTCAACTTCTTACCAAGGTGTTTGCCCTCCAGTGGATCTTTGCCTTTGTCATCTCTGGTTATCTATTCCTTGCTTCGGCTGCTGTGCTCGGCTCAAAATTGACCGTTGTGAAGACCACCGACGCTGAAAATGCACCGTTGATTAACAACTAGTCTAATGACACATGTTATTCCTAGCCATTTGTAGTTATTCAGGCTTTGTACCGCAAGGTTTTACCATTTTCTCGATAAGCTCGGTCTTCAGCAGGGCCTTTGGAATGCCATGTGCAACAGACAAGTAACTCAACATGGATGGATGGCCAATAGCAGACGCGTATGAGTCCCTGTGAACGTTCGTCATCCACTCACTGTGTTATTTTGTTAGTCCAGTTCCCTATAAGATTGACGAAGGTGAATTACTCACTGTTTTGTAGTTTCCTGGTCTCCCAACCCAATGTGACGGTTCTTAAGTTGGTCATAAACCTGCTGCTCCCGAACTTTATCGGCCTATGTGTGTCAGTTCTTATGTCTATGTAGTCCAAAACTCTGCAAAACTCACCATTTCTTCGTTGTTTTGTGTGTGCGTTTTGTTGTTTGTTGAAGTTTTGAATTTTTCCGTGAAGAATGACAAAGTTCGGTGACAGACAAACAAGAAACAACAAACCACAACATCATCAGTAGGACAATGTCGTCCAAACAAGAGGCCACCACCGAAGATTTCGAGATGATAGTAGTTGAAGATGAGCTCCATAGAAAACGGTGTGCACTGTTGGCTGAGGTGAATACTGCAGATTACGAATGGGAACACCTAACAGAACAGATCCTCAACAAGTTTGAAGACGCTAAGACTGACATTGTTGCCCGCTCTTCAATTGAACCCTCGACTTCGGACTCAATCTTCTACGAAATCTTCCTATGTGCCAAGTTCTACCCGGAAAGGCTCTCCATCATGAAGTTGGCGAGCCTTCTGGATAAGATGATGGATGATGAATACATCGATGTGTTGAAGGGTCGGTTTGTCGCTATGCTCAATACTTTCAAGTTCGATTTCGCTCTTGCAGACCTGCTCAAGGCCTGCAAAAAACTGCCATGTCAGCACATGGCATGTTACGCGCTGGAAGATGAGGTTATCACCCGTCTTGATATGATCAGATCGTATACTAAAGAGAAAACTGACTATCTTATTCGCAATTTGGTTGATCAGAAGAGATTCTTGCTCCATGAATCCTCTGAAGGTTATGCTAAGGTGATGACAATCCTAACTGATGCTTGTGCTTCAGAGTTTTCTAAGTACGAGATCCCAACTGTCGGTAAGGCAGTCGAGACTTGCATTGGTCATTTCAACTTAGATCCTCTTCTAGTGCTGGATATCATCATCAGTTTGGGTGCAGAATACTCGAAACAGAATTATAGGTTCTGGCTCGATCTCCTGGAACAATCGCAATGGTGGCCCAAAGGTCGTCCTGCCAATCCAAACTCACTGGAGACTTTAAACACAGGCGGCAACGAAGATGCGGTTAGATTGATCGCTTCGAGATTCAATATTATAGGAAAAGAGGTTTTCCCAGAACTGCATGTTCAAAGAAGAATACAAGCTTTGGCCACATTTTCCTCAATGCTGATCAAGAGAGGATTCATTTCATTCGGATCAATGCTCAAACTTTTGGGTCCTGATGAAGAGGCGATGGTTAAGCTTTCTGAAGAGATCAATGACTCGATTGAAGAAGAAATTCTCAAAGCATCTGCAAATGCATTGGCTTTGAGTGGACCTTTGGCAGATGAAGATGAAGATGCTGAATCAAAACCATCAACGGCTCCTGAACAGATCAAACCAACAGAGGCTGATCAGTTCAATTACAAGTTGGAATTCTTGAAGTCAACACTCTCCAACGGCCTCTACTACCCATCGCTGTACTTGCTGAATAAGTATCCGTCTTTGGCATTCGCAGATGACCAAATCCCACAATTGATTATCAGAATGTTCAGTGAGATGATGAACCCATTGACCCAGGCAATGAAGCCCCTCTCTGATGAACAGCTCAAGAAATTAATGTCTCCGCTTGATGCGGAATCCTATCATAAGAATAAGCCAAAATTCTTTGAAATGGAATCTGTATTAGGATATGAAAAGGATCGTGAATTTTATTACTACTATGAATGGGTGACAGGCCTCCCGCAGATTGAGAATGTAGATGATCTAATCAAGTTCTCGAATGAGTTCCTCTCATTTATCGGTGCTAGATTGGGCGAAGATGCCATGCTATTATCCTCTTTATGCAAATTGGCAGTCCAAGATTTAGTGAGTTTTGAAAATACTCCACAGCACGATGAAAAATTAAATCAATGGTTTGAATACTTCAGAAAATTCATTCTACCTGCTTCAACATATGGACATGAGAATCCAATTGCAGTTTATGATACATTCCAACTTCTGAAATTGTTCCCACTGCAATGGAGATACAATCTCTATGGTGAGCTTCAGAAAGTGATTTCTAAGAACAGCCAATTTGTTAGATTGAACTATTCCAAGGCAGAGAAACAGACAAAAGATGTACTGAAGAGACTTACAACCGAAAATGTAAAACAGACCATGAGACGTCTCTCTAAGATAACTTTCGCCAACCCAGTACCTGCTTTCTCAGTAATTACTTCCCAGGTTGAGAGTTATGATAACTTGACTGACCTGGTTGTTGACGCAGCTCGATATTTCACTGATTACGCATGGGATGTATTACCATATGTGTTGCTAACTCGTTTGACGCAGCGCCGTGAAGCAATCCAGGCTGATGGTGTGAATGACGCATTTTGGTTACAGTCCTTGTCCACTTTCATCGCTAAGCTTGCAAGAAACTACAGCTCGTTCAACTTGATCCCAATTCTTGAATTCACTGTAAGAGCCTTGCATCAAAGTAATGGTGTCGGTCTGACTTTGTTCAAGCAACTCGTTGCTCAAATGGGTGGTATTCAACGTTTCACCAACCTTGTTCCAAATCAGATAAAGTTCCTCAATTATAGCCCTTCATTACAGAAAGTTGCTCGTAAAGTGATTATGGATACAAGAGACACTTCAAGGAGAAGCGGAGAAAGGCTCTTGAAGGCATTGAGTTCTGCTGGTATGTTGACTGAAATGTTCGTCTTGTTGCATGACTTTCATAAATCTGTTCTTGACAGTTGTGATGATGATATACCATTCAAAGTCATTACCGATCGTTCTGATGAATCTGCTGCTGTTTTACACACATTCTCCCAATTACTGAACTTTTTCGCTACTGATATTCCAGAGCTATTTGAAAAGAACATTGCACCGGTGTCCGATCTTGTTTCCAAGTACAATATTGGTATCAGTTGGGCATTCGAACTCTGGAGATCTCATATTCCTTTAGAAAGAGATTTGAATATAGACTTCCGTGCTGTCGAATTTACCAACTTTTCCAAACAATTGTATTCCGATTTCTGGAAACTTGGATTATACGATATCAACTTTGATGCCGCTGTTTATGAAGCTGAACTTATCAAGTTGGAGACTCAAAACAAAACTATTGCTAATGAGATCAGAATCTCTAACATGGACTCGAGAGAGAGAAACGATAAGGACAACATCAGATTGAGAAACAGATTAGAGGCTAACTCTGCTTTCAACAACCAAATTATAAGGACGCTTCCGCTTGATCAAGAAAAGCATAAGATTCATTCAGATTATGTTTCTAGGATACTTGAAGACCGTCGTTTATCATGGTTTTCTTCAGAGAACCCATCAGATGCCGAGTTAGAAGCATTTGTTCAGTTCTGTGTTGTGCCAAGGTTGATGAACTCCGAGACAGATGCTGTCTTTGTTGGTTCCTTCGTCACTACTCAACTGCCAATTCAGATATCTAAGCTTATTCTTGATAAGATTTTCGGGAGCTCTATCTTGGGTACGTTGATTTATACTGCCACTCCAATCGAAGCTGAGAACATTGGACTTTTCGTTGCAGAGGTTATTGGTAAATACGAGAAGGAAGAGGTCAGCAATGAGATGAAGAAATCTTCGTTTTATTGGTTGAGAAAACTCATCCCTACTGTAAAGAGCAATTTACTGCACAGTGAAAACTACATGACAAGAAGAAACACATTGACCTTCTTAAAGAATTTAATTCCAGTGGTTCATGTTAAAAGTATTGGCTCAGTGTTTCATGCCATCATTGAAGATGTTTCCAAGACGGAGACCAGAGATGACTTGAAACTTGCATGCTCTGCTGTGTTTGCCTTACTACAAAGCGCCTCAAAGAGCTGGAAAGATGTCTGGGAGGTAGTAGACTTTGATCAAGAGGAGAAAGAGGCCATTGAAGATAAAACGTTGAAGTTCATCAAGAGACGTCAACTTCTAAAGGATGAAGAGAAACGTGCTGCATTGAAGAGGGCTGAGAAGGAACGTTCTGAAAGAAAGGCCATCATGGAAGCAAAAGAAGCTAGAATAGCTGCCATAAGAGCTGAAGAGGAAGCTGCTAGACTTAAGGAAGAAGAGGAAAGGGAATCTATTGAAGCTAAGGCGAAACAAAACGAGGATGAGAAAATGTCTGGTGACGAAGAATCTGATAGGTCTGAAGAAGACTCAGATGGTGGTATTGTTCTGGAAGAGGATGATGAACCGGAGAACATAAGGCCAGAAACAAAGGGGACTTCAAAAGTTACCATGCGGTCTGAACCACCTGAGAGAGAATCCCAGAAGAAAGATGCTGATACGGCCTCTAAGAAAGAAGAAGAGACCGAGGCGAATATTGTAAAGTTCTCCAAAGAACAAGAAGAGAAAAAGAACACTCTTGAGGATAAGAATAGCAAGGTTTTGTCGAGCCAAAAGGCTTCTAACTTCACTGAAAAAGATGATCGTTCTAAATCTATTGAGAACTCTGAAGGTAAGACCAAAACGGACAACAGAATAAGTTCCAGAAGAGATGATCGGAATGACAGGGGCCGTGAAAATAGACCTCCAAGTGCACCAAGATTTCAAAATGTCACAGGTAGTCAGGTACCATTGACAAAGAGAGAAATTGACCAGAAGATGGATCGTTTGTCTGAACAGCTAAGAAAGGGAAATCTAGAAGGACTGATTCAGGTAACCAGCGACCATCCTCTTACATCAAAGAGATTGAGGGAGAACGATGATCGTAATCGTTCCTATAGGAGTAATTTGAAAGCCATTCTCGCTGAGTATATACGATCATTTTCGGACTCTCCAGACTTGGTTTCTATGAAAAGATTTGGTCCCCACATCGGTAACTTCCCAATTACGCCATATCCACCACCACCTAGACCGTCTGGGAAAAGAGCGCCACTTCCCGCACAATCTGCAGTTGTGAGTAGTGCTATAAATGCATCTCACAATTCGTCTGAGTTTGTGAGCACCCGTCCTACTGATCGTGACAGTCGTGACCAAAGGGATTCTCGAAATCAAAATGACCGAAGATCTAACAGAGACGACCATGACAGACGTGATGAGAAGAAGGATCGTCAAGATGGAAGAAGCAGTAGAGATTCAAGGGACTCCAGGGATGATCGCGATAGACGTGATAGACGTGATACTCGCGATTCAAGAGATGCACGTCCTCCTCCACCACCTCCACCTCCAGCCGGCTCGAGAAACTACGACAGAAAAAGATCTCGCCATGATGACTATCCTGAGAAGAGAAGAAGGTATTAAATAGTAATTGAAAAGTGTTTTATTAAGTTCATTTTTATGCTTTATTGTAGTTGGTGGCAGTGCGACATATCGCGCGATGTGACCACACACTCAAAGCTTCACCCAAGCCTCTATAAAAAATTGCCAAAGTGTTAGAACCAAAACCCACCTAAAGAGCCATTGGCAATGTCGTTTGATATCACTCAAGGCATAATAGTGGCTGATCCCATTGAAGGACGTGGTATTCGAGCAAGATCGATACATTCGCAAGTTTATGTTCTCTTTGAGATTGGTACTAAAGTTCAGAGAACACAGATAACATCTGCAGAGAGTTCATTGACAATGAAATGGAGGGAAGATTCGCAATGCAGATTAGATATGAAACCTGATATGATACCGATTTTGAAGGTGTTTGTTATGGAAGACCAGAAACCACTTCCCATTTGCCTGGCCCAAGGCGAGCAGGACTTGATGGATGTGTTCTATGAAAAGGAAAGCAGCAGAGTCATATCACTGAGACCATACGGACAACTGGAACTTGAACTAACTTATTATGATATTGTGCCGATGTTACCTAAAAAAAGCGTTGAGAATCCGCCTTCTGTTCCGATGAAGGATCAGGTGAAAGTTAAGAAACTTGAACAACTGGTTTCATCAGTAGATCAGGTGTTCATTGATGACGCTGTTAAAGAGGAAAGAAGTCGACTAAAGAGACTAGTCAAAGGTGTCAAGAGAAGATATCACAAATCGAGAAGTCATTATCCAGAGCAGAGCCATAGACGTGAGTCGCAAAGGAATCTGTTACAACTACAGGCCCAAGTTGACCTTGGCAGTGACAACGCAGATTCTGATTCTCAACCCAACACTCCACACTCATCAGCAGGCACTATATTTAGCCGAATATCTGTTGAATTGGAAGATTTGAGAACGCCAAACCTCGAAGAATTGAATTTCAATAATCTTCCCTTCTCGGCTGGATCTATTGGTATGAATGAACCACAAAGGACTGATATCTTGAAACAGCAGTACGAGAAAAAAAGAATAGAGAGTATGAAGTATGACTCATTCCCCCCTGAAGTGTATGCATTCTTGGATAGATTACAGAAAGGCAATGCAAGGCCGGAAGACTTTGGCATCGAGAGAGGAATCTCTGAGTATAACGGAGACGGAACATGGAGCAAAGGCTGCCTAAGGGACTCGATACAAACAGACGAACCGCCGATGCTCCCACCTAAGGTTCCAGTGGGAATGACAGGTGAAGAGTATTTTGTTCTTCGGAAGGAGCAATGTATTGACTACTTCAAGACAGTGTACAGCGGATTCTAAGTCAGCCAAAAAAGCTGGGTCGCTATGAGTTCAATCAAGGAATTATCTAATGGGTTAATGAATGAAACTGTTACGCTTCTGTAGTCTCTGCGGTTTATTCTTGCTAGATTCCAGTTCCCATGGCTCTTCCAGATGTCTCCAAGTGAGGCCTTCAAACCTAGAAGAGGGACTTGGCTCTGAAAAAAGCATCTTGACTAAAAAACTCAAATATGGACAATAAGGACTTACGAGTATCAATCATGGCTGGTTATCCCCTGAACGCCATACATAAGATCAGTTCACTTCACCAGCCAGTTTCGCATCCGTTTGTTTACGTTTCCGGACTTGAGCAAAAACTTTCTAACTCTGAAGAAGCTCGAAGAAGTTGCAAGAAGCTGGAAGAAGAAACAAGAGAAAGAAGATAGAATGTCGCACTTCAAGGGCAACACGGGGACGCTGATAATCGTTGTCGGTAGGGCAAAAGACCTCCCGAACAAGCGTAAGCTCGAGAAGCAGAACCCATACTGCCTCCTGCGTATCTCCAACTTGACGGATAAAACCAAGGCCGATCTGCGTGGTGGACAAGTTCCCAAGTGGGACGAGGAATTCAGATTTAATATTGCACCAGATATACAGCCAATACTGAGACTAAGCGTATTGGATGAGACCAAGAAGGCACCAACGCTGATCGCTGAGGCTGAGATTGACTTTACTCCTGTATTCTATTCTTCTGTCAAAGAGGGTTATGATAAGTGGCACACATTGACCTCAGGCAGTAAAGAAGCCGGTATGATCTACCTGGAAATGACTTTTTATCCTGCTAATGGGAACGCTGCCTCAAGTACACGGAAATCACTATCCACTTCTTCAGTGTCATCCTCACCGAAAAAAAGATCATTACCTCCAATTCCAGGGCAACCGCAGCTCCGAGAAGAACCAGAGACTGTAGTCCATTCAATACCACCTCCATTACCAAGAAACACTCAACAGGAAGTTACAGCGGATTTCTCAAGATCACATATGTCCATCCATTCTTTACCAGATATTCCAACTACAAATCATATATTGAAGGACTTGCCACCTGTGGACATTTGTTATACTTCATCGGTGTCAGCTAACTCTGATGATACCAACATCAACAACTCATCAGACTGGATTTCTGTGGCGAAGAAGTTTACGACCAAATATGCCAACACGTTGTTTGGTAAAGAGGAGGGATCAGTTAATGACTTCGATCAACTTGAACGTGAAGTCCAAAGTGATTTCCAAAGAAATAATTCTTCTGAGAAAAAGCGAAGTAATGCACCTCCTGTGCCATCGCATAGCTCCGGCTCTCTTAGTGGGTCATTCAAACCATTACCTCCACCAGTTCCACATCACAGTCCTGGGTCGTCTAGGACCATGATATACGACATCATTGAACCGACTCAACTGGAGAGACAAAGTCCGACGAGAAAGGCGCCGTTCTATCAGAGTGGCGAGACATCACCAGCGAAATTGAACCTGTCAAGTATACCGTATGACGTTAATGAGATTGGCTCATTTAGACCATCACCCACAGGAGGATCGCCTACACGAGGGTCGCCTACAAGAGTAATGAACTTTGGAGAGCCTTTGATAACGCAGAGAGATAATGATATCCTATTGCCTAAGCATGATGCCCCAACACCCTATGATGTCTTTGCTAGATCAAACGGTTCATCAACATCAGTTGGTTCGAACAAATCAAGGATGTCACCCACTAGGTTCAAGACATCATTACCACCACCGCCCCAGTGATGTAAAGGGCTATGAAATAGACGATAATTATATTGTGTATTGGTAGAAAAAAGTGGCGGCCTAGAAGGCAGCCTCATCGTTGTAATCGTCTTCATCGCCAAAGTCTTCACCATCATCGAAATATTTCTCTGCATTATAGTCGTCATCGTCCTCTTCTTCAAACTCATCGTCCAGATTCTCCTCAATATCTTCTCTTTCATCGTCTTTTTCATCATCTACGTCTGCCATCTCTTTCAGCTTCTCCAATATAGTATTACCAATCTCATCATTATTCAGAGATTCTAGTACTTGTTTCGAGTTCCTTAACTTAGACAGTTGAAGTAGCTTTCTCTTCTTTTGATCATCTACTCCCATCACTCTGTAGAGCTCCTGCGGAAAGAACTCTATACTGTATGGATGGTCATCTATGGAATGGCCGATTGATCTTTTCTTCAAATATCTGTCAGAGTATCTCTTCAACCCATCGTTCAACCCATCTTCGTGGATCTCATGCTTTTTAGACTTATTCGCTTCTAGAGAATCACCTGTGTAGAAAGGGCCATCTCTCACGTTCGTTTTGAAGTTGATGAAGTGTGACGAGATAATCTTCTCTTCATCTGCCATTGATCCATTAACGGGTAGTATAATAGAGGGCTTTTCAGACTCTGTTAGCTTTGTAACATCCTGATAGTCTAGACCAAAGGGTAAGTTTCTTTGAAATCCGTTATTACTTCCACCTCTTCCACCACGGAAACTCATCTCTATTTTGTATTTCTTGTTATATCGAGTGTTGTTCTTTGTGTTGATATTTTTTGATGAGATTTGCTGAAATTTTTATGTCTCTTTGTGCGATGAGGGCTCGATGTCTATGAACTTCAACAATTAAAATGGTTATCGAAGCACTACAGCGAAGCTGTGATGGTATACAATTAAGGTCAAGTTAAATCACTCAAGCAACTCCTCGATGTCCTTATCATCGTCTGCGCCATTCTGAGCATTTTCCAAGGCCTCTTGGAGCAACTTCTCTTGTCTCTTGACTCTCTTTCTCGTAGACTTACCCCAGCCCCATGACTGTTCATCTTCTGGTTTCTCAACCAGCTTCTCAATGTTTTCTTGGCTTTTTTGCTCTTGGTCCTCTTTGAGCTGTTGCTTCAATTGGCGTGTGGCGAGAAATTTATTAACTTGTGTTCTCAAGAACCAGTACCCACCGATGATGATGATTAGTCTGATGGCATGCTGAAAGTCCAAATCAAGAAGTTGGTTGATAAAGCTTTGAATGGACATTATTTGTGAAGATTTTAATATTGTAGTTCTCTTTAGTGATAAATTTGTTTTCAAGTTTAGATGATGAGCTCAAAAAGAAGACTCAAAGTTAAACAGAGACAAAGCGATTCAAAGTGGTGAATATGGAGGGCAAGAGGGCTTTAGCTACCAAGAGTGTGTTAATGCCAAGAATTAATGAGAAAAGTTGTCAAGAAGGATGTGTAAATGACAAATAGTCCAACATCAAAATGACAAAATGTCCACTCTGTGCGGCTCGGGGGAACCGACAACTGATAATCCGTAATGGCCGGATTTGGTAATAACTCCTGATTTGGACATTTGTCGGGCATTATCTGATGGCCGCACAAACTACTTCATTGATCTCTATTACGTCTAGGCGTAAGTTTCAGAGATTAGATTTCATCATCACTAAACAGATCTTCTTCAGGGAAATCGCCTGCTTCAACTTGTGAAGGTTTTAAAAATCCCCCATAGTTTGGTTTAGCATGGAAGTAATAAACACCTTTAATAGAACCATCATTCTTTCCCAGTGGCTCATCAAACTCCACCCCAGCCCATATTCTGTTATCAATTTCGGGAACTTTACCAACGAACTTAATCGTACCTCTTCTTCCATCATTGGTCTGGAATCTAGAGCCGACAGAAAGTTCACGTCCCTTGGATTCATTCAATTCATCCATCTGTTTCTTTTTCTCGCTGTATTCTGGATTGAACTGACCTAGCCGGTTCTGTCTTTTCCATTCTCTCACTGTATTAGTTCTCTTCTCATATTCTTCATCATTCATTTCATAAACTTCCACAGACTGATCTTCCAACTGTTTAAGTTCTGAGTCGTCTCTGGTATCATTGACTTGTATTCTTGAGCTCTCTGAGAGACGGAGTGACGGTAGCAAGGTCGAATCGTTCAATTCGATGCATTCACTGGAGATGGCATTTGGATATAGTAACAGTTGTTGATCGTTTGGCGGTATACCAGTGATTGTTTCTAACCTTTGTTTAAGATGTGGCATCGACCAGTTCGTCGAGATGCGACGCTGGGAATTTGTGAGTGAAGAGGTTATGTTAATGGCGATATCCATTTTGATTCCCTTTATAGATTGCTCTGTGCTTGTGCCCTCGTCTTGTCCCCGTTCTTTATCAAAGTGAAACTTCAAAACGTTCAACGAAAAACAGAGAAAGGACAAAGGTCAAGAACAACAAGCAAAGCAGGCATACAAATCAGAAATGTCAGACAACAAAAGCGTATGTGTATTGCCATCCAGACTTTCACAAGACAAGATAGACTAACATCAATGGTTCTTTCTCTTTTATGTCATTCGGCATAAATGGAGAGGACTTGACAACAGCAAGAGAAGAAACAGAAAGACGCACCAAAGAAGTACGTGACGGAGTGGTTGGCAGACCACCAGGAAAGCAAAGTCCGTGTGAAGTTCACCAATGGAAGACAGGGTAAGTACTTGATGGTTTTTTATTCTGATGAATATTAACAAGGTGAAGTGATTGGCACTCTTAAAGGGTTCGATCAATTGATGAACTTGGTGCTTGACGAAGTTGAGGAGATCATGCGAGGTGAGTTCTCTAATGGAATTATTGCTACGATGAAACTAACAACAAAATATATAGACCCAAACGATCCGAACTTACTCACAGAGAATAAGAGACAGTTAGGTTTAGTGGTTGTGAGAGGGCCGTTGTTATTGACTATCGCACCATTGGACGGAATGCAGGAGATTGAGAATCCCTTCATTCAGAATTGATGTTTTACTGATGATAATTTTGTAGAATTCAGATAAGAAGCACTATATGGATACGGTACAAACCTATCTCGATTGATGCTGCTCTATTGATAAGTTCCATTATCAGAGCCCTAGGACACCCAAACATCTTCGAGTCCTCCGACGGCCGCGGTCTACCGTTGGAGATAAAAATTTTGTGTTATCGCGAGATGAGCTGAACTTATAAGGAGTTCGAGAGCAAGCTTTGATATCAATTTGAAAGCATCAGAACTCCACAACTATGCCTGAATCATACGAAAACCTTCTCCTGCTCCCACAGACAAACCAGCTCCGCGGACTGTACTCCATTATTAGATCCAAGGACACACACCGTTCGGATTTCGTGTTCTACTCAGACAGAATCATTAGGCTCTTAGTTGAGAAGGGCCTCGACCAATTGCCAGTGCAAGAGAAGACTGTGGAAACTCCTCTGGGTGTCGAATATCAAGGTGTGGACTTCCTTGGAAAGATCTGTGGTGTGTCCATTGTGAGAGCTGGTGAGAGTATGGAACAAGGTCTCAGAGATTGTTGTAGATCTGTTAGAATTGGTAAGATCTTGATCCAGAGAGATGAAGAGACTGCATTACCAAAGTTGTTCTATGAAAAGTTGCCTGAGGATATTGCTGATCGTTACGTGTTTTTACTAGACCCAATGCTTGCCACTGGTGGCTCCGCTATTTTGGCTACTGAAGTTTTGATCTCTCGTGGAGTCAAACCAGAGAGAATCATGTTTTTGAACTTGCTCTGTTGTCCTGAAGGTATTGAGGCCTACCACACTAAGTTCCCCGACATCAAGATTATCACCGGTGGTATCGACCCAAAGCTGGATGAGAAGAAGAGAATCTACCCAGGTTTAGGTGACTTTGGTGATAGATACTACTGTATTTAAGTATAATAGCATTTTCACACGTCTAGTTTCTCTTCATTAGTTAGAAGGTTCAAATTCAAAGACATTTGGAATGAATAATTTCTGGATTCTCCTCCCATTCTTCCTTTGAAACCCACATCTTCTTGAATGAGCTCAACCCTGCCAAAATGGATCCCCCAATCCATACACTATACTTCCTTTCCGGTGGGGCATAGATCTTTATCTTTGTTCCTTTTGTAGTCAGACCTTTCAGTTCATCAATCAATCTGTCACCGAACCCCCTTATCAGTGTCGTTCCTCCACTTAGAACAATGCTTTGATATAACGAAGATCTCAGATCGATATCCACCTTCTGTATTGAGTCATAGATTAAACTATGGATCGCTGCCGATTCTGAACCAACAAGCTCAGGTCGGAAGAGGATCTCAGTGGCTCTACATCTCTCAATACCGACTCTGATTACTTGACCGTCTGGTAATCTATATGACTGTTCTTCAGCTTGTTCATTCGTCGAATTTGATGAGATGTAGCAGTACTTCTCTTTGATCTCCCTTACGATCTCCTTCTCTGCACTCGTCTGTAACAAGACGCCATTCTTTTGTAAGAGCAGCTGTAACTGCTCAGTTATATCCCTACCAGCAATATCCATCCTCTTAATAGACCCTGGTAAACTGAATCCATTATACACTGGGACAACATGCGTAACACCGTCACCTGAGTCCATCACCACTCCAGTGGTCCTACCCGAAGCGTAGAGGGCAAGAATCGCCTGTATCGAAAGGTATATTGCTGGCGTATTAAACGTTTCAAAGAAGATCTGGGTGCACTGTTCTCTATGTCTCTTTGGATTCAGGGGAGATTCTGTCAACAGGAGGGGGTGATCTTCAATATTCACTTTCAATTTTTTAATCACCTGTTGCCATATGAGTTCCATTTCCCCCCAGTCTTGGACTATGCCGTGCTTGATAGGATGATGAAGTCGTAAGAGGCCTCGTTGTTCTTGTGCGGACTTGCCGATATAGCTGTCATGTTCGAGTGAATTAATCATCACTTTGGAGTACTTCGGGAAGCCAATACTGTGGTTGTTGTTAGTATTGAAAGACCAATCATTCAAAAAGATACTCACATCGACGGTTCAATATACTTGGGCTGTTCTTCACCAGCGAACCCAGCCTTGGTAATACCAGAGCCCTTTTTGAAATTGTTAGTACTTTCAAGCCGTTATAGAAACCAATTAACCTACATTATCGATGACGATGGGCTGGTTGAGTAGTTCCGTCATAGTTTCTTTCCCCTTCTCTGCTTTTCACTTTGTTGTTGTAGCTGAAGTTGTTTGGTTACTTTTCGCGTCACTACAAGACTAGCCAATTTTGGAAAGACCATGCCAGAACTACGAGTCAGATCACTATGTAATGCCTATTGAAACTATCATACAGAAGGAGGTGATCAATTATACAGCAAATTAATCGAGCTCCACTTTCAAGCACTTGAAGTCACTCAGTTTCAATGGTCTAACGTGCACTTCCTCCTCATTCAACTTCTGACCTTCACGGAAATTTTGCCTGATGTATTCCCTCATGGCGTTCATCGCAGCGTCACGACACTCTTCTTTCAGGTCAGAGCCGCTGTGTCCCACAGTGCCTTCCACAAGGACTTTCATGTCGAAATTTGGGTCCAACTCCGTGTCTTTCAATAAGATGCTTAATATGCGTTCTCTTTGTTCAGAATTAGGCAAATTTACTGCGAATCTCTTTGGCATTCTTCTCATAAAAGCAGAGTCGATGTCATTCGGTCTATTGGTAGCTCCAAGCACGAGTATTCTCCCAGAGGATGTTAACCCGTCCCAAAGAGTCATGAACTCCGCTTTGAGCATTGCAGTGACTTCGTGATCCATCGACTGGCGTTCTCTCAAGAAGGAGTCAATCTCATCTATAAATATGATACATGGCTGAAGCTTCTGAGCCAAAGAGAAGATAGCATCGACCATCTTGTTGGATTCACCATACCATTTGTCCATTACCTGCGACATTCTAATAGAGATGAAGTTGGCACCCGATTCCTTCGCAAGGGCTTTAGCAAGCATGGTCTTACCACATCCCGGCGGTCCATAGAGAAGAACACCCTTTGGGGCCTGCAATAACGACGAATGTGTGAAGAGTTCAGGGACAGTCAAGGGGTAAAGAACGCTTTCTCTCAACTCATCAATGATACCCTCCAACCCACCGATATCCTTGAATCTGACATCGATCTCGAAAGGAGTAACAACGCTGGCCAATACGGCATTCTCGTAATCGTTAAGATCCAAGTTCAGCCCTGGATTAAGCGCTTTCAATCTCTGTAACGAGGCATTTGCCTTTTTCTTCATCTCGCTTGACTTCGCAGCCGGTCCTTCTTGTGTCAGTAGAAGGTTCATCATGTAGTAGGCCGAGATCGATGCGCCAACAAAGAGGGCGATGTCAGTAACCACTTTAATATCAATCTTGGCCATGGTCCGTATCTTTGGGGTTCTTCAGTCTTTGGGGCTCTTTCTCGTGTTGACCTTTTGGTTGTGTCAGCGTTTTTCCCCAGTTGGTTCGAGAAGTTCCGGTGAAAAATTTAAAGGCGATGAGCTCAATCTGTTAGTCCGACTTCACTGCTTTCAGACCAATTAAACAAGTTATAGAAGATGTCTAAGAGACACAGAGAGGAGGAGAGGCATGGTATTAGGATACCTGGTGTGATTTTGGATGAGTTGAAGGGACAAACTAGTGAGTTCTTTTTGAGATCACTGAGAAAGATATAACTAACAACCTACTATAGATGAAGATGATTCCAGGTTTGAAAATGAAACCAAGAAGAGAAAGACAGTGTCAAGAAAGGAAAAGAGAAAACAGGAGAGACAGGCTAAAAAGCAGCGTAAAAGCCAAAAGAATGAGATTAAACTTGTGACCAAAAAGCCTGAGTCTAAGAAGAAACAGAAATCAAAGAAGAATTTAACTTTCAAAGACGAATCAAAAGACGAAGAAGCAAGTGACTTTGGCGGGTTCTCTGATATAGATGTTGGCGATTCTTCTGACTATGAGGATTTTGAGGAAGAGCCCCTGTCAGATTTTCATGATGACGAACTGAACACTTCAGAATTTGATGACGATGACGAAGGTCAGCCACAGACTGCTGAAGACACTATTGCTGCTCTTATGGCATTGAAGAAGAAGAAACAGTTATCAGAGCCAAAGAATGCTGAAGATACCATGGCTGCTCTCAAGTCCTTGAAAGAAAAGAAGAACGAGAAGGGCGAAGAACCTCAGACAGTTGAGGAAACAATGGCAGCTTTGAAGGCATTGAAAGATGAGAAGAAGAAATCTCGTGAATCACACACTGTAGAAGAAACTGTGTCTGCTTTAAAGACTGATAAATCTTCCAATAAAGAATCAAAGGAATCTAAGAGAGTAACTAGAAAGGAATCCAAGAAAAGGAATGCCACACTCTACTTCACACCTGATGAAGAGCATCTCATGAAAAGGGATGAAGATGACATGAAGTACTATGCTAAGAAGTTGGGACTTAAATCTACCAAGATCAGTGAATTCAAGAATAAGAAAGATGATGACGGCTTGGGTGATTTACTAGATGGATTGGACTTCTTGGATGCTTATGGTAATAGTGATGATGAAGAAGAGTATCCTGACTTTGATATTTCTCAAGAAGATGGCGAGGGAGAAGAGGAAGAGGAAGAGGGAGAGCTAAGTGAAGATTCTGAAGAGGAAGAAGAAGAGGAAGATGACAAGGAAGGAAGTGAAGATGACGAAGAGATCATCGAGAACCCATTCTCTTCCGATGATGATATCAACTCATCCGATTTCGACTCGGACATCGATTCGGAAGCTGACAATGAAGACGATGAAGGTGATGTTATCATGGCACGTCCCAAGGAGAACCCATATGCTCCAGCTGTCAAATCAGCAACAACAACAAAATATTTACCACCTGCACTACGTGCCAAGCTGAATGGTGACTCTGAGCAATTGATTAAGATCAAGCGTTCTGTCAAAGGTCCACTGAACCGATTGTCTGAAGCAAATGTTATCACAATTGTCAATGACATCAATGCAGTGTACCTTGATAACCCAAGACAATTGGTCACTGAATGTTTAACAAGTGTGGTATTAGAGAGCATCATGCAACAGAATGTGCTATTGGATACTTTTGTCACGCTTCATGGTGTTTTAGTTAGTGCTGTCTATCGTTCTCAGGGTGTTGAAGTTGGTGCTTACTTTATCCAGACCTTAGTTGAACAGTATGAGCAGAATTATAATGCCGGTAATACTAAAGAAGCTGGTAACCTGGTTACTTTATTGACTTCATGTTATTCTTTCCAACTTATCAGTTCTAAATTGCTCTACAACTTGATCTCTGACTTGATCAACGAGTCTTCTGAGATGAACTCTGAGATCTTGTTACGTATCGTGCGTAACTCAGGTCAACAGATGCGTTCTGATGATCCAAATGCCTTGAAAGAAATCATACTCCAAGTTCAAAAGAACACACAAGGTAAGGAGATTAATCCAAGAACAAGATTCCTTGTGGAAACCATAACGAATTTGAAGAACAATAAGACCAAACTGCAGAATGAGTCCACATCACAGCTGATCACCAGGATGAGAAAGCTATTGGCCAATGTATCCAATAAGCCAAATGAGCCGTTGCAAGTCACATTGGATGACATTCGTTCTATTGAGACAAAGGGTAAATGGTGGCTTGTCGGTTCTGCTTGGAAGGGCAATGATGTTCCAAAGGAAGTTGAGGTGAACGAAGAGCAATTGAATGATATATTGGACTCTGCAGAACCAAATTGGATGGAATTAGCTAGAGCTCAGAGAATGAATACCGATATAAGAAGAGCAATCTTCATCAGTATAATGTCATCTGGTGATTACATCGAAGCTTTTACCAAATTAGATAAGTTGAGATTGAAAAGATCACAAGAGAGAGAAATTCCGAAGATCTTACTCCACTGTGTTTCTATCGAGAAAGTGTACAATCCTTATTATGGTCTTTTGGCAAACAAGCTTTGTTCAAGTCACAGTATGAGAAAGACCTTGCAGTTCTGTTTCTGGGACCTCATTCACGAACTGGAAGGTGATGAGGAAGATGAAGGCGACTATTTCAAGAGATTGAGTCACGACATGAATGACGAGGATGAGGATTTTCAAATGCAGAGATTAGTCAACCAGGGTAAGTTTTTTGGTGTATTGGCTGCTGATGGCTCATTACCGCTTCACTCTTTGAAGTCGATCAACTTCCTGTCTATGAACAGCGATACAAGTCTATTCTTGGAAGTTTTGATGATCTCATTTTTTGATAGCCTCGGCAAGAAATCAGAAGTTGCTACCTTTGGGGCAGGTATGAAGAAGTCTAAAGCTGAAGACCTCAAGTTCCAAGATACCCTATTGATTGAGAGACTTGCGAAATGCCAAACACAAAAGGTTCTACTAAGAGGCCTTCAATACTTTCTGCAACAGAAGGTTCGTAGTAGTGATATCGTCAACGGAAGGAAGCAGAGAAAGAGAGTTGAATGGGGTGTTGATTCTACATGTGATATATGTGATGAGTTCTTGAGACAAGCCAATTAGGTTATATAAGATATAGAAGACATTTGTCTTATTCGTCTTAGAACAGAGAATTTAATGTTGTAGTCTCATATATGACGTGAGTAGTAGATCATATTTTATGCTTTTCAGCAACAATGAAAGAAAGGTTAAGAGCAGTCGAAAAAGGGTGCAGCGCATTGATTTCCCGTAGACTGGGCTATCATTGAGTCCTGGCATCAATATTGGCGGATCTAAGCATTCCGCGATGGGTTAGAGATTTTCTTGCATGTGGTTCTATAGTTGGTGCAATCCGCAATAGCTATGAATATTTACAAGCATAGCCACTCACATATTGGAATTGAATTTTAAAAATTTTGCATCATTCCATAGTCTTCGAATGTTGTATCATTCTTCTCCAAAGTCTTCTTCATGATGGAATATTTGGCTGCTAGCAAGAAAGAATTCCTGTTTAGAGAGATAAAGTGAAAGACTTAATTGACCTCAAGAAGATGACAGATCTCTTTACAGATGCTTCCAAATGAAGATTACGAAGCCTTACTAACTTAAATGCAGTATCCGGAAAAGGCTCTTTTCCTAATGCCATATTCGAAGTTGAGTCAATTCATTAACACAAAATAATAGCGAGAACTTTCCCCCGATGAAGTTCTCTACCCTCTTTCATCACGCTGCTACACTATTTACGTTTTCCACTAGAATTTTGGTTAATCAAATCACTCAGGAGATCAAAAATACCTGTCAAACTTGTGAGTTTCATTTTTTTTTCGATCGATGCCATCATTCAAGCTGTTGCGCTTATGGACAATATTGTTCCAAGTGTTCTGGATGAATCGCTCTTTTTCATGAAGACTAAAATTGTTGATTCCAAGCTGTCTCATCCGATGTGGATGCCGAATTCTAAAGGATGACCAAGCTTGAAGATGAATGATCCATTTCACAGGTCGTCCAATAGATATGAGAGAAGATGAACCAATCAGAGTGAAATTCTACAGGAGAAAAAATATATGATACCCAGATCATGATTCAGTACTATCCATCTAATCAAAGCAATCTTGTGGAGGGAGATATATACTGACAGCTTCCTTTGGATCGAGATGGGAAGCTCAGTGTGATACCGAAGCATGGAGTTGGAAGATTTCAGACCAATATATCTCTAGAGAGAAGATGGAGCGAGGGGTAGGTCGTTCGTTGTTCGTTGTTGAAGGTCGTGGTTTTACTAACCATTCAAGCTATGATTTTGTGTTAGGAACTGTGGATAACCATTTAGTAGGGATAACAATCTAGTAGGGATATTTGTTGATGCCTTGACACAATTTTGACACAAACAGAACGGAGTCTCAGCTTCAGTACACAAGAGCCGAAGGAGTCAAACTGAACTTTAGCATGAGATCATGGGGGTGTCAGGCTGGGTGTTCCGGGCAGAAACCGTCCCTAGCTTCCAGGCAGGGATCTTCATGCTCCCCAGGCAGAGCCCATATCTGAAGCCCCACTGGGCGGCCCCACGGGACTGTTCTACGGCCCACTCTGGGCCTCCCACTCATTATGCGTGGGGAACAAAAGAGATTGATCCAATTTAATGAGAACAAATTGAAATTTGAAGGTCCTTCTTGCCATGAAATGGTCCTTTATTAGCATATTATTGCAGCTAAATAGATCCTATGTCAATTGGGATCCTTTTACGCTTCCGATCGCCATCAAAACTGCCTAACCTCCTACTGCGAAAGGGTTTCCCGTTCAGCGGAGCCGGTGGTTTTCCAAATCCGGCGCCATCTCCCACAAGTCAAAAACAACAAAAGTGGCCAAAACTCGTCTTTATCAAGCAACCACAAGCACACAGGTTAAACATCCACAGAATGCTCTCCTTCATCCGTCCTGCCGTCAGGGCACGCGCACAATTCTCTGCTATTCGTACACTTGCGGATGCTGCTACCAGTGAGTCCTTTCATGATTCATGCTGTAATAAGGGAGACAACATGATACTAACGACCAATTATAAGAGAAACACGACGTTGTCGTCATTGGTGGTGGTCCAGGTGGTTACGTTGCCGCCATCAAGGCTGCCCAATTGGGGTTCGACACCGCTTGTATTGAGAAGAGAGGAAGACTTGGTGGTACTTGTTTGAACGTGGGCTGTATCCCATCCAAGGCCCTCTTGAACAACTCCCACCTCTATCATCAGATTCAGCACGACACCGCTAAGCGCGGTATTGAAGTTGCTGATGTGAAATTGAACGTGGCCAATTTCCAAAAGGCCAAAGACACTGCCGTCACTGGTCTCACAAGTGGTATCGAAATGCTTTTCAAGAAGAACGGTGTCACTTACTACAAGGGTAACGGTTCATTTGTCGACGACCATACAGTCAAGGTTGATGCTATTGAAGGTGGTGAAAATGCCGTTTTGGAGGCTGAAAACATCATCATCGCGACTGGTTCTGAAGTTACCCCATTCCCAGGTATCACCATTGATGAGGAAAGAATCGTCTCTTCCACAGGTTGTCTCTCTCTCAAGGAGATTCCAAAGAAGCTTGCCATCATTGGTGGTGGTATCATCGGTTTAGAGATGGGTTCTGTTTACTCCAGATTGGGATCTGAAGTCACTGTCATTGAGTTCCAGGATGCCATTGGTGCTTCTATGGATTCAGAAGTTGCTAAAACCACCCAAAAATTCCTCCAAAAACAAGGTCTGAAGTTCAAGCTAGGGACTAAAGTCCTTTCTGGTGAACGCAAGGGTGACACTGTTCATGTTGAAGTTGAGAACGTCAAGTCTGGTAAGAAGGAGCAATTGGATGCCGATGTGCTCTTGGTCGCTATCGGTAGAAGACCATATATTGAGGGTCTTAATGCTGAGACCTTGGGTCTTGAAGTTGACAAGCGTGGTCGTTTGGTCATTGACGAACAGTTCAGAACCAAACACTCCCATATTAGAGTTATTGGTGATGTGACTTTCGGTCCAATGCTTGCCCACAAGGCTGAAGAAGAAGGTATCGCTGCTGTTGAATACATTAAACATGGCCATGGTCACATCAACTATGCCAACATCCCATCCGTGATGTATTCCCACCCAGAGGTTGCTTGGGTCGGTCAAACAGAACAACAATTGAAGGAGGCTGGTATCGCTTACAAGGTTGGTAAATTCCCATTCATTGCCAACTCTAGAGCTAAGACCAACTTGGACACCGAGGGTTTTGTCAAGTTTCTTGCAGATGCTGAGACCCAGAGAGTTTTGGGTGTCCATATCGTTGGTCCAAATGCTGGTGAGATGATTGCTGAGGCCGGCTTGGCGTTGGAGTACGGTGCTTCCACTGAGGATATCGCCAGAGTCTGCCATGCTCACCCAACTTTGTCTGAAGCTTTCAAGGAGGCTGCCCTTGCCACTTTCGACAAGCCAATCAACTTCTGAAGCTTTTATGTATGAGAATCTGAATCTTAAAATAATTTATTGTTAGAACTAGCAGCTGTAGAGCCTTTTCTGTGTCACCGTAGCATTAAAACTAGTATACATAAAAGAGCGTGCCGGGTATCATTTGTTTCTCTTGAATATATTTTTGATGGAGAAGTTATAGTCGCTCCCATCTTCCAATCTCTGTTTAGCCTCCATGATTGAACGCAAGTACTTAGTAAATAGGAAGGACATGGAGCCAAGTACTCTGAACAAAGAGATGGAAGCCACAGACCACAAGATGAAGGCCAAATACTTGTTGTTAGAAATATCATCTGGGGAATAAACTTGTGTGATACTCATAATCAAGATCAAGTTAGTCAACAACCAAACAAGAACAACACGAGTTCTAACATCACGGTAATAATCTTCTGATGGCATTTCACGTTTTGGTTCCTTTTCTGGGTGCTTGTTTCTAACCCTTTGAATGGAGATATTATTCAATGTTCCAGCGTATGCAGAATCAATATCAATCTGATCAACTGGCATTTCCACTTCCACAATCTCACGACCTTCACTGTCCTTCTTGATGATAGCAGTACCCAGACTCTTTGCAGGATTGTTATCACCTTTTGTACCCCAAGAAACATCATGAGTGTTACAAAAAGCAAATATCTGTAATGTGCATGTGTAAGATGGGAGGAGCAAGAAGTACTGGATCGATGAGGTCAAGATATGCCAAGGGTCCAAGTAAATAACAGAGATAAAAATGTACATACCATAAGTAGATAGCAATGAAACAATAACATTGTAGAACGCTGCACTTGACTCGTGATTAGTCAAAGTTCTTGAAATGGAGAAGAAACCCAAGATGATTGCAACCAATGACAACATGCCCAGCAGAGTCATTGTGATCAAAAACAAGTATTGTGCCCCATGTGGACGGTTTCCCATAGAGATGATGAAAGTTGCACACAATGTGCCCAGACAGATATAGTTCAAGATTGTGAATATCCAGAACCCTCCATTGTGTGGAACTAGACTGTTACCGATCAGAGAGCCTGTCAAGTAGTAGAAGGTCAAGTAGAAGTTTGAGATAGAGAACCATGAGAACAGCAACTGGACGAATTGATAGAAGAACTCGATGTGGAAGAAGAACTTTCTTGTAAATGAATGGGAAGTTTGCCAAATTTGTCTGAAATGCAGCTGGGCATAGATAGCAGCAAACAGGGCACCATTTAACCATCTTCTTCTCTGGGCAATGAACTCTGCCACAGTCTCTGGTAAATCTGTTTCCCCATTAGCCTCTTTAACATACTTCAATAGCCACTTGGAGTCCTTCTTAGCGACCAATTCCCAACAGAGAATTCTATCTTCTGCCAAATACATGTTGGCACTGAAAACATCTCTATTTGGGCCGTTGTTCAACGTTTCGCCTTTGAAATAGGAGTTTAATGGACCTGTACCATCTTCATGGTTCTTCAATGCTTTATATCTGTAGGCAGACAAAGCACCTGGTAACACGGAGATGTAACCAAACGATGACTCGAGTGGTTTATCCAAGATATTAGACATCTTGTACTCGAAGTTTTGGGACGCAACCAGTGGGTTCAATAAGTTCTTACCGAATTTTCCCTTCAATGTCTTGATCTCACCAGCTGCTCCTGCGACATTGGAATCTTTGTCAAATGCCTTCCACAAGTGGTACACGGCACTAGTGTTTGGCTTTGTACCAACATCCAAAAGGATAATGACATTTGGATCTAACACAGGGCACACAGCATCGAATAACCATCTATGAGAATTAATCTTCTTCTGATTTTTCTCCTTGAGCATGAATAACACTTGCACCGGAACCAAGCCTGATTCTGAGGAATTGATCTCTAGCTCATCATTGAGTGAAACTTGTGTGGTGTATTCGAAAAGATGTGCTTTTACCTCCTTATTATTAACATAGGATTTAGCAATTCCCTCTTGATAAACACCCATTGCTCCAAGAATATCCAACACATTGTTGTTAATTTTTGCACGACCGTCACTGACAATAACAACTTGGACTTTTTTCCAACCTTCTGCTCCCCACATTCTTGATCTCTTTCTTTGACACAAATTAGCAATATTCTTCATTACTGCATGCATCGTTCTGGTGAAGTCCACCTCTGATTCGTTGTACATTGTGATACAGATACACACTTCTATCTCTCTGTTCAACTTTGCAGCTCTAAGGGTGAATCCAGACCTCTCAAAATCTTCTGGTTCAGAGGTACATGCCGAGTATCTCATGAAAAGAAATTCATCCTGGTCTCTTCTTGGTAAAATGGACGCCAATTTAGTAGGAACAGGGTTCTCTAGAACCAGGTTACCATTCTCCGGAGTATATTTCTTCTTCACCATGGATCTGTGACGACGAGGTTGAGCAAACGTTGGCAATTCATATTCAAGTTTTTCATTGACACTATCATCGTCATAGAAGCCTTCAAAGGTGTCACCACTGAAATTGGAGATCTGCGTGTGGATCTTCTCAACGTAGCTCCCTTCATTGGAGGAGCCTGAAAACACAGTGGATGCAGAAGTCACCCTTTCGTTTGCAAGCTCAGTATAGTTTCCATTAGCCGCAGCAAATGTGCTAGCAGAGAAAATTGGCTTTGGTGGCGGCAAAATTCTTGAAGAGGAGACGGTTGACTCAGAATTTCTTCTATCAACACCATACGATGAAACCCTTTCATAGTGATCATCTTCGTCGTCAATGACTATCACAGTGCTCTGTTTTTTCCTCTTAGGAGATTCCAGCTCAGTAAACTGCTTCCTTGGGGTCATACCATGACTCGTTGGTGAGTCCATGACATGTTGGTGAGCCTTCGTTGGAGAGCTGTATGGCGTATGGTACGTCTCTTGTAGTTTTTGTCTTCTGCCAAAGGCGACGCTTGGGGAGTATCTCTCACCAGCTGTGGACTGCTCAACAGAAGGAAACCCATTAAATTGTGATTGGACACTATTGTTGAATCTTCTTGGGGAGTGGTTGAATGCAGCTGGCTGTGGTCTTGAGGGAGTTGGGGGTCCATCGAACCCGTACTTATCATCGAATGGATCTGACATTATTGGGATAGCCTTAATATTCCTCTCGATGTTATTTGTAGTGACAAATAAAGGAGTAGACGAAAGTTCCCTCAAAAGCCGTAAGATCTCACAGTTTCATCTTGAACCCGAAAGAGAACTTATGTTTTATTTACTTTTTACCCAATTAGGAATTGTTATTGGTGGTTATGGAACCCTTATGAAAGTGCACCAAACCTTCCGAATCCGGTAAAATCCTGATTGATATATTTCTAGTCTTATTTTTTTCCGCGGCGGCGTTTGAACTTTCTTGAGCACGAAATGATTTCAAACCACCTTTGTGGGAAGCTTAAACAATTGATACATCAAAGAAAGGTTGAGAATGCTCAGATTGATTGGTAGGGGAATCCCATTAGCTCCAAGAGCTATCTCGAAACAGGCCATTTTGTCTCAAAGACTGTTCTCCATCTCAAACCCAAGATTTAACGAATTGAAAGAGGATGCAACCCCAAAGAAGAAGCCATTGAGTCGTATCCCAATCGGTGGCTCTACTACACAACAACAGAAGCTGAGAGAGAATAATTTGGAATTTGCGAGCTGGAAAGCTGCACTCCTCTTGGTTGCCGTTGGTGGTGGCCTCTGGTATTTCTTCACGAATGAGAAGAAGAGGCTTCAAGTCCAACAAGATGCTGAGTCTAATAGAGGTTATGGTAAACCGCTTATTGGTGGTCCATTCAACCTTTTGGATACCAATGGTCAACCTTTCACTGAACAAAATTTGAAAGGACAGTTCAGCATTGTGTATTTTGGATTCACACATTGCCCTGATATCTGTCCTGATGAATTGGACAAGTTGGGATCATGGTTAGATCAATTGAAGAAGGAGGGGTATAAATTGCAACCAATTTTTATCACTTGTGACCCGGCAAGAGATTCACCAGAGGTGATTAAAGAGTACTTGACTGATTTCCACCCAGATATCGTTGGGTTAACAGGTACTTATGATGAAGTTAAGAACACATGTAAGCAATACAGAGTGTACTTCTCTACTCCACCAAACGTAAAGCCTGGTCAGGATTATTTAGTTGATCACTCTATCTTCTTTTATTTGATGGATTCTGATGGTGAGTTTGTCGATGCCCTGGGTAGAAATTATGACAATGAAACTGGTCCTCTGAGAATCAAAGAACAGATTGACACTTTTGTTCCAAAGGCTGAGAGAGAGAAAAAGAAGCAAGGTTGGTCTTTATGGTAACCCCCATAGATATAATATATTGTACATAGTTTGCTTTACGATAAATGAGTTGTATTTTGCTATTATAGAACACCTCAGGACTTAGCTAAAGCAGCACGGAAGTTAATGATAGAGTCTTCCTCAACAACCCAATCCTTACCCTTTGTCATCATCTTACCAGCAGCCTTCACTGCAGCTTCGTCCTTCAACTCCACAATGTCTTCATACTTGATAACTTGTGCCAAGATGAAGGACTTCTCGAAATCTGTGTGGATAACACCAGCAGCTTGTGGGGCTTTTGTGCCTCTTCTGATGGTCCAAGCACGAACCTCTTGCTCACCACAAGTGAAGTAGTTAATCAAATCCAGCTTTTCTCTCATGGTCCAAATGATCTTCGTCAAAGCAGACTTGGCGCCAACCCTCTCCTCTTCTTCCGCTCTTTCTTCATCAGTTTCCATATGTGACAGCTTCTCTTCGAGAGAAACGGAGAATGGGATGATAACATCACCTGGAGAGTACTTGTCAACCCACTCCTTGATTGCCAACAAATATTTGTTTTTCTTTCTGACGTAGTCTCTTTCGGACAAGTTTATCAAGTAGATCACTGGCTTAGCAGTCAACAATAACATGGAGTTGATCACTTCAACTTCTTTTGGAGCCCAGTTTTGGTTTGCGATTCTTTGACCATCTTTCAACATCTCAATGATTCTCTCAACCAGAGCAGCTTCTTCCTTCTTCTGCTTGACCTCCAATGACTGGCCACCTTTTCTAGTGACCTTCAACACAGATTCGAGATGCTTCTCAGCAAACTCAATATCTTTTAATCTCAACTCATTGTGAATGATCTCTAGGTCTCTAACTGGGTTAACGTCACCTTCAATATGGATGATCTCAGCATCGTCAAAGCAGCGCACAACTTGGTAGATTGCATCGACAGCTCTGATGTGGGACAAAAAGGCATTACCCAAACCTTCACCAGCACTGGCACCCTTAGTCAAACCAGCAATGTCATAGATGGTCAAGTGGGCAGGCAAAGTGGCCTTTGGTTTGTAGATCTCGGTCAGTGTGTCCAATTTCGGGGATGGCACAACAACACGAGCCTCCTCTGGGTCAATAGTTGCAAAAGGGTAGTTTGCTGGGTTACCCAATGGACATCTTGTAATGGCCTGGAAAAAAGTGGACTTACCAACGTTGGCAAGGCCAACAATACCGGACTTCAAGTTGTTACCTGGACGACCCAAGAGGATCTTCTTCTCTTCGGCTTGTTTCTTTGGAGGCATATCAATTTCCTTTAGAGCAGGAATTCCTTGTGTGATTGTTTTTGATCCAAAATTTCTTTCGCTTTTTCGTTGGTTACGAAAGTGAAAAACTTTTTGGGACGGGCAAAGAGTGCGGTGCGTACCGGCATTGTCTTTGTCACGTGATGTTGTTTGAACTTCATACATGTTCAATGAACACGAGGCTAAAGGTGATGCTGAAGATTACCCAGAGCATTAATGTGTGCAATAGGTATCTTTTAGTGAATCTGCTGCTTTTCTATTTGTCTGGATCTCTACTGTGAGGTTTTGTTATATGATCGGGAAGAACAATGAACAAGAAAATGTTCATTACTCGGATGAAAATATAATGATATAGCAAATAATGCACAATTATCATTTATATTCCTCTATTTCAACACACGCTTAGTTATGAAAAAACTCAGTTATCGTATCACGCTATAGGAAAAGAATAAAAATAAAATATCAGCTGCAGTTAGGCAAACAATACATATAAAAATCATTTATCTTTCAGAAGAAACTCCTTAACAGATTCGTCGTTGAAATCAGGTTGCTTGTCTTCACTATCCATCAGCCCCAAGTACCAGCTTAGATCCTTACCATTAAACTCTCTGACGTGGAAGCCGTTACCGAAATATTCGAATCTATTACCTTTTAGATGTGTCAAGTTAAAATCTTCCCATCTTGGCTGCTTCATAACCTCGAAGAAGTGGATACGAGATCCAGGCCACATCATTAACTCACCATCGTAAGTAGCTCTCTTGAACCAGGATCTACATGGATCATTCCAAACAGTGCGTTCCAAAAAAGTCTTTCTTTGGGCAATGAAGTCTTCAACAGCTTCTGTCTTGGGGTCAAACGAAGTGATAGATTCTTCAGCAACTCTTTTAATCAACTGGATGAAATTCTTAGCGATAGCTTCAGTCATTGGCAAAACGGAACCGTGTGCGTACGGAGCGTGAGGACCCATGAATATTAGGTAGTTAGGGAAGTTAGGAACAGCAATAGAGAGATAGGTCTCTGGGTCATCCTTCCACTCTTCACGTAAGTCTTTACCGTCTCGACCAATCAATGGAAAGTATGGGACCCATGAAACATCAAACCCAGTCGCACAAACCAAAATATCGAAGTCGTGCTGAATACCATCTTTGGTACGTAGACCAGTTTGGTTGATCTCATCAATATCACTGAAAACGAGTTCAGTCTTTTGGTCACAAAGGGCCTCCAAAAACCCATTACCTGGAGTGGGACGACGGCATCCAACACCGAAGTCCTTTGGGATGACTTTCTCAGCTATTTCTGGTTTGGCAGCCAACTTTTGCTTCATTTCTTGTTCTGCAAACGCTCTGGACTCTTGCTGCTCAGGTGAATCTTTTAAAACAGATCTGAATCTCTTGTTCAAATCGGACTCAATGTTCTTTCTGTAGGCAAGATACTTTTCCGGATCATTTCTCATGATTTCGAGCTGCTCTTCAGTGTACTTGAAGTTCGCACCATTCTTGCCAGCAAACTTCTGTGCAAACCCAGCAGTGATCCAGAATCTACTTCTGACGAATTGAATCAGCTTGGAAACTGTTGGCAAGATGTTTGGAACAATCTGAACTGCACTAGATCCCGAACCAATAATACCGACACTTTTACCCTCCAAATTCAAAGAAGTATCCCAGTTGGCACTGTGCAACTTTGGGCCTTGAAAAGTGTCGATGCCTTTGATATTCGGCCACTTCCATTTGTTCAAGACACCAGTGGCATTGATCAAGACCTCTGCATGGTCTGTGAAGATGTCGTTGAAGTCACCACCACGCTGAACTTTGACAGACCATTTCTTGTCAGCTTCGATCCATTCAGCACCAACTACTTTATTATTCAAAAAGACATCCCTATCCAGACCGTGCTCCTTAGCAACATTCTTGAAATAATCCAAAATTTCTGCCCCAGTGGAATAGTAACTCTTCCAGTTCGTGCTCGGAGCCCATGTGTACTGATAGTTAACGGAAGGAATATCACATGCGACACCTGGATAGCGGTTCTCATACCATGTGCCACCGATAGATGGATTCTTCTCGTAGATAGCAAGCTTTGCGGTTGGGATGTTCTTGTAGAGCTCTCGTGCAAAGTTTAAACCACTGGCACCTGCACCAATAACGATAACTTTGATCTCTCTTGCAGTACATCCCGGCTGCTCAGTGATTTCGTATTCACTGGCAGTCATTTTTATTATATCGAGTATAGTGGAGCCAAATCATCGCAAGATATAGATGAAAAAAATCTCCCTTATTCGACTTTATATGTCTGCAATCTGACTAGATGGCCGCCAATATTGTTGACACTATGGAATCTGGATATGTCCAATTTCGGGATTTTTGTACGATGGAGCTCCAAACAGGTTAGGTGATTAGTCCAAGAAAAAGAAATACACCATTCATGGAAGGATGGACGAAGGCGATGACAATGTCCTAGTGACAAGATTTGAGTGGGCTTAGTTTCAATTTTTGGACTTTCTGAACTTCCTGGTTATCTGATTTCTGGAGATTATAAAATTCATCAAAGAAGTCAGGAAGAAGCTTACAGTAAAACAGATATCAGCCTGTCTCACAATGTTTGAGTGTCTTGAGGGTAAAACTGTATTAATCACTGGAGCCTCTTCCGGTATTGGAGCCGCAATTGCTCAAGAATACGCAAAGGCTACGAATGGCAACATTAGGCTCATACTTACTGCAAGAAGAACATCCAGACTCGACGAAGTGGCCCAACGTTTGCAAACGGAATATTCGTCTGTTCGGATATTGAAGGCCGAACTGGACGTATCAAGCAGAGATAGTATCAAAACTTTCTGGGACTCATTGACTCATCCATTCCAAACTATCGACATTTTGGTCAACAATGCTGGTAAAGCCCTAGGCTCAGAGACCGTCGGTTCAATTGACCCTGAAGATGTTGAATCTGTGTACATGACTAATGTCATAGGGACAATATCAATCGCACAGCTTGTGGTCAGTCAGATGAAATCTCGTAACAGCGGTGACATTGTGCAATTGGGATCCATAGCAGGAAGAGAAACCTATCCTTCTGGAAGTATCTACTGCTCCTCAAAGGCTGCGGTCAAATCATTTACGGACACTTTGAGAAAGGAACTCATTAGCACAAATATAAGGGTTATTGAGATTGCACCTGGAAACACACGCACCGAGTTTTCCCTCGTAAGAGCTAAGGGCGACACTGCGCAAATGGAGAAAGCCTATGTAGGTATGGAACCGCTAAGCTCCTCCGACGTGGCCGACGTCGTTGTGTTTGCAACATCAAGAAGATCGAATACCGTACTTTCTGAAGTTGTTCTGATGGCGACTTGTCAGGCTGGACCCAACCAAGTTTACCGTAGAGTATAGTTTAAAAACATTCTAGTATGAGTATGTATATACTTTCAGATGACTTATCTTTTTTTTTGTAAAGAGACGCCAAGAAAAGCATTACGTAAGGCATAATGCGTGTAGTTCCTTATCAGTTACAGCTGCAACTCCAGAATGAAAGTAACGAAACAAGAAAAACAAAAAAAGGTCCTTTGAAGTGGTGTCTTCCATTCCGACATCATATCTTCGCTGACCACAGCCCGGCACAAATGACTAACATTGCAAAGGCAAGACCATTCCGTTGTGAACTCTGTGATAAGAAGTTCACCAGGTTAGAGAATCTTAAAAGGCACCAAAGACAGCGTATGTTATCCAGATGTGTGAGTTCTCCCGATCAGCCAACTAACAACTACATTCGCTAGACTTTGAAAATGAGTTCCCCTGTTCTGATTGTGGCAATGTATACTCCAGAAGTGACTCTCTCAAAATGCACGTTCGCAAGGTCCACTCGAACCATAAAGAGTGGACAGCTTTGGGGTCGAGCTCCAGCCTGGACATCAAATCGAGAATATCATTCCTTCAACAATCAACCTTACAAAACGTGACACGAGAAGACTTGAACCCTCTCTCCATAGCAAAGAAGGATGATATAGATTGCTACTTGAACCTCTACTGGGATAATTTCCACCCCACTTTCCCAGTGCTCCACAGAGGTTCTTTTAAAATCTCTGAGAACAGGGACGATGACATTCTATTAAGCGTGGTATGTTCCATTGGTTTGCATTACGTTGATGCATTACCAAGGAGGGGAGAAATGACAAGTAAAGCGTTCACGTATGCGCTTTGTAAACTGGAGCATGCTTTCAATGGCGACTTCACCATACGGTGCTTCCAAGCTGCTTTGATCGCAGTTTATGCTGGATTGTTTTTAGGAAATGACGAATGGTACAAATGGTCCATAAATAGTCATTTTCAGCTCGTTTCAATTGCTAGGGAAAACAGCATGTTTCAAAATAGTGCCGAGTCCAATGTACGAAGCGACTGGGAGGATTTTTTTATTGTGGAATCGAGAAAGAGAATATCATACAGTCTTTACCTCATCGATGGGCAAATGGCTACTCTACTAAACTATCCTCCAAATCTATCACACTATGAGATCAAACACATATTGCCATGCTCTGATGAAGCCTGGGAAGCTACAAATGCTGCTCAATGGAGAGAAGTCTTCAAAGAAGAGCGATTATACTTTCTAGAGTCATTGCAACAGACTTTGATCTATGGAAATGCTCCTAGAACCATGTCATCATTTGGCAGCGTTGTTATCTTGCTGTCGATCCATATTATGATAAGAAACATGGCTCAGTATGCTGGTATTCTGGAAACAATGCCATCTTTTGCCCAAGATCCATTCTCTAGAAGATCGCAACTCGGCCAGGCTCTGAATGGGCTTCGGCAACTAATACCAAGGAGAGCAAAGTCAGGAGAGGTGGCGCCCTTGAAAAACATGTGGGATCTGTTTGAGGCAACTTGGAACTTGGCATACATCCATCTTCACCTACCAGATACTGTCATCACTTCAGGAATTGTGGAGGTGACACTCAATGCCACTATTGCTACAGCTGCGGCTCTAGCTAAACCTCAACCCCTGGTCTTGCCTGGGACGGCGTTGCTAAGCAATGATTACACAAGAATTCCCTATGAGACCTATGCCCTGGTAGCGAACAGCCATGTTCTATTCTTTCTGAGGTCTTTCAGGCTCAATTTCAAAGAGACAAGTCCAGCATTGACCTTCATGTTCTACAAAGGGTCTCTTGTGGCCTGGCAAATACTTAAATCAGCTTCTCCACCAGATCCTTCAAAGGGTTCCACTCGAGAAAAATCACAAAAGCACTATATGATGCAAAGGTTGGCTTATGATATCATGGCCCACATCCACGAACACTATGATGTAGATCAGCTTGGACTTGGAAATCTGGAAATTTACGAAGGGTGGATCCAATCTCTATTAAAGTCCTACAAAACTTGGGGTATTGGGGAGTGTGCGGCTGTATCCTTCAAGGAGCTTTTGAGTGATTAGCCGATAAATTTTAAATAAGTATATTATTTTCTTATCTGGAGGTAGCCCGGACGCTGCTACCGAAAAACGACTTGATTGCGTAATGGCTTGGAGCTCCATCTGCGAAGTCCGTACTTTCGCTGATAAAGACAGTGATAAGGCCAACAACATAAAAAATCTCGAAGTAAACACATGGAATGACTAAGCACTCTTGAATGCTGGTGGACATGAACTTGCAAATAGAGAGAACGAACAATTTATCCTTTATCTGCTCTTTATCGGAACGCAATAGCGCGTAGCCAGCGATAAGGAAGCTCCCAAAACTATAAGAAGAGTAGGCCAACTGCCATTATTACTATCCCTGGCATCATTAACTGTACAAACCAATGAACGGTGAAGAGTCTAGTAGCAACAGCATTCCAGAAAAAGGAGGTGAATTTCAGGCTACTGAGATCCTTGACTTCCAAGTAGGAGAATCTGAGCTTGTCACAGCTACAGGTAAGAAAGGTATTGATGAAGCGTTCCAATTTCTCAGAGGAAAGGACATCAAGTACACGCCTGAAGAGGAAAGAAAGGTCTTAAGAAAGATTGATGGTAGAATCCTTCCATTGCTGTTCTTGCTGTATTGTATTCAGTTTGCAGATAAAGTCTCCTTGAGTTATGCTGCTCTCATGGGTATTAGAGAGGACACTCATCTTGATCCCAACAGTCAGCAATATTCGTGGGTTTCGTCTATTTTCTATGCTGGTTACATCTTCTTTGAGTTTCCAACTTCCTACTTCCTGGCCAAGTTTCCTATTGCCAAATACTTGTCAATCAATATTGTGGCATGGGGTATCATCCTCACTTGTACTTGCGCTGCCAAAAACTATGCTGGCCTTCTCGTCCTGAGATTCATGCTGGGTATGTTCGAATCAACTATTACTCCAGCTTTTGTCCTCATTACAGCGATCTGGTATAAACGTCAAGAACAAGCCAAGAGAATGGGTTTCTGGCTAGCTGCTAACGGTGTGGCTACCTTGATTACATCCCCAATTGCATATGGTCTATATCATGTTCATAGTGCTGCAATTGAGTCTTGGATGATTCTTTTCTTGTTATTTGGTCTCACTACCATCGTCACCGGTATTTCCTTTTATCTCTTACTTCCAGACAACCAGTTGAATGCCAAGTTCTTGGATGAGAGATGTAAAGTTATCGCCATCGACCGTGTTAGATCAAACTTCCAAGCTGTAGGTTCTGGTGAGTGGAAGTGGTATCAGTTCCGCGAGGCATTCATGGATCCCAGAACATATCTTTATATTCTGTTTTCTCTCTTAATGAACATTCCAAATGGTGGAGTAACAACGTTTGGCTCCATCATTATTAAATCGTTTGGTTTCAAAAATGAAAGGGCATTATTACTGTCTATGCCTGGTGGTGCTGTTGATATTCTGTTCAAACTGACGGTTCCCTGGATCTCCGACAAGATGATGGACAGATCCATTCCAGCAATGTTTGCCATAATGTTCCCCATGATCGGAGGTATCATGATGAGCACTATAGATGTCACTAATAAAGTTCCTCTACTCGTCGGTTATTATTTCATCAGCGCTGCTGGTGCTTCATGGGGATTGGTGATGTCCATGATTGCTGCAAACACAGTAGGATCTACCAAGAAAACAGTCGTGAACTCTGCTCAAATCATAGCGTACGCCGCTGGTAATTGGATTGGTCCTCAAACTTTTAGATCTACTGAAGCACCAGACTATCCTACCGGCAAGAAACTTGTTGGAATTCTCTACGGGTGTGCGCTTGGTACACTAATCGTTATCAGATTGGTGAATATTTACGAGAATCGTCGTCGTAATAAGCTAGAAGCTGAGGGTAAGATCCCTCCAATGCTTGAGAATGAAGAGTTTCTGGACAGAACTGACTTTGAACAACTTCATCTGAGATATATTTTGTGATACTTCAAGCTGGCCTTGAACATGAGTCTTTCTTCTTTTATTCAATAGACTAGTGCTGCTGATTAAGATTCTTTTTTTTTTACCTCGAGTATACTCTAATATTGTAACATGTAGGTACAATGTACACTTAAAATTGTTGATTCATGTTAATCAGAGTAGTTTGATGACCAAGATGTAGTAAAACTTTAGACAAATGCAAAGTGCTCGACTTTTTTGAAGTTTCTAGTTATAATTCATTGCATTTCATTTTGAAAGAAAAGACAACTGCAAGTGGAAGAAAGGACCCAAGCTCATGCAGACATGATCTACCCTCTATTTCTTATGCTATCTTTTGTTTTTTTTTAACCCATCCAATTTTAAAGTGCTTGCTCCTTGGTTCACAAGAATTTCCTGTGGACCATGGGCGTGGTGACTACATAGGTGAGGATAATCCAACATGTGCCCTCCTAAATTCAGTTTTCGAGCGCAGGATTTTGTAATAATGGACCTGGAAAACCTCTGTCTGCCTAGCTACGGATGATCAGAAACCCTATAACTACTACATAAATTAGATTTCCAACATCGCTCAGCATCGATGTGTGCACTGTATTCATGAACTCACAGACCTAGATTGATACTCTCAACTTTCAACATCGTAATATGTAAATAGTAGGGCGTGACAGTATCCTTTTGTTCATCTTATAACTCTCTGAGTTGGCTAAGTATTCAGTTTTCTCTAACCATCTGTTATAATTTTCATCTATGATAATTTAGATGCACTAAAAAAGTCGCTTTTGCTCGGGAACCAGATTTATTACTTTTCCAGTAATTATTCCAGCTTTCAGATTATCAATGACACATCTCTCCATGTCATGAACTGTCTGAACAGCATGAGTTCCCATATGTGGCGTACAAATCACATTGCTCATCTCAAGAAGTTCCTTTGGTGGATGAGGTTCCTTCTCATAGACGTCCAACCCAGCAGCACCAACTTTCCCTATCTTCAAATATTTAATTAGAGCCTTTTCATCTATGACAGCTCCCCTTGCGGTATTTACAATTACAACTCCATCTTTCATCTTAGACATCAACTCCTCATTAATGAGATGGTAGGTTGACGAGTTTAAGGGACAGTTTAAGCTCAAGACGTCAGATATTTGAACAAGCTTCTCCAAAGAATCGCAATACTCAGAGTCCTCTTCAACCTCAGGAGGCGCTCTTGAGCGATTGTAATACACGATCCTGTCAAACCCAAACGCTCTAGCACGGTCTCTTACAGCACGACCTATACCTCCCATACCAACGATGCCAAGAACTTTCCGAATAGGATTGGTTCCTTCTTTTGATCCAGCGCCAAATCCGCCGGTGGGCCATTTGTCTTCCATTAACAGTTGAGTACCTTGTTTGAAGTTTCTCATAGCGCCAAGCATCAAAAAGATATTTGTATCAGCAGTCGACTTAGTAACAATATCAGGACAATGAGACAGTTGAATCGATCTCTTCGACAATGGGGCAATATCACATTGATCATAGCCAGCACCTTGATGGACAATATACTTTAACGAAACTGGGAAATGCTGTATCAGCTCTTCATCGAACCTGCCTAGGCGACCACCAGTCAGGTATCCTCTTGCAATAGCAACTACTTCTGAGTATTTGCCATGTAGATCCTCTATGAACTGTTCTCTCTTGTAGGACTCATCAAGGTGAACAACCTCGTAGTCGTTCTCAAACTCTTCCCAAAGCTGTTGACCATATCTGATAGGGTCTGTGTGAAGCACCAACGGCTTAGACATCCTTTTGGGTTCTATCTTATACTCCAACTGGTTAAAAGAATAACCTTGAAATCGGTCATTATTCTCTTTTTATAGATTTATAAGACATATCAGCTTTGTCCATTGGGACGGGAACGGAGGCCCAATTCCATGCATGGACGTTTCCAGGACCTCGATGGACGGATTTCTGAAAGTGGGAAACATGCATCCGAAGCCCTTTTGTGTCAAAGCTCACCATATAAAATGCAATGCATGAGACTACAATGATGCTGATATCCCTATTATGGGTAAACAAGAAGCCGAGAATTTTCAATGAGCATCTTCGATAGCCTACAATTCCAGCCATCTGACGAATTCAATGATATCAGAAAAAAGCTTGGTGCAGACATTGAAGATAGTAAGATCGATGTTAGTGCTGGTGTGTACAGAGGCACTGATGGAAAATCCTTCATCTTGCCAGTTGTTGCCAGCGCAAAAGAACATCTGAAAAAGAATGACAATGGCCATGACTACAACCTCTGTCTTGGTATTCCGGAGTTCGTCAAGTCAGCAGCGATGATAGCTGTTGGTGACAAGGCCACTTCAGAAAACAGAGTTGCATCCTGTCAAACTGTCGGTGGAACTGGGGCATGTCACTTGGGAGCAGCTTTCCTATCACAGTCATGTGGCCTTAAAAAGTTCCTCTTGGGCGTTCCAGCATGGCCAAACTATTTCCCCTTGATAAAACAGATCGGTGGGACCATTGAAACCTTTGAGTACTACGACACATCTACTAAATCTGTGAGCTTTGGCAACTTTGTTGAGGCGCTGAACTCAGCACCCCCAAATACTGTGGTTATCTTGCAATTGTGTTGTCACAACCCAACCGCTTCTGATTTGACTTTAAATCAATGGGTTGAGGTGGGTGAGATTATCAAGTACAGAAGGTTGATGCCATTCTTCGATGGCGCTTATCAAGGTTTTGCGTCAGGATCAAAGGAGGTTGATGGAGAGCCTGTGAGAAAGTTCATTGATATGGGCCTTGATGTTATCGTTGCCCAATCTTTTTCAAAGAGTTTAGGTCTTTATGGCGAACGAGTTGGATGTCTACACGTTGTTGTTGGCGATGTCTCTAAAACAGCTGTGGTTACAGACCAATTAAGATACATTTTTAGAGCTGAGTGCTCTTCTTCTCCAGCATATGGTGCAAGAATCGTCTCTACTATTACCAATGACGAAAAATTGAATTTACAGTGGGATTCTGACTTGAAGATTATGGCTGAAAGGCTGATCGAGGTTAGACGACTGGTTCATGACAAGCTTGTTAACAAATACAATACACCTGGCGATTGGGAAAGTGTTTTGAGGCAAAGAGGGTTGTTCTGGTACAGTGGTTTGTCTGAGGTTCAATCTAGGGCATTATTGGATGATTATCATGTCTATCTTCCAAAATCTGGTAGAATTAATGTTGCTGGGTTAAATGACTCAAACATCGACGCCTTCTGCAAAGCCTTTGATGCTGTTGTTAGAGAAAACTGATTCGCTGAATTTGAAAATGCGATAGGAAAATATATGATGAACTAACAAAACCAACGTACTGATATTGGTAATCTAATCATTTAAATCCATACTACGGATGTTGAATTCTAAAATCTATAACAGTGTTACAGCAAGATAAATGAGGCTTAAGAATTCTGTTTTTTGAGAGCTTTGTCCCTCATACGACCACCAAATGAGATAAGAGTGAGACATGCCCCATAGCCCGCCAGAAGCACAAAAGCAGAGACGGTACTGGTCCACCCAACACCAATATGTTCAACCTGCTTCAAGCAAGTGCCAGCACCAATAGCGCCTGCGATGTATCGAGAAAAGTAGCTAGAAGCTATAGCGTCTCCTCCAAGATGTGGCAGGCAGTCAATACAATATGCATTAAGACTTGGAAAGCAGAAAGTCTGGGCAATACCGTTGAAGAATAGTGCTATGACAGGTAGCGCTATACCACCTTTTTCCTGGTCAATTGCCCAACCATAAATCAGAATAGTTGTCGGTAGAACTAAAAATGGCACGTGCGTTGATCTGAGTCGATCTTCCGGTAGTCTCTCTCCTCTAAGCTTTTTGTATTTTTTGACGTATCTGTCAGCCCAACGGCCTCCAAAAAGCGACCCCACCAAATAGCCAAATCCAGGAGGGAGATAGAACAGAGCACCTTCGACTGGTGTTGTAAGGCCAAAACGGGGGTTTACAACGTTCGGAATAGGAGTGGTCAAGCAGTACATGTTGTAAAGTAATGCCATACTCATGAACCCTCCAAGAATTAGGTTGGGATACTTAAATGAATAGATCACTCGGAATGGATTGTAGGACACCCAGACAAATTTTCTATCTGTTCTGGCTTGAACATCTTTGTATTTGAGATTTGTTCCAGTTTCTTCAAGAAAGACATAAGCAAGCACACATGTAAAGGCCGCAATACCAGTCAGAACCCAGAAGATCACACGCCAGCTTGTAAAAGTAACAATTATGCCACCAAGCACTGGGGCAAAAGCTGGTCCGAGTTGAGATCCTAGCAAAGTCCAGCCCATGGCATTGCCACGTTCTTGAGCAACGTATATATCGCCAACTATGCTTCCTCCTAAGGAGAAGAAGGCAGTTCCAAACAATGCCGATAGGCACCGCATGACAAAGAACATTCCGAGATTTGCTGATATTGCAACGAGCAATGTGAATAGGGTGAGACCCAGGGTACACACCAAGAAGACTGAGCGCCGACCATAGATGTCACCCAGTGGTGATGATATACAGGGAGACACCGCCATTACCACAGTGTAGAGAGCGATGGATAGGTGAATTGTGATCACATCAGTGTGGAAGGTTTCAGCTATACTCTGAGCAGCTGGGAGTAGTGCCATCGCAGAGGATGGTGAAAGGAAAACCGCCAGAGCGATGATGGCAACAAAAAGTCGCTTTCTTGCTGGAGAGAATCTATTGAATGAATCTTGTTCAACCTCGTGCTCTGTCTTATCGAATTCCTCCTTTGTCTCCATCTTACAGCTTTGGATTCAACTATAGTGATGTATTCAATGCTGTTCATCTCGATATAAAAAGGATGCTCCCTGAGATTCGCATCATTTGATAGCGATTGACGGCCTTCCGAAGCTTGTTAATCTCTCCATGTTCTAATGGTGGACAATCGATGGACGGGAGCGGGACTTGGCGATGGATTTCAGACTTTATAATGGATTTCTGGACGCGTCCATCGCACGAAGCACGAAGCACAATATCACTCTTCAGTTCCACCTAGTCATGGAATCGGCGCTGAAAGACGGGACTATATAATTTCCATCAGGTACTTCATTCTTTAGAAATAATAATGTATGCTAGCTAACGATGACACGCAATATCAAGATTGCCATTGACCGTGGTGGAACCTTCACAGATATTCACTCTGCTATCCCAGGTCAGACTGACCTGGTCTTCAAACTGCTCTCTGTTGACCCAGGTAACTATAGGGATGCTCCTACTGAAGGTATCAGAAGGGTTCTAGAACGAGCTCATGGTATCAGCATTCCAAAGGACCAGCTGTTGGAGCTCGACACTATTGAATCCATTAAGATGGGAACAACTGTTGCTACAAACGCTTTGCTTGAGAGAGATGGAGCCAGGGTTGCCCTACTCACCTCTAGGGGCTTTAGGGATGTGCTTGAGATTGGAAACCAAACAAGGCCGGACATCTTCAACATCAGTGCAAAGAAGTTGGATCAGCTTTACACCAAAGTGATTGAAATTGGTGAGCGTATTACTTTGCCAAACTATACCGAAGGTGGAGGGGCCAAGGTCAAGATTACTATGGCTGATAAAGAGAAGTACAATAACCGGCTCGTTGAAGGAATCACAGGAGATATTATCCAGATTTTAGAGAAGCCGGATCTGTCAGAAGTGAAGGGACAGTTGCAGGACCTGAAAGAGGAGGGCTTCTCCAACCTTGCTATTTGCCTTCTCCACTCCTACCTATATCCAGATCATGAGATAGAGATATCGGAGTTGGCAAGATCCATGGGTTTTGTAGTATCTGTTTCTGTGGAGCTACAGCCTGTGATGGGCATCGTCAATAGATGTTCATCCACTGTTGCAGATGCTTACTTGTCTCCAAAGATTCAGGAGTATCTTGAGAGTTTCAGTGCTGGTTTCAAGGGTGGTCTAGAAGCCATGGGCAGTAAGCTTCTTTTCATGCAATCCAATGGTGGTTTATGCCGTTGGGATAAGTTCACTGGTTTGAGAGCTGTCTTATCTGGCCCAGCCGGTGGTTTTGTCGGATACGCTGAGACTTGTTTTGACAACAGACCTGGGAGTAAGAGAGCCTCGTTGGGTTTCGATATGGGTGGTACCTCTACCGATGTTTCAAGGTTCTCTGGAAGATATGAGCATATATTTTCCAACATTGTCAACCAAGTCCACCTGAGCACTCCTCAACTGGATATCTCCACTGTTGCCGCTGGTGGTGGTTCCATGCTTTTCTGGAAGAATTCCATGTTTGCTGTTGGACCTGAGTCTGCTGGTGCTCACCCTGGTCCTGCTTGTTACAGAAAGGGTGGTCCATTGACAATCACAGATGCAAACGTTTTCACTGGTCGTTTACTGCCAGAGTTCTTTCCAAACATATTTGGTCTAAATGAAGATGAGCCATTGGATATCGAGATTACCAAGGAGAAGTTTACCCAGCTCACCAACCAGATCAATGAAGATATTAATGCTAGCTTAACACCTCATGAGGTGGCCTTGGGTTTCCTAAAAGTCGCCAACGAAGCTATGTGCAGACCTATTAGAACTTTAACTGAAGGCAAAGGCTATAGCACTCATGATCACAATTTGTCTGTCTTTGGCGGTGCTGGTGGTCAACACTGTTGCTCTGTTGCTAAAACCCTTAACATTGAGAATGTTGTGATTCATAAGTACTCGTCGCTTTTGTCTGCCTACGGTATTTCTCTTGCAGATGTTGTCATTGAAAAGCAACAGCCAATGTCATTAGCTCTTGTAGAAGAGAGTATGGATCATATCAACACTCAAATCAATAGCTTGATCACTGTTGCCCGTGATGAATACTTGAAACAAAAGACTGGAGACGGTATAACCACTGTTGAGATTTATCTGAGCTTGAAATATGAGGGAACTGATACTTGTCTGATGATTTTAAAACCTGAAAATGGTGACTTCAAGTCCAGCTTTGTTGCTCAACATCAACAGGACTTTGGCTTCAGTCTGGAACGAGACATTGTGGTTGAAGGTATTCGTGTGAGACTTGTTGTCAGAGGTGGTGAGAGGGTTCTAATCAATCCATTCGAAGAGGTTGAACAGATTACCCAATTGCCAGTAAAGGCACCTGTCAAGACCACTAATGTTTGGTTTGAGAACTCTGGTTTGCAGGCCTCCAAGGTTTTTCTCCTGAGGTCCTTAGAGACAGGTGTAGTTATTTCTGGTCCTGCTATTATCATTGACGATACCCAGACTATCTTGGTAGAGCCTGGCTCTATAGCTCATATTCTTTCGCAATCTGTTTTGATCAAGGTATCCAGAGCCCAAGCTCCAAAGCTTTCCTCTGCTATTGTCGATCCAGTCCAGCTTTCTGTTTTTGGCCATAGATTCATGTCTATCGCTGAACAGATGGGTAAGACCTTGCAGATGACTGCAATTTCTACAAATATCAAGGAGAGGTTGGACTTCTCTTGCGCTCTTTTTGACGGAAATGGTAAGTTGTTAGCCAATGCTCCACATATTCCTGGTCATTTGGGATCTATGTTTTTAGCTGTTGAGAAGCAGAATGAAATGTGGAAGGGTAAACTGAAGCCAGGTGACGTATTGGTTGCGAACCATCCATCTACAGGTGGTACACATCTTCCAGACATCACTGTTTTGACTCCTGTTTTGGGCAAAAGCAATGATGTCTTGTTTTGGACAGCTTCAAGAGGTCACCACGCTGATATTGGTGGTATTTCCCCTGGTTCCATGCCTTCTGACTCTAAGGAGATTTGGCAAGAGGGTGCTGCTATTGAGTCTGACAAGCTTTACGATGAGGGTGTTTTCCAGCATGAGAAGATGGTTGATCTGTTGTATCATCAACCTGCAAAGTATCCTGGCTGTGAAGGTTCTAGAGCATTGTCAGATAACATCAGTGATTTAAAGGCTCATGCTTCTGCCAATTATAGAGGTATTAGGCTGCTGCAAGGTTTGATTGATGATTTCTCTTACGATGTTGTGAAGCTCTATATGGATGCCACACAAAAGGCAGCTGAAGCTGCTGTCAGAAGATTGTTGCAAGTTGCTTATGATCGATTTGGCGGAGAACCAATGAGCGCAGTTGACTACTTAGATGACGGTACTGCAATCGCTGTCACTGTAACTGTCAATAGAGAAGATGGAAGTGCAGTTTTGGACTTTACTGAGAGTGGTGAACAGTTCTACAGCAACTTAAATTGTCCTATTGCTGTGTTGTATGGCAGCATTCTCTACGTTTTGAGATGCTTGATTAATGTTGATATCCCTTTGAATAGTGGCTGTATGGCTCCGTTAGACATCAGAGTTAGAGAAGGTTCTTTATTCAACCCCTCCTATGATGCTGCAACCGTTGGCTCGAACGTTGAAACTGCTCAGAGAATCTCTGATACTTTGTTCAAGGCATTCCAGGCATGTGCTGCTTCGCAGGGGACATGTAATAATTTTACTTTCGGTTCTTCTGATTCTGATTATGGCCTTTTCGGTTATTAGTGAGTTGATTTTTTCATTTATTATGTCGACAAATACTAACTGTTTAGTGAAACAATAGCAGGTGGTGGAGGTGCTGGTGAAAATTTCAATGGTCAATCTGGTGTTCAAGTTCACACTACTAATACCAGAATGACAGACTCTGAGTCCTTTGAAAAGTCCTTCCCTTGCATTCTCACCAAGTATGAGATCAACAGAGACACGGGTGGTGAAGGTCTGTACAAAGGTGGCGATGGTTTAATCAGAGAGATTGAGTTTACTATTCCTTTGAAGGCTACTTGCTTGATGCAGAGACGTGTCTTTGCTCCTTACGGTATGAACGGTGGTCACTCTGGTAGGAGAGGTTATAACTACTGGTTAAAGAAGCTAGAGAATGGTAGTTACAGAAAGATTTCCCTTGGTGGTCAAAATAGTGTTTGGGTTAATCCAGGTGATCGTGTGCGTATTGAGACACCTTCCGGAGGTGGTTGGGGTAAACCTGCGGATGGCAAGCCAGGGTCAGAGGAGATTAAGTTATCCAATGATATACACTATCCTTCCATTGAAGCGATAAATGCCTTGCCTAATATACTCACTGGTTCTATGGCTATGAGGAGTGATATTCAATCCACCAATTGAAAATTCCATACTTTCTTGCTTTTCTAGTTAATGCCACAGAATTGATTACCTAAACTTTATGGAAGTAATATTTAGCATTATAATTACCTCTCACAGTTTATTGCTAAACCTCAAAACGTGTAGCTGCTGTAATTTTTGAGCCCTTTCAGTTGCCTTCAAGCAACGATGAGAAAGAAGTCTCACTTACCGATTTCCGGTACTTTGAGGTACGCAATTTCAAGTTATGGGAATTTAAACTCTGAGTATCCATAGAATATTGAAAAAAAGCTTTTCAATGAGTTCCAGCTTGAGCTTTCCTCGGATTCTATCACATTGGCAGATACTTCTCTGAACACAAAAATTGTCAATTGTATATTATGTTGCGCAATTGGAACCATCAAGATATTCTACCAAAGAATTATCTATCGTTTATCCTCTTCAGCGTGTTTAATAAATTCCTGTAGTCTCAGGTTGTCATTGACATCCTCTTCTTCCTTAAACCTCTCTTTCTCTTTATGATCCTCATCTTGGTTCGCTCTTTTCAGATCTTTCTCCTTAGATCTCTCATAGTACTCACCGTTGTACCTTGCCGCAACCAACTGTCTACCATCAAAGAATCTCCCATTCATCATCTCGATACACTCATCACAACTGTTCACCTTCGAAAATTTCACCATTACTATACCGTCTGACTCTTTATCAAAAAGTGTCACACTTTCCACGTTTCCATGCTTCTCACATTCTTCCTGGATGTCTTCTATGATATCCTGCTCGCACCCAGGTTCTTCTGCCAATTCCTCCAAGGTGAATACCCTTTTAAGAACCATTGTCCTTATCCACTTAGAATTCATTTCATCATTCCAACCATTCATCTCATCCATCAACTTTTTTCGCCTCTTCAGTGTCTTCCTCTCTTGTTCACTCAGCTCCTTCTTCTCCTTCTTCTCAGCTGTATCAAATTGTGCCTTCTCCACTCTTATTGGCTCGGTAGCAGGCTTCAGGATAACACCATCCATCATCTGAATACATAACTCCACGGACTCAGGCTTATGGTATATCACCAAGGCATCCCCTTTGAAGCCTTTACCGTCACTATACATCTTTATTCTCGGTTTATTTGTCAAAAGGTCCATCGATATCACTCCATATTTCTTTACCAACTCTTCAAGGGCAACGGAGTCAATATCAATTGGCAAATTGGAGATGTAAACACCTGTGTTGGTTCTCTCATGTCTATGTTGTTCCCTCTGTCTTTTCATTTCTTCCAGTTTGCGTTTCTTGAGCTCACGGTACTGGAGTTGTCCCTGTGAAAGCTCTGGGGATACCCATTCTTCAAGAGTTTGGTTGAAATGGAGAACCGTATCACCTTGTTTGTATATGTACTTCCCTTCTTCATTTGTTAACCCTGGGTGGCGGCTCAGATCGATAGTCCGTGGATCTGGCGGCATTGTGGTCTATGCTTCTTTTTGATGTCTTTCTTAATCTGAAGATGAGGCAGTTCCTTTGTTAACTCCTCGCTGATCGCGAAGAGCAAAGGATGGCAGGATATGAGTACCTAGGGATCAAACTCGTTATCAGCTTATGCAGAACAATGCAATTAGATGGTAGAGGAGCACGTCTCACTAAGAATCACTAACTATGAGAAAAGAATGAGGTTCTGACATATCACGACATTTCAGGTGATAATGGCATAACAGCTGATTTCTAATTAACTATCACAGTCGGAGCTAGCTGCTAATAAAATCCGCAAAGACCGGCATTTCCGCAATTTCCCCTTGGATGGCTTTGCTCCTGATTGGGATTAGGAATCAGTCGTGTTGCGTACTCGTTTGCACCTATTTGATTGTATTACATCTAATCCGTGTATCATAATTTGTCATCTTCCTTTAAATCAAGCACATGTGTAATATGTCATCAAGTGAACTCAAACTATAATGTTTCTTGAGAGTTTTATGATATTAGGATGCTAAGACGATTAATAATGTCTGCACCGTCCCAGAGCTATATAAATGGCCTTGCTATCCTCACTCGTTTTACTGAATTGCTGGAAAGAAAAAACACACTCTGCTGTATTCAACCTAAAACAAAAAATGTCTAATCCAATTTTCCTTATTGTGGGCGCCTCTCGTGGTATTGGCTTTGCTCTTCTCAAGAAGACCGCAAAGGAGAATCCAGGAGCAACTATCATCGCAACTGCTCGTGATGTTTCCAAGTCTACACCACTACAGGAGTTTGCTAAGGAAAACTCCCAGATCAAACTGATCAGTGTTGAAGTCTCTTCTGCTGATTCTATCGGCCAATTCGGTGAAGAGTTGGCTAAGGTTGCCCCAGATGGCATTGATTATTTGCTCTACAATGCTGGTATCAGCAAGTCCCCATTTCCAGTTCTGCAGGCATCTAGAGATGATTGGATCAAGCACTATGAAACAAACACTATTGGTCCAATCGAAGTCTTTAAGGTTGTGTATCCTCTTTTGAAGAAGAAAGATACCAAGGTTGCTGTTTTCACATCCAGTCTTCTCGGTTCGGTTGGCAGTTACTTCCCTCTCCCAACCTCTGCATATGGTCAATCCAAAGCTGCTTTGAACTATTCTATTGTTGAACTCAGTCACGAGCTCCAACCAGAAGGCTTCACTATTGTTGCAACTCATCCTGGTCTTGTTAAAACTGACATGACGGCTGACCTTCCAGATCTGCTCCCAGAGGAGATATCCGAGAAACTCTTATCCATCATTATCTCGCCGGAAGAGAGTGCCAACGGCCTCTACCAATATGCTGTTTCCGGCGCTAAGCAAGATACTCATAACGGTAAGTTCTTAGGATATGACGGAGTTGAGATTCCATGGTGAATCATCGATCATTGATATATGTTTGGTGGTTGAACTTTTACAATATATGGTTTCTTTATTTTGTTGATCCAGTAGCTATAGCGAATCACCTGTCAATTCCGGATAAACCTCCCCTAATACCGGGGTTATCGCAGTCTATGCAAGTTCTAAACGAATATCTTCGTTCTTAGTTGAAGTCATGCTAGGTTGCAGGGTGTACCCCAAGGCTCTCTACGAGGTGAGGTTGCGTAAGTAACAGTCTGACCCAGAAGAAGAACTATTGGAAGCCGGAACTGTGGCTGGCATAGGGGCAGAAAGGTATGCTGTTAAATTTGCAACCGAAGATCAGCTGCTGTTAGCAGAGGTTGTGAATCATGTGATCCCGATAATGGTATATTGGAGCACCTGAGCTTATATTGGAATCGTGTGAAGGTCAGAATCGTTGGAGCGAGCTCTTAGGTATCCTCTACGTCTTCGAATAGACAGTTAATACAAATCCTACGTCTTTTTAACGTTGCATCTAGCCCTTAGAACTTCAACAACGGATTGCAAACAAATGGAGAGGTCGTTAGCTGACAGTCATCCGCAAATTTCAAGACCCACGATGCACATTCAAACTCTAGTAGGAGAATTAAAGAGTGAGCAAAAAAGCTGGAGGAAAAAGGGGATGCACTATGAGCCAACAAATCTGCGTTTCCAATGCTGGGCTAGGTTGATTCCAACTATTCAGGGGCTATTCTCCATTCTGGAGCTGTTCTGGCCCTTAGATCAAATGATATAGGAGTTGGTATCTCAGTCTGAAATTCAAAGTTCTTATCTAGAAGACCTACAGTGCAATGAATTCAACGACTTGAATTAGTAAGGTTTAATGGCCAGCCAGAAATTTTTTACCATTTGGCCTCACTGCCATCGTACTGTAAGAACTTACCGTTGTGAGTCTCTTGCTTGGCACCAAAGATAGTGTACTTGTAGAGGCCTTCAGCACTCTCTTCAGGAGAAATACTTTGACTCAGCAATTGCTCTGAGAGTTCCCTTGGAACGAGTTCGAAAGCATCAGAGACCATGTCAGTTCTAACAAGACCAGGATGAGTTGCAACAATAGTGAAGCCTTCTGGTTGGAGCTCGTGACTGAGTTCAACAATAGAATAGTTCAAAGCAGCTTTGGATTGACCATATGCAGAGTTAGGGAAAGGGAAATAATCACCAATAGAGCCGGCAAGACTGGATGTGAAAACAGCAACCTTGGTATCTTTCTTCTTCAAAAGAGGATACACAACCTTAAAGACTTCGATTGGACCAACAGTGTTTGTTTCATAGTGCTTGATCCAAACATCTCTAGATGCCTGCAGAACTGAAAATGGGGACTTGCTGATACCAGCATTGTAGAGCAAATAATCAATGCCATCTGGGGCAACCTTAGCCAACTCTTCACCGAATTGGCCGATAGAATCAGCAGAAGAGACTTCAACACTGATCAGTTTGATCTGGGAGTTTTCCTTAGCAAACTCCTGTAGTGGTGTAGACTTGGAAACATCACGAGCAGTTGCGATGATAGTTGCTCCTGGATTCTCCTTTGCGGTCTTCTTGAGAAGAGCAAAGCCAATACCACGAGAGGCGCCCACAATAAGGAAAACTGGATTAGACATTTTTTTTGAAGTTGAATACAGCAGATTGTGTGATGGAAGATGTTTGTTCACAACATTTTAGAGCAACAGATGGAGAGATTTCAGTAATTTATACTTCTCAGGTACGCTGAAGATATTATTAATCGTCCCCCTACCCTACCACTATAAAGCTCTTAAGAAAGACTAGTGGGTCACCTATGTCTTCAACTGTAAAGAAGATGACAAATCATGGGACAAGGATTAGATGTAATACAATCAAATAGGTGCAAAGGAGTGCGCAACACGACTGATTCCTAATCCCAATCAGGAGCAAAGCCATCCAAGGGGAAATTGCGGAAATGCCGGTCTTTGCGGAGTTGTATCCCGAATTGAATGGGTAGATTCGCTAAAGCTACGAGACCAAGCAGAACAAGCGCTTGAATTAACAAGGTTCAATGGCCGGTCGTATATTACCATATGACCTCACTGCCATCGTACTTTATGAACTTACCGTTATGAGTCTCTTGCTTGGCACCAAAGATAGCGTACTTGTAGAGACCTCCGGCACTCTCTTCAGGAGAAATACTTTGATTCAATAATTTCTTTGAAACCTCTTTTGGAAATGAATCTAGAACGCCAAGGGCCAAATCAGTTCTAACAATACCAGGATGAA
>JACVEX010000335.1:0-329169 GCA_017948575.1 Williopsis subsufficiens | reverse complement strand
TGAAGCCTTCTGGTTGGAGCTCGTGACTGAGTTCAACAATAGAATAGTTCAAAGCAGCTTTGGATTGACCATATGCAGAGGTTGGGAGAGGGAAGTAATTACCAATGGAACCCAGAATGCCAGTTGCGAAAACAGAAACCTTGGTATCTCTCTTCTTCAAAAGAGGATACACAACCTTAAAGACTTCGATTGGACCAATAGTGTTTGTTTCATAGTGCTTGATCCAATCATCTCTAGATGCCTGCAGAACTGGAAATGGGGACTTGCTGATACCAGCATTGTAGAGCAAATAATCAATGCCATCTGGGGCAACCTTAGCCAACTCTTCACCGAATTGGCCGATAGAATCAGCAGAAGAGACTTCAACACTGATCAGTTTGATCTGGGAGTTTTCCTTAGCAAACTCCTGTAGTGGTGTAGACTTGGAAACATCACGAGCAGTTGCGATGATAGTTGCTCTTGGATTCTCCTTTGCGGTCTTCTTGAGAAGAGCAAAGCCAATACCACGAGAGGCGCCCACAATAAGGAAAATTGGATTAGGCATTCTAGTTAAATCGAATATAATATTAAGTAATGTGAAATATTTGTTCCCAACAATTCAGCGTTGCAGATGGAGAGATTGAAGTAATTTATACAAATGTGGGCAATGTGAACATATGCATAAGAACAAAGACATTTATGCCGAGAAATCGCGAAGACTGCAGAAATCCCAGTCCTTGCGTATCGAGAACTAAGGGAATTAGCCTTAATTATCAGAAGTCAATCCTGATATACTGCTTTCGTCGAAAACACCATATATGTTTTGTTTTGACGAATGAGGACTAAATCTCTCTTGTCTTCCCTTCCTTTTCTCTATTCGTGAAGAGCAGCATGGAGTGAAAGAAGGAACTGCTTCATCAGCAGTTCAACAGAGACCTGAAAAAAGGAACATAGAATTCAATGCGACGAGACCCATGGTTAAAGTAATATAAGGACTCGAACACCAATGGTCTATGGTGACCTTGGAACAAAAATTTTAATTCTAATCTGTGCTCAACAAAAGCTTTACCAAGCTTAACTCTTGAATCCACCCCATCACCGGCATTGCTTGAGATTTCTACCATTTGCTAAGCACAAACAGTAGTTATCTCAGTAGATTGAATTACCATTCTTATTTTTCCTATGGGGATATTAATTGCGCTCCACGGGAGATTAAAGTCGTTGCCAGGAGCAGTAATTCGATTTCACTATTAAGCGACATGCACGTCTGAAAGGTCGGGTCAAGTGATGTAAGATGATCAATCCATTCAATTCTAGCGCTGATTTTTAATGGAATTCTTCAAGAACTGATTTATAATTCCAAATAGTATTTCGCTGATGTAATGTGCATCTTTGTTTTGCCTCATGTTTCAGGTTTTGAACTTGATTAGTATTTAGATATTCAGGTATTCGCATCTTTCTACCACCCTTCAGCACAACGTATGGCATATCTTGCTCTATTAGCCAGTTACTTTGTAATGAAGTGCTAAGAATTAAAGTAATATGAAGTGAAAAATGAACTCATCAACTAATGTACATGGTTCTATAACTCTCGTTTATATCAACTAAACACTTCTATACGTATGATTACACTGCAGGCACACATAAAACAGGATCATCGACGTGTCTGCCCTTCTTTGTTGCGACTGGAAGAAAACTGCCTCGTGGGCATGGCACTGTGGACATTCCTTGTCTGATCTTGGAAGAGTAGGGTCTGAGCCCAGGTCCTTCACTATACCTGCTGTCTCACCAATATTCGAGATCAACTCATGACGGTACACCCTCGCCTCTGCTGCCTGTTCTACGTAGGAGCAGATCCGGCATTCGAACAGGAGAACGTTGTGTTCTTTGTCTTCTTTTGGGTAAAGCATGTTGTTACTGTTAATTGTTAGTTGTGTTTTGTTGTTATGACAGCGTAAAGATCATACCATTGGCGGCAGAATCGGAAGGAAGACATGATATCTTTATATAACCGTGAATGGAAAGACTCAGGACCGATGTACTAGATAGAATAGATCAATGAATCAAAAAAAATCTCAAGCGAATCCATGTATCACCATGTTCTTGTTGTTGCCTAACAGAAAATTAGGCACAACTCCCCCGCCACCCACGCGCGTACAGAAATTTTCAGTGGATTTTTTCCCATCCAACGACCAGTTCAAGTTGGAAACAAACAACAGAACTCACCACGAAGGACCCCATTCAAAGATGTTCAGACAAGCTGCCCGTATTGCCCTGAGACCTACGAGATCTATTTTTGCCAGACGTCTCCAATCAACCGTCCCAGAGGTTGCTGTGGACCCAAAGATTGCATCCATTGTTGATAGCATCTCGAAGCTCACCCTATTGGAAACTTCTTCTTTGATCAATGAGTTAAAGACTAAGTTGAACATTCCAGACATTGCATTCCCAGCTGCGGGTGCTGCTCCTGCTGCTGCTGCCCCAGTGGAGGAAGAGGCACCAAAGGAAGTGCAAGAAGAGAAGACCATTTTCAGTATCAAGCTCGAATCCTTTGACGCAAAGTCGAAACCAAAGATCATTAAGGAGGTTAAAGGTCTCTTGGACTTGTCACTTGTGGAGTCCAAGAAGTTTGTCGAGGCTGCTCCAAAGATCCTAAAGGAGAACGTCGCAAAGGAGGATGCTGAGAAAATAAAGGCGACTTTGGAAGCCTTGGGTGCTAAAGTGTCTCTTGAATGAATAGAATTCTATTGATAATGATAGGATCCATATGGTATGGATCGACAGATCCAGGTGATATAGTCATGTACATACAATAAAGATTTGAATGAACTCAGAGATAGTAGATAATCATTGCATTCGCCGTGTGCCTAAAATCTCATGGAATACCTCTTTTTAGGACCGATTGACTCATGCGACTGGTTATCATGTGCAGGGTACAAGTGATCGACAGTCTCATCAAATTCATCATCATGCGTTTGTGCGAGATACACAGTCTTGGGTCTTCCATACGGCGAATGCTTTTGTGCAATAAGTGATTGCCGTTGGTATTGATGCGTCGAATGCGATGGAGATTGGGCCGATTGTGATCTGTGATGAGTTTGGTACTCTCTCTCATACGACTGATACTGTCTGTGTCTCTGGACTGGTGACTGGGATGACTGTGTCGATGAAGGTCTCGAATACTCTTCAAAAGTTGGTAGGTTCCTTGATCTAAATGAAGGTGAATGCTTCTTTCCTTGTGTCACTGAATTCCGTAATACATCACTGTAGTCCCGTTTAATCTCCTGTTTAACGCTAATGCTCTCGTCATCACTGATCAACAGCGACGCCAAAGAACCCACAAGGCTCTGCATCTTAGAATATAAAACCAGATCAGACCCATCTATGAGTGAGCCCCGGTTGTACCTTACCTGGAACAGGTCGAAGGTGGAAATCAGCAGCGATTCAAACTGCTCTTTCTTATGTTCCGTGAGATGCGAGTTCTGAAGAAGTTCAAGTAGTTCTGCCTCCATTGAGAGCAGTTCCTGTGACCTTGGAAGTGACGAAGGGATACGTGAGTGCTGGGAAGACATTGAATAATCTTTCCGAATTCCTTCTGTCGGATTGGTATGTTTGCTAGTTGGAGTTATCGTTAGATGAACCGTTCTTTCGATCTTCATTTATGACCTATCAACATTTTGTTTACTTTCCGCGCGCCTTACAGGGTTGGAACACCCTCTTCACCACAATGAAGAAAGAGGAAAAACAGAATGAGAAATCCCTGTGAGTCTAAAGAATAAAAGGCTACATCAACAGAAACAACAAACCAGTGTAAAAAAGATACCTAAAAATCAACGAAATACTGAGAGTACGGATCCTCACCACCAATCCCATAGTCCAATTGCTCCTCTGGATAATGATCAAACAACGAAGTGTCACCAATGCCGCCAGTGATAGGTGGCTCATATGGAGTCTCGATATCTTTTGCTAACAACTTTTCCCATACCACCTCTGAAAACCATGCATGGTTTCTGATATCTGCAGGACCATTCGCTAAATTACCCAATCTTCTTGTTAGGTCAGCTGTAATCAGCCTAGACAGTAAATCAATGGCATCCGGGTGCATGAACGAGGGATATTGAACCTTTCCTGCAAGGATCTTCTGATAAGTCTTCATTGGAGTCGTATCGTAGAAAGGCGTATATCCCGCAAGCATTTCGAAGATTAATATACCCAGTGACCACCAATCCACAGATTTGTTATAAGGTTTTGTGGTAATTACTTCAGGTGCAATATAGTCCGGTGTACCACAAAGAGTCCAGGTCACCGTCGAAACCTCCTTAGCAAACCCGAAATCCGTAATCTTGATATGCCCGTTTCTATCCAGTAAGATGTTTTCTGGTTTGAGATCTCTATAGATAATATTATGGCTGTGCAAGTATTCAATTGCAAGAGTCACCTCTGCGGCGTAGAACTTGGCCACAGGGTTAGGAAATCTCTGAGATTTACGTAATAAGGAGAATAGCTCACCACCTTCGATATAGTCCATAACCATGAATAAATTTCTAGCATCTTGGAATGTACCCCACATGCGGATCAAAAAGGGATGTTCCACGAGTTTTAACATACGGCGCTCATCATTTGTATGTTCCACTTGTTTCATACGGATAACCTGAGCCTTCTTAAGAACTTTTATGGCATAGTATCGACCATTATGAACAGATCTCACCAGGTGTACACGACCAAACGATCCGGTTCCTAACGTTCTCATGATCTGGAAGTCTCCAAGGGAGTACTTACCCTTCGAAACAGTTGATCTCTGGGGCAAAAGGGATTGTTGAATGGCATCACTGGTGTATTGTTGTTTTGTTACAACTTGCTGCTGTGGCACATGTTGCTGTGGAACCTGTTGTAGCTCAGGCACCTGCGTCACATGCGGTTGTTGAAATTCCATAGCGTCTTTTTGACCGATGTGCAACTTCTTCAACAGGTCAGGCATTCAATTGCTGTATCCCTAGATGTATATATCTGCGGGATCTAGATGCAGCAATAGTAAGCCAAAGTGTCGGTTTTGATTGTTCCAAAGGGCCAATTGTTATATATTGGTCAATATTTTACCCTTTACCCAACTTTAAGAACACAATAGATGTTATTCAATAGGTCAATTCCTTCACTTTTGATGAATTATCCACCAATTCTAGAGAGATTTCAGGGGTTTTAAACAACAACAAAAATGCGCCGCCCGGTGGTTGAGAAAACAAATTCGCGCTTATTTCCCAAAATGAATTGACACTGAAAGAAGTAGTTTTCGCGCCGAAATCTGCAGGGGCTTCTTAATCTCTATTGATTTGGAAAGTTTCTTCTTCTGGAATATTTGTCATTTTTCTCTAACACGAGGCTCTTTGTGATTCGCTTCTTCTCTTATGATAAGTCGTAAGAATGGTTTGGCGTTCCTATAACGAGTGGCAACCGAAACTATGTCTGACGAAGAATACGATGAAGTTATTAATATTGCTAGTGATCAACCAGATGAACCGATGGAGCAACTGGTTGACTCAGAGTTAGAGAAACTGGCTGTGAGTCTAGTACGGGCATGTCTGTTCCTCAACATGAACAATTATCCGATACACAAACAAAACTTGAAAAAGACCGCTTTTGGTGATGAGTCTATCAATTCAAAACGTCTTGATAATGCTCTCTCAAGAGCTGATGAGATTTTGAGAGATGTCTATGGCTATGTGCTTTGGGAGATGCCTCCAAAAGTCACGACCAATGCCCACGGAAAGAAAAGTGTATCCAAGACGAAGCAGTGGGCTTTACTGAACATACTAAAAGATAGCTATCTGAGATTTCACCAGGAGTCTCAATGGCTGAGAATGTCAACCAATCTCTTTACTAGTGAACTGATGTATGAGAGGCATGACTATAGAGACTCCAAGGAGAAGTATCCACATCTAAGTACCGATGGAGATCTCACTTTTATGGGGCTTGCGATTACTGTGATCATGATTGTTGTAGTGAATAATAACCATATGAACGAGATTGAACTGATGCAAGTCTTGAATGAACACTTTGGTGTTGCAATCACTGAGCCTTTACCGATCTTGAATCTGACGCCAGTGGAATTTCTCAGACTATTGGATAAACAGGAATACGTCAATAGGACTACGATCAAAGCTGATAATGAAGAAGTGGTGGAGTACTCTATTGGGAGAAGAGGACTCCTGGAATTGGATAGAGAAGCATTCACTGAATTAACACAGATCCTTTTTGATGAACATGAAGAACGTCCGGAATTCACTAAGTTGGTGGATGCTACTATCGAAGCTGCGTATGATAAAAGGCCAGCGGAAATAATATCTGAGGAATGAAATTTGTGAACGTTAATGGATAGTCGTTTGGGTGTTCCGCCCCCAAAGACATGGCTGAATATTGCTATCTCGGAGGGTAACGGTTTCTGATATCAACCTTGTGTTTATATGGGGAGCTTCTGAATGCTGATCTCACAGCATTTCGAAATGATGGTAGCTCAAGATCATTAAAGCTGGATCCTCGATACCAGAATTGCCTCAGGCGCGGATATGATCTTATTGTATGAGCAATTGTATTACTCTGGAACTCGCTATTTGCATAGAAATATAAACACCTCAAGTTGTACGCTCTAAGAGTAGGAAGTCTGTTCGCTTGAGTATAAAGATGAACGCTAAGTCTTTCCAAACATGGGAATTTTGGCTTTACCGTTTCAATATTTCTATCAAGTGTTAAAAATAATGCTTTGAGCTCAGTAAAATTCACCTTGTGGAGAGGTTCATAAAAGTACTCGAGATGAAGGACTTCAATTCCTTTCAGGAAATGGTAGTTGTTGTTATTATCCAGCTGTTGATCGAAGAGTGGCCCATCTAATGATTCCCAATCCTTCCAGAGCTGGACTATCTTTAAGCGAGGAAAAAATGCGTTTGTGAAGATAGGAAATGAGTTATAGAACTTGATGCAGAGCTTTTTAAGTCTTGGCGCCTTCAAGTTACAGATAGTAACTAACCATGTGTCATAAACACCATAGCTCAAAGAAAGGGTTAGCCCGTTAAATGTTAAGCTCTTAACATAACAACTCCTAACAGACAATTCTTTCGCGTTTATGTACAATCTCCTGAGCACCATTCCATGGCATTTTATATCTTCCTTATCCTCAGTTTCTTTATAACCGTTGTCAAGTGCGTTTCCAGAGCATCGAAAGAGGTAGAGACGCCTGACTCTTGAAGTGAAGAACTGTCGAAATTGTCCGCTAAGCCTGCACCGTGTAAGAGTGAGTTCGTGGATATTCTTGAAAGACAGTAGTGAAACATCCCGATGTCTCATAGTAAGCTTCTCTGAATCTGTCACCTGTGTCACTCCATTGCTGGGGAAATCAGTACTCAACAGCTTTTCAAGTATGCTGAATGAGTAGTCTGCGTCTATTTCAACATTTGAGACTGTCAAAAGATTGAAAGAACCTGTAAGTCGTCTCCTGGCTTCTTCAATGTTCAAATCATTCAGTTTTTTGATGATAACTATGTTAATCATGGACTTCTGTTCATTATGATCCAAATCTTCAAGAGGAACTGTTCTAAGTTTATCGCTTTTAATAGTGAAAGGTCCATCTACAGCATACTGCACAATGCCGGTGAAGTCAATGTCCAGAAGAGTTATAAGTGATTCCAGATCTTCACGACAAAGAAGAGTGAGCACTTTGAATAAGAGCTCTAAGGGGAGCTCCCTGATCCAGAAGATCTTTTTCCCCCTTGAACATCTTTCAGTCTCCGGAAAGGGTTCGAAAATAGGAATATAATGAGACATAATTGAACAAAGACTTAGTGATCAGGGTTCATAGGAAGTTATGAGTTCTGGAATAGAACTTTCTACCAACAGGCAATCCGGACAAGATGAGAAAAAATGATAAATGCAAGAGAACAATTCGGTTTGTCCTGCAACGACGAATTTCCTAATTTGGACATTGTTCTCAGTTGATACATGCTACAACCTATGATACCAGAACCCCGTGGACGTAATTATGAGGAAAACGAGATCGATTAATGAAAGTACTGTATGGATATCTAATACTTCTTCTTGCTAGGCCTAGCATTTTTCGCACGGCGCTTCTCCTTAAGTTCTCTTCCTTTTCTAATCTGTTCAGTACTCTTGATCTCACTAGACTGGCCTTGTTTGTTATAACCCTTGACTCTCTTTCCGCTCTCCAATGCCTTTTCCACTTTCTTCTTCTGCTTATGGAAATCGTCCCTGAATTTATCTGGAGCTCTTGGTGCTTCTTCCTTTTTGTGCTTAAACTTTCTATGATCACCATTATTATGAGAAGAGGATTTATAATCAGATGAAGATGACTCTCTAACGCCGGTCTTATAACCTTGAGTCTTATGAGCACTCTTCCAGGCGTCGTATACACCAGCACGATAACTTGCAGGCATCTTGACACCAGACTCTCCAATAATGTACTTCTTATCCGTGGAACGACTGTTGACGTATTTGTGCTTCTTCTTATCCCATTGCATCACAGGTGCTTGTTTATGGTTTTGAACTCTATCGTCATCGTTCAAATCAAAGGTAGCTGCTGCTGCTTCATTCACAAATCCTGAGTTCAAAGATAGCTGCTGATCCTGGACCACATTTGCTGGAGCATAATGAGAGATAAAGAAGTTCGGATCTCTAAAGGTTTTCTTCTTCTTCGCAATGACGTCTTCAGCAGTTTCAAATTCTTGTTCCAAAACTTTGTCAGAGACGGAATAACCAACTTCGGCATCATCAGTCTTTAACACCTCTTCAGCCAGATTATGGAATAAACCAGCTTCACGTTCTTTCTCACGGAGCTCCTTCTGTTCCTTGGCACGTCTTTGGATCGGAGCAATTTGCTTTCTTCTAGTGTTCATCAGATCAACAAGAGAATCATCCTTTTTACCAAACTCAAACACTGTCTCTTTATTTCTTCTATTCTGCAATTTCTCCAAGAAGGCCAACTTCTCCTGTTCCAAATTTTTCCCGAATAGTAAGTTCTGTTCATCCCAACCGGAAGCTTTAATTTCCTTTGCTCTCTTAACAGATTCACCACCAGCAGATTGTCTTGTTCTGAAGTATAATTTCTCAGCTTTGGCAGAGACACCTTGCAGAATTTTTAAATCATAATTAGTCTCAAGCAAGTGGTTAAACATTTCCATCATATTTTCCACGTTGAATCTTGGAGCAGAACCGAGGATCATACGATCAGTATAGTTAACTTTCGGTTCTATGTAAGAATCACCCATCTTCTGAGCCATTATCTCAGATTTCTTATCATGCATTGGTGTTAAGAGAATCTTTCTTCCCAAGAACAACTCTAAATCTAATAAGTATGGTAATTCATTCTCAGAGACAATAGAATATGCCCACCCCCTATTACCTGCTCTTGCCGTTCTTCCAACTCTGTGGATAAAGATTTTGGAGGAGGCAGGAAGAGAAAAATTGATGACATTGGCTAACACTGGAACATCAATACCTCTTGCAGCGACATCAGTGACAACCATGATTGGAGTCAAACCAGCTCTAAAGTTTAACAATTGGCGCTTTCTGGCATGTTGATCCAAAGTACCATAAATATATGACACTGCATACCCTGATTCTTTCAACAACAGGGTAATGTATTCCACATGGTGACGAGTTGGAACGAAGACAATTGTAGATTGCGGATGTGGCAATTGGTTGGCAGGTGGAAGACGTTTACGCTTCAAGCTCTTTTTCTTGTTGTCTTTCTTATTGTTACCTTCATCTGATTCGGAATCAGATTCCGCCATATTCGCTGTATCAAGCTTCTTTAACTCTTCTTGTGTGGCCAACGGAATCTTGATAACATCTTGGATGATGTTGAGTAGATTAGCCTCTCTCTCGTTGTTCTTTGTAGAGATGAAACACATTTCTAGCTGATCGGAGATCTTAGTTTCAGCATCTAATCGAACAAGAACAGGGTTCGTTAGACCTGCCTTAGCAAAATCAACAAGAGATCTCGGAAGTGTAGCAGAGAACAGTAAACTCTGCCTGTTAGCAGGTAAGGAACCGATCAATTCTGTTAATTGTTCTTCGAAACCCATTTCGAACAATCTATCAGCTTCATCGAATACCACGTATTCAACAGATTTCAAATCTAATTTCATTTCGATTTTTAAATGTAGGAAACGACCAGGAGTAGCAACGATGATATCTGGATTGGACATCATCATGTTGAATTGATCCTCCAGGGAATCACCACCGATTAATAAGACGCTCCTTAGATCCAACCCTCTCGAGAAATCCTTGATAACCTTATAAGTCTGGATAGCCAATTCTCTAGATGGTGATAACACGATGGCCCTAACACCAACTTTTGCAGAATGCATCTTCAATTTCTCAATCAGAGGTAAAGAAAAGGCAGCAGTTTTACCAGACCCAGTTCTGGCCATACCAACAATATCTCTATTCTGTAAAATTAATGGGATGGTCTTTCTCTGGATAGGAGTTGGTTGTTTGAATCCCTTTTTGGAGATATTGTTCAAGATTGGCTTTGAGAGCCCAAAGCTGGCAAATGTACCACCTTTGGCCCTATTCTGTTGCGGTTGGTTGTTGAAGTAGTTGGCAAAGTCGATATCCTCTCTCGCCATGGCGCTATCCTTTTCATCATCAGAGAGTTCTAGGCTTGGGAATGATGGCGTGGTTTTCTTCTTCTTTGGGGCTGGTTCTTTTTCTTCCTCTTCATCACTCGAGACAATCTCATCTTGCACCTCACCGTACTCCTCTCCAGAGGAGAAGTCTTCCTCCGAGGCACTATCCAGTGCAATGTTTCCGGCAATATCGAACTCCTCGTCACTATCCATCGTCTCAGTCCGCTGTCCAGATGTAGACACACAGTGTCAGAAAGGTCCCTTGCGATGAGCTCTCGAAAGTTTTTTCCCCTTTGCGAAAACGTAAAACTAGTTCGCGACATTTTCGCGAAGTTCTTTCGCCAACTCGTCGTTTTCTGTGATTTATGTCTTGTAGCTGTTCGCTCAAGACAGGTCAAAGCCTTGGATGAGAAAATCGTAGTAACTATTAAACGGTTTCATCTCATTTGAAAAGTGTCGACTTACAATATCACAGTGATGAGATCGAATGACCTTCAACCTCATCCGACATTCGATCGAATATGGTAGTTTGCTATCAATTATATAATAAGTATCCCAATTAGGAAATTATCCCGTTGTGCGATAACTCTACGATCCCGTATGGAATCAGTATATACAGAGAGACTTTCTTATCATTGTCAGTGCTTCTGATAAACGTAAAAAGCAAATAATTACATTCAATGTTTAATGACTCTATTCATTAAATTCTTGTGAGTATGTCGAACTTCAAAAACAGTCAAGGGCCTCGGAGAAGAGCGAGCTGATATCAACATCAGGGCCAACATCATCGCTAGCGTCCAAGTCCTCATCTGATGTATGTGTCGTTATCTGAATATCAGACCAGTTAATTCCAATCTTATTCTTAAACCATATTCAATTATACTGTGAAGAGATTAAGTGCTGTATTATCAACGGAGAAAGACGATGATGGCGGTGGGTAAGAATGTTTGTGGCCAGAGAGAATGATCGCTCACAGCTCCTACTGATCTCTACAAATGTAAAGTCAATTCTCACAATGTTGGCCAATCTTGGTAGGCGATCTTTCTCTATCTCCCACTAGGATAGTGGATTGAAATCCGGGATACTCCTCACGAAGTCTTTGGCAGAAATGAAAACATCCCACTCGGATTCCAATGAATAGGATTTTTTTCTGGAATTATTCGCACCTCCATCTTGCTTATCTTCAACATATCTCCATACCATGTTGTCAAGCGTGCCATCTTCAAGACTCATCTTCTTCAACTCTACTCAAATCTCCCACTTGAATCACAGGAGACTATTTACCACTCTGTTCAACAGAAGAGATGATTTCATCAATGAGTAATACCTCAGCAAGACAATATATCGACGTTTCTTGCATCATTCACATTCAAGTTGGAATCAACTATTGAGGTTCGGAAGCATGAATTCAACAAATTGGTTAATTAGAAATAGTCAACTCTGAACGTTTCATATAACTTTGAAGTTTGGCGCTTGCAGCAGAAGCTGCAAGCCTATGATCTTCTGGTAAGCAACCAAATGTGCTTTGGATTCTGTGTTTCTTGAAAAAATTTGAAGTGTCATCTTCCGTAAAGCATTCTTCAAGATCTTTGTTGTATTCAATTAAGTAGAAGTAATATACCAAAGCATCAAAGCTGACACTGGCAGATCGGTTTAACCTTTGAGTGAAGCTATAGAATGGCGTCAAGAGACGCTTCATTAGTTGGATTTTAGCCCATTCTCTCTTGTTTAACACCAAATCAACATCATAAGCGATAGATACTCCTCCAACAGAACATAAATCCAAAGAATGCATCTTTCTCTTTATGTTCTCCCTGGCATCTCCACGAGAAGTTTTTAGAAATTCCCCAATCGGAAATTTAAAGGTCAAGACAAGTAAGTAGCTCGTATGTGGAATTCCACCTAGTCACCACTTCTGATGGCGCTTTAGCATAGGACAACTTCCAATTGTCACAAACGGTTTTAAACTTCGCTCGATATAGCTCGGATAGAGGAATGACAGATGCGAGTTTCCTCACTTTTGTTATGAGTGCTTGGAAGCAAGCATTTGATTGAAGAAGGCATATACTAAGTGAAGAATATCACCGATACAAAGAAACCAAGTGCTCTCATCAGACATTTGAGAGATTTCTCTGACAGCGGCCGACTCCCCAATAGATGTTCTTCGTTCTTCCATCAATTCTTGCAAATGTGTCATCATTCTAAGGTCATTAACTGCACCATCAGTAGTGATTGCGATGATTTCGACAAAACAATGTATTCCACCACCTGTACTGCAATAATTGCGTTAGCAATCTATTCACCACTATGCTCGAGACTTAATTTCGAGCTTCCTTGAAACGATATCATGAATCAACAAACGAACTAATCATAGTTGTATAATTCCCACAATCAGATAATGGCTGCCATAGATCTAATTGCAAATGTAAAAACATACACTCACGCGAACTCAATTTTTTTCATTGACTTTCTGTTCAATCTCAAATCCACGTTATTTCAACTTCGGGGACAGCGAATGACTGTTCTCGATTGGTAGGTTTATGTTATATATCTTGAACAAATATTGGAATTTCAGAGACTCGACAAGTGAAAATGGCACCGGGTGTGATGCAAACAAGTCTAGAGGTGCCTCTTTGAATTTGATATTCATTGTTCTGACTGTGCTGGCAACAATTGCGTCCATAATTCCGTTCTTCTTGAACCTGTTGGAGTATCTTGCTGTCGGGGCACCTTTCTGGAAATTGCATTTAATGAAACCATGAGAACAAACGAGATGGTCTCTCATCTTCGATGCTTGATGTCTGACATCTCGAATCTGTTGTTGAAAATTGGCCTTTTCATTCCTCTGAAAACGTGAATATTGGGCGGTCATTTCATAACAAAGTGGAGTCATATTTAATTTTTTCTTTGGTAGAGGCATGTTGATGGGCCATTGGGGCAATATCAATTGGCGGAATTTCAACTGAACCCTCATAAGGATCATTAACCTCTGCTAGATGACTTCTATATTTTTATCTCTTCTTCATCACCAGAGCTCGAGCTCGAACTCGACTGACTGCGATCCTGGATTTTGGTCCTTTTCTGTGTTTTTGGCTTTGAAACTTCATAGTCCGAATTCGAGATATGGACCTCAGAATCATTTTCAAGGCACATTGCATTATAGTCCTTTCACTTTCTATTCCTTCCTTGGTATTCTCGGATTGGCCATTGTGTAGCTTCCAGGCACTATCATCGTTAATAAGAATGTTTAAGAATCAAAGGAGCTCAAAAGTTATGATACCCACAATTAGCATAACAAGGGTTACTAACTGTAAGTGTGTTGCGGATGAAAGAGCTTATGAGACTCAAAAAAAATTTCTTTCTTGGAAGTGTGTCTCCGGCAGAGATATGGTGGAGAAGGTGCTAACGTGATCGTAAGATCGTGTTTGCCTTACACAGCGTATCGACATGGGTTATGAGGTCTAGACTGGGTTTGGGAGCCAACTTGACGCGGTAATTGATTGCATCGTTGGAGACGTGCCTGAGCTCAACTTTACACGATCAAAAATTGAAATCCCTAATCGGTGAGGTTCCAGAAATGGTCTTTCCAGTCAAAGTGGTTAGTATTGAGATATATGGGAAGACTTTGAATTAACTGCTCATCCCATATTTGTATATAATACACAATATTAAGTATTAACAAACATCTTTGCGTATCATTAAATATCATAACTGGAAGGCAGGAAAATGAATCATAACTGGAGGATAGGAAAATCAAAGGTTACCGATAGACATCCGATTTCTCCATCTTTTAAGCGCTTCCAAACAATATAATCAAACCATTCTCTTATAGAGAGCACTGCAAAACTACAGTGTTTGACAGGAAATCTTCGACTTGGCTTATTATCGTTATTCCTTGTCACGAAAGGATTGCTTCCATAAAGATATATTGCATTTTATTAGCCGAATAATTGAAGAATTTAGAATTAACATTCTACTCCAAGCGAATGACATCGAACAATCGAATATGACTCATTCGATCGCATCCGTACAGATTTAAATGTATTGATAAGAAGATGATACTCGTACGCCAAAAAATGATAGCTTAATCTTCACAGTCTTTGCTGAATACCTGCTCTGCTGCCACTGTTACTGAGTGATTCAGATTTCCAGCCAAGTTGCAGTGACAGTGCTGGATTCTCAGGGCGCACTTGAGCAATCTTTACATCAACCAAGGTGTGAAGAATTACTTACTTGTCTAACACAGATAAGCTTTAATATACCTCTAGGGTATCATACAATCTTCTAGAATCTTGATATCCCTTGGAGCTTATCAATACTAAAATACAGATCCTCATCGACTGTCTGCAGTACAGCGACTGTCGTTATTTGGTCTGTCTGTCTTCATCCTTTCATTTCTAACCCTTCTCCGAGCCGTCGCTGGACCCCCCCCCCCTCGTCGCGCCCACAGAAACGAAAACAAAGACGTTCAGCACTGTAGAAAGTAAGAAGTGGCTTTTTAAGAGCAGAGGTTTCCAAACCTCCAACTGCTGTGTTTATCAGAAGGACGCACATTCAGTGGGTATACAAGACCCTTCCCAGTTCATTCGTTTGAAATAATCAGGCAGTCCCATTCTCCCAAGGCCCATTCTCCAAGGCTCAGATCGCTGCACAACATTTTAGTCACTGTTGATCACAACCCATATGAAGAACACAATGCTGGCAGCTTCGCTAGATAATCGCTTACTGCGGCGCGCAATGGTGCTCATTTTCTTTGTTTTTATCATCTACTCTTTTACTGAAGGGGCTGACAACTCCTTAACTGACCAGTCAGCTCTTTTGACACAAAAATCGGATCCAATGGTTGCCATGGAGAATATCGTTATCGAAGAGACGCCTAATTCAATCTCCCCAAGCTATGATTCAGTAATTGACTATGTTACTTATTACCGAGAAGATGACCTGCGTTTGCGACTATCCAAAGCTTTTCCATATAATCGTTCTTCGACGATCCCATCACTTATATGGCAAACCTGGAAAGAACCTCTTGGTCAAGTCAAGAACACGGAGTTGCGAAATTATATGAGCACATGGTCCCAAAGTGAAGGGTATGATTACCATCTCATCCAGGATGATGAATTGGAAATGTTGGTACTGGACATATATGCAGATTTCCCTGAGATAGTGGACGCCTTAGGTGCCTTACCTTTGAATATTCTCAAATACGACTTCTTTAGATATTTGATCCTATATGCATATGGTGGATTGTATACTGACATTGATACTCATTTACTCAAAGATCTCCATGAATGGGTTGATGACACTAAAATACTCACACAGTATTATCAGCTCAATGAGAATGAAAGGGTTGGATTCCTAGTGGGTATCGAAGGAGATTTGGATAGGGATGATTGGAAGTTTAAGATATCACGCCGTGTTCAGTTCTGCCAGTGGACATTGAAAGCAAAAAGGGGACATCCAATACTACGTGAACTGATCTATAAGATCACTAAGATAACTTTGGACAACTATAACCAAAGATTGAATCATGTTAAGATCGGAACTCAATATTACACTCTACACTCAGTATACACGGTATTGGAATGGACAGGGCCGGGAATATTCACAGATATAGTATTCACACATTTGAATAAAATCCATGATAATGCCACTATACATAATACCAACAATGCTCCGCACTTGAAGTTCACACAGTTTTCAGGATCAAATAGGGATAAGAACACAGTCACAGAGACAAAACGCGTCGGGTGGACAAACTTCACACGGATCACAAGACCTGTACTATTTGACGATGTACTTGTATTACCGATCAACAGCTTGAATGGGTTCGCCGATGGGATTGAATTCCCTGTGGATGATGAACTCGCTTATGTCAAGCATGAATTCCATGGCTCTTGGAAACAGTAAATATCCACCATTAAAAACTATGAGAGAATGAAGGACTTTTCGAATAATTTTGCTTGATTTATTGCGCGTATAATACTATCCAAATTAGGAAACTTTCCCAATATGGGAATTATAATTTTTTTAGGCGCATAACAAAACTTCAATGAATTGATACTTTCCAGCTTCCTCTTCATCACCGTATCTATTAACTATAATGGCCAAGAAAAAGTCCTCAGTGAAGACAGCAGGAAAGGCTCTTGTCAACAAGATCCGGTCATTCGATGTGTTTAAGAACAAAACACATGAGAACCAATACGAATCATTGGACGTTGATGAAGAGAGCCCTAGAAGGAAACAAAGAGGTAATGATGTGCTATTGGTCGATGATGAGAGCGGTAGTGACCAAGAAGTATCGATATTAAATCCTATTGAAGTGAATGAATCTGTGGAGATCCCAACTACTAATGAACTGGTTGAGAACAATGACTTCATCTCATTGAAATTCTCAGATTCTGAAGCAGAATCGGAGGATGAGGTTGATAATGAAGAGGATGCTTACTCTGTGGATGATTATGAGACTAATATGGATCCATCAGCACCAATATTGAACACTGATGCTCCCTGGATCCAGAATCATGACCATTCTGAACAGAAAGAGATTGCAGATTGGCTAACAATGGAGATCAAAGATTTCATAGCATATATTTCACCTGCAAAGGCTGAGATTGAGGCCAGAAACTCATGTGTGAGAAGACTCAGGGATGCTGTAACAAAGCTATGGAAGGATTCCGAGGTGCATGTTTTTGGATCAAGTGCCACCGATCTATATTTGCCAGGGTCGGATATCGATATGGTTATCGTAAGTGATCACGGTGGGTATGGTTCAAGAAACTCGTTGTACCAACTATCATCGTACTTGAAAAGGTTGAGACTAGCAACCAATGTTGAAGTTGTTGCACATGCGCGAGTGCCAATTATTAAACTTACAGAACCACAGACGAACATTCATATCGATATTTCTTTCGAAAGAACCAATGGTATCGAAGCCGCGGGAGTAATATTATCATGGTTAAGAGAAACACCTGGCCTGCGTGAATTGGTGCTAATAGTGAAACAATTTCTTGCGGTCAGAAAGCTGAATAACGTTAGGCATGGTGGCCTAGGTGGGTTTTCCACCATATGTCTTGTGTATTCCTTCTTGAGACTACATCCAAGAGTGAGTACGGGGAATATTGACGTTTTAGATAACCTTGGTGTATTATTGATTGAGTTCTTCGAACTATACGGTAAAAACTTCAGCTATGACAACATTGCTGTTTGTGTTGCCGACGATAGCGTTTGCTATTTGAGAAAATCTGATTATAAAGACCTTCAAGGTCGCTCCTCATTTACATTGGCAATCCAAGATCCTTCAGACCCAACAAATAACATCAGTAGGGGCTCTTTCAACGTGCTTGGTCTGAAGAAAGCTTTCAATGGTGCTTTTTGGTCGTTGGCGAACCAATGTTATGATATGGAGCTGGCGACCTATAAGGAGAGATTAGGGAAGAGTATATTGGGCTCTGTTGTGAGATATCGTGGTAAGGAGAGGGATTTTAATGATGAAAGATCTCTTGTATTGAATGAGGCGATGAGTGAGGTTGGGTCTGTGTTTGGTGGAAAGTCGTACTACTCGGACAGAAGTGTGAGTTCTAGTGATGAAGAAGAAATAGAGGAAGGGAAGCAACCAGAGAGGAAGAAACAGAGATTGCAAGATCCAGAAGAGAGAAAGAAGATTGAAGGATATATGGGATTGGAAGATGATTCTGATGACGATGAACCAGGGATTGTTAGGAAAGGCTCGAGTGCTAGTCTGGACAAGAAGACCAAAAGGGATTACTGGGTGCGAAAGGGGAATTCCATTGCATAGATTGATACAAAACATAACGATCATTGTATATAGGGTGTAGATAGATCATTTGCTTTTAGGTTATAATACCATAAAGAACGATCAATAGTCAAACTTCCTTGCTTGTTTCTTCATCGAACGACGCTGCTTTTCCTGTATTCTTTGTTCATTCGATTTTTCTCTGATCTTCTTCCACTTAATCTTATCGTCTTCTTTTACTTCACCAGCAAATTTAACCGTCTTCTTCAACTCCTCCACGAACTTGTGGAAGCAGAGATCGGTGTTTAATTCCCTCGATCTCTGGGTATCATCCTGTATCACAAGATCTCCTTTTTTAGTCATATATCTGTAACCATTATCCAACATCTGTCTCTTCACTTCTACAGGTATCCATGAAGTCGTTGCCCACTGTCGTAGTGTCACTGTGGCCTTAGAGCTTGTCTTGTTAACTTTCTGTCCGCCAGGACCAGAAGATCTGCTGAAAGAAATCTGGAATTCTGATCGAGGTACCAGGGAGACCCTGAGGTTCTGAATCCAATTCTTGGCGAGTTGGACGCCGTTTGGCTCTGGTTTTACCATCTTGCTTTGGTTTTTTGTGTCAGAAGAACTTCCGTAAGTCCATTTGCGCAATCCGAGATGTTCAAACATTTCACCCCCCCTTGAAACCAATTCCAACACCTCGATTGACAACTGTTAAGAAAGGGTATCGAACATAATGAACCGACTAATCAGAACTCCGCTGCGCTCCTTTTCCACCACCACCCGTCTTTTGCTCCAAGCTGGGGACCAGATCCCATCCGTGTCCACCTTGAGAGAGGGTTCTCCAGGCAACGTTGTCGACCTGGCTGAGTTGACCAAGCACGGGAAGTCTATTATCGTTGGTGTCCCGGGTGCTTTCTCTCCAGCTTGCTCTGCCTCTCATGTTCCTGGCTACTTGAATAACTTGACCAAGTTTGAAGAGAAGGGCTACAAGGTCTTCGTCACTGGTGTTAATGATTCCTTTGTATTCAAGGCATGGGGAGAGTCCTTGAACGCCGATCCAAGTGTAAGTTGTGCTCTTTTGTTCCACACCTGATTTAGTGGTCAAGCTGACTGTCTATTGTAATAGATATACTAACTCTAATACAACAGGTTCGCTTCATCGCCGATCCATCAGGCGACTTTGTCAAGGCCTCTGAGTTGGCCATTGACGCTACTCCGTTCTTTGGCGGTGTCAGAGGTAAGAGATTCGCCCTCGTCGTCGAAGATGGTAAGGTTGTCAAGGAGTTGGCTGAGCCTGACAACTTTGGTGTCGATGTTTCTTCTGCTGAGAAGGTTTTGGAGCAGATCTAAGAGGAATTGGCCTGTGATTTTTTGAGTATAAGGTAGATATACCATAGTTATGTGAATTGGACTATCCTTAAGTCCATTGTATGCGTTTGCGTGCTGTAGTTCCGGCGATTATTGTTGTCCTAATGGCTTAAAGCCTTGTCCCACACGAAAAACAACTTCAACATCACCATAGTCTTCATCTTCAACTTCGGCAATATAGAAGGAGATAATGGCCGAACAAATGGGAGAAATGGGACAATCAGAGCAGACGGAACAGGAACAGCTACTGTTGAAGCGTGCACTCTTTGCTCAAACGCTTACATTCAACGTCATCGGCCGGTATGATCCAAAGCTGACCAACTTGTTGTTCACATCAGGCAACTCCCAGATCTACGAATATGTCCTGTCCACTGGGGAATGGCACAAGCTTCCCTACAAGGGCCCACTTGCGATCTATTCTCGTGACGGAAGTGATGATGGCTACGATTCAGGGCTCATGGTTTTGAATAAAGAGAAGCTGGAGAACTTTAGCATTGGCATAATGACCGGTGAAGTTAGTGAGAAGAAGGGCAAGGAAGTGATGAAAGTGGAAAACACCGAGAGCTTGACCGTGGTGAAGGATTCTGAGGGCCGAGCATTTGGGATATGGATCCAAGATGATAAAGAAAGGTTGTGTGAGTTGCTGATAGCGTTGATTCAAGGGAAAATTCCAAAGACGGAGTGAACTACCGTCGGTGTTTTAGGATTTGCAGCTACATATAGTCAATCATAGTCATTCAATTTCCGCTTGTCTAGTTCTTCACTTTCTTCTTATAAGTCCCTCTCTTCTTTTTTAGCGGTTCCTGTGATGCTCCAGGTAAAGTCTTATCGCTATACCCCGGCAGCGTCTTTCCTGCAACGCCCTTTTTCATTGGTGATTTCTTCTTTCCTGAGCTCCCACTACTACTGCTGCCACCTGGTACCCCAAGGGTAGCCATACCAGAACCACCCTGCAATTGCTGCTGGGCAATGGACTTCTGTTGCATCTGTAACTGTTGTAACCTTCTCTGTTGTACTTGCTGTGGTGTCAATCCATTCCCCAATGGTGATCCATTCCCAAATGGTCTCGACACAGCATTCATCGAAGCATGCTTTTGCTTCTCCTTGTTCAATCTATACTGTTCCACAAATCTCAATCTTGTGAATTGTCCCTCCGTTGGCTGGTCCGTCAATGTGAGCATAAATTGTTCATAGTCTGAAGCCTGATGTGGTGAATCTTCATGAAGTTCCCTATAAGGTTGAAACGCCTTCGAGTCTGGATCATTGCTTTCCAATCTATGATTGTGTAATATCTCACCATTGGAATCGTTGATGATTGGATAATGTATCTCTGGAGTGTAATAAGTCAACTTGTATGGGTTCAAAGGCACTTTCAAATCAACGTTTCTGTTGGTCAATGTCAAGATCTCACTCTCCATGCTTAATCCCAGGTTATCACTAAACCTCTGCATTGCCGAATCTGTCTGTGATAGCAAGTCATAGAACAATGATAAAGGTGTGGGCCTCAACAGCGTTCTGTACGACCTTGGAACCACCTTCTTCTCAGTGCCCTGTTCATTCTTGACTTCAACTTCTTTGGCATGCCTATGATCCAGTACTTGAAGGATCAGGCACCCTTCATAGAAGACGATCCCAGCATCCCGAAGCACCTCAACAATAGGGTGAGGGATCTCTCTTCTAGCAATATACTCCATGAATTCACGAATCATCGTATTACCTTTCGATATCACACCGTCTTGGTTACCAAACCTATAGTGATTCTCGTGGATGTGGAATTCCAAGCTGATACCTTCATACTTGTCCAATATCTCCCGTTCTGTCTCTGCAAATGAAAACTTCTTCTTATATGCGTTTGGGTTATGTGCAAGCCCATGTTGGTTCCCGTTGAGCGCCATCTGTCTCTGTTGTTGTTGGATCCGCGTAGCCTGTGTTTGGGCCTGTGTCTGCGCCTGTTGTGTGGCCTGATTACGTGTAGTGATGTTGTGGGATTTCATCTCTGTATAGGAGCGTTTGAGATCGTTCGATGCCATTGTTGTTGGTGATTCTTATGGTGTTCTTTATAGTCTTTCAATATGGCAATAAAGCACTCGCTTTCTCCAGCTCAAATTTTTCAGCTATACGGTTAAACAAGGGTATAAATGTAATCTATAGTGCTGGAAGGTCCTGTTACCACTTGTCTATGCCTTTTCTTGCCTACTTTCTTGTCTCCTTTGTCTGTTCTAGCTGTTGAATTTGTTGAAGCTCCAACCAGTCGGTTGGGACCACAGGTCGTTAACTATAAGGAGGGATAAAGGTTTTAAAGACTAGAATGAACACTATAATGAACACAATGTATTGATCCGATATTAAACCTTTGTGGCAGCCCAGACGTCTTGGACACCAAACACCGAAGTCAACGTACCAGCGAGACCAATAGCACCTTCGTTGTAGTGCAAGAAACCCAAGTTGTTCAACACGATAAAGAAGTCAGACAAGTCCCATAGCAATCTCTTCTGCGTCTTCTGTCTCTCAGCCACCAGTGGCTTGGCTTCGTCCTTCTCTTCCACTGATTGTAGCTTAGATGAGGTTATCGAAAGTTTTCTCAAGTCGTTGATCAACCCAGAAACGAGACCGATAAACCAGAACCAGTTGGCCCACTTTGGAGCCTTTGTCAAGGTCTTTGGCGACACAAGACCCAATAGCTTGAGCCATGCGACGGAGTCGAGGGATAGGTAACCGACGTAGGCCAAGTTCTTAGCAACGACAGTTGTTCTGATGATGGAGTCGGATAACTTGTTGTCATAGGCCTTCGCAGCATCCTGGATATGGTTCAATGGTTTGAGGAATCTCAGTGCCTTTCTGATGAACGCAGCTTGTCCTTGCAAGGACTTAAACAGTCTCGATAACTCTGGTAGGCCCTTCTGGAGAGCGTAGTATGAGAGGAATCTAACCAGGTATTGCACCAATCTCAGTGACTTTTCCCTTCCAGCGGTGGAGTCAAGGTACTTTGTGAGTTTTCTGAGAGTTGGGTGGTAGATCAAAGTGTCAGCAACCATTGTTCTTTTATATGTGTGGTTATATCAGAGTTCTCTAATTATAGGTAAATCCCTTTTGAAACAGATCTATCAGAAGGATAGTTAAGTAACAAATACAGAAACACAACTCACCCAGTTTTTATATACCAGCAACCTTTTAGCCGGCGCGCCCCTCCGTGGATTGAACAGCCGCCACAGGAAAAACAAAAAAAAAATTGAGCAGCCGCGCGCGCCCAGCGGAAGGTGGAAAACTGAAAAAAAAAAAAAAAAAAAAACCTGGGGAAATCGGGACAGAACGGGTGCCAGACGGGTGACTCGTGAACCATTTGGCACTGGGGCTTGAGAAAGACCCAGGAACTGCTAGATGGACCACCGGCAGTGCCCGTAAAGGGGAGAGCAGGTAAGAGGAAAGAACCGGGCGGGTGATCCCTTTGACTATGAAAAGCTTCCTTATTAAGGATCGTAACACCGATGTACGGAGCATGAGACTTCTGACATAAAAGATTGATATCCGTATGCATATGATAAATAGACATGGTGGTATTCAATGCTTTACCTTTTCGTGCGGTAATGTCATTGTAAATTAAAACTCTCTACCAGCATCTCTGCCAGCACCTTGCTGAGCCATTCAAGTGGAAGACGTGAAAGACATAGCACACGTCCACAACCGTGCCTTGAGTAATTGTAGCAGATAGCGGACTAATGAACAAAAAAATTTTAGAAGTACAACGCAGTGACACTAGGACACGACTTTTGGTTTGATGTAAGTTGACGGTATTCGATTCATTTATGTATGAATTTTTAATTTTTTTATATTTTCTCATAAGGGTATAGGTGAAGGGCTCCCAAGTGGAGTGCAAGAGTGCCGAACAGCACTACTACACAAGAAATCGATAACCAGTATCAATAACTATGAACCTCCTTTACTCTTTAACAAAAACAGCAGCAGCACCCATACCAGTACCCAAACACATGGAAGTAACACCAATCTCACCAGTCTTTAACTCTCTCAACAATGTGGCTACTTGTCTTCCACCTGTAGCGGCCAATGGGTGACCCAAAGCGATAGCGCCCCCTCTTGGGTTCACCCTCTTGATGTCGATGCCAACTTTATGGATAGAGAATAAAGCCTGTGCCGCAAATGCCTCATTGATTTCATACACTGCGATGTCATCAACTTTAAGCCCAGTAGCCTCAAGCACTCTTGGAATCGCATACGCTGGACCAACGCCCATGATCTCTGGAGGAACACCAAGAACTCTGAAATCGACAAATTTACCCACAATAGGCAATTTCAACTTTTCTGCGATATCACGTCTGGCCAACAAGACACCACTGGCACCATCACTGACCTGGGAAGAGTTACCAGCGTGTGTGGACCCGTCTTTCTTAAAAGCTGGTCTGATCTTGCTCAAGGATTGAGGTGTAACACCACTTCTTGGTCCAGAATCGGTATCAACAGTCACTTTTCTAGTAATAGTCTTCTCATCATCTTCATCGTCTTCCTCCACAACTTCAACCTCCAATGGGAGGATCTCATCTTTAAACAGTCCCTGTTTAATGGCCTTTTCGGCCTTGTTATAGGAAGCTGCTGCAAACTCATCCTGAACCGGTCTTGAAATACGGTACTTGTCAGCAACGTTTTCATTTGTGATGCCCATTGGGATTTCACACTTCTTCGCCTCTGAATCTTTCTTCAAGGCAGGGGACAACTCGGTCAAGGCACCTGGCCCATAGTGTTGTGTCATGGATTCAACTCCACATGCGAAACCAAGCCCGATCTGACCAGCTCTTATTTTAATGGCAATGTCATTCACCGCGGTCAACGACGATGAGCACTGTCTATTGATGGCAACGAACGGTGTGCTAGATGGGATACCAGCAGCGAGAACAGCAGCACGATGCTCAGTGGCACCTGCACCTTTGTTCAAAACGTTACCACAGGCAACGTCTTCAATCTTCGATGGGTCCACTGGGACCGTTTCAAGAAACTTCTTGACAAAGAGATATAACAATTCATCTGATTTCAAGTCTTTGAACAGGCCTTTGCCACCTTTGGTTATTGCTGTTCTGTATGCGGCCACGATGACAACGTCGTCTGGGGATTTTGCTTTGATGTCCCTATTAGCGGCCGTCAAGTGTGATTGGATCTGAGATAATCTTTCCATTTTTATTCTCGTGGTTTGTATATTTATGGTCTTATCGTGCTAAGTTACACTCAAAGGCTTAAACGGAAGGAATCATATCCTCCCCTTTTATACTTCAAAAATGTCATCTTTACCTGTGTGGAGAAAAATGTGACAAAAATTCTGAGCCGAACTCCACAAAAATCTGGACCGAGGTTCGAGAGCTCGGTGAAAATTTTGAGGTACAAAGAGAGAGAGGGAAGAGGACTCTGAGATCGGAAACTACACAGGGATTAAAGGTTTTGAGGACCGAGGTTATTCCTGCTTTCGGATATGAACAAAGACGTGGAACAGAAGAGAAATAGACCAAGAAGGGCGAGAAACAGGGGCAAAGACAGAAAAGAAAGCACGCCGGGTAATGATGTATCGAGCAGCAAATGTGCAACGAGAAGAAGACAGAAAGCAATACCCAAGGAAGACACACGACTTGAAGAACTTGAACAAATAACACACCTGATACAATCGATACCACAGGTAAAGCTGATAAATTCAAGCAACAAGGCAAGAATCTATAAAATTGAAATCAACAAAGAGTCTTATAAACTTACAGTACCAATCCTGAAGAAGTTACCCATCCAACTTCAATCGATGCCACAAAAACAGGTCAACGTGGATGTAATAAAGAACTTCAATACAAAAGTGAGGTCCATGGATCATGGACTAAAGTTCTATTTGAACTATCTGATCAATGATTATTACCACCTTGCATCCTCACAGAATGAGTATAGGCTATATGAAATGACAAAAAAGGTTACAGAGGCATAGACAAAATCATAGAATATACAGATACTTTTTCTAACATACTTCATACGAAATTAAGAGATCACAAGATCAAAGCTTAGTTGAAAGTCTTGATGAACTCCTCAGTCTTGTTCTTCTCCTCGGCTCTTCTAGCATCATCCCATTGGAATTCATCACCAAGGACCCTGACGACACCATCAACAGCCTTCAAGGCGGCCTTGGAGTCCAAAAAGGCCAATCTAGTTCTTCTACACAAGAAATCGATAGGGTTTCTGGTGTACTCGTACTTGACACTGTACTTCAACTCAGCAACAGAGAATGGGTAAGCAAAGTTCTCGTACGTGGCTTCAGCGTTCTCAGAAGCAAGAGCAACTGGCAATTGGTTGAAATGGTTCTCCTTGTACAACTCCAAGACCAGTGGGGCTCTGGAACCATAGTTGGCAGCCAAATGCTCAGCAAGAGTGGCATCAACGTGGTATTTTTGAGCCAATCTTGGGGCAATGGTAGCATCAAAGTTCTCACCACCGGAAAGGATCAATTGCTTTGTGACTGTTGGCTTAGCTGACAACTTGTGCACCTTGACAACTTCATCAACGGTCTCTTCAGCCATCTGTCTATAAGTGGTCCATTTACCACCAGAGATGGTGGTCAACCCAGTTTCAGAAGTGAACAGCAAGTGGTTTCTGACCAAGTTCTCAGTACCGTTACCAGTGCTCTTGACTCTTGGATCACGAACTAAAGGTCTGATACCAGACCAGGCGGAAAGAACATCCTCTCTTCTGACAGGAAACTTGATGTAGTGTTGCAACTCTTGCAAGATGTCTTGGATGTCAGCCTCAGTTGGGGTAGGGTTCTCTGGGATCTTGTCTAATGGGACATCAGTGGTACCGGCAAGCACCTTGCCTTGCCATGGCAAGAAGAACATGACACGGCCATCAGAAGTCTCAGCATCCAAAATACCCAAGTTCTTAGGACAGTAGTAATCAGGGAGAATAATGTGCACACCGGCGGATGGAACAACCATCTTTGGTGGTTGTGGAGTAGCTGGTGGCTTACCTTGTGGATCCTTATCCATATCCAAGATGACATCAGAATATGGACCAGTAGCGTTGATAACAGACGTGGCCTTCACGTTATACTCTTTTCCTGTTTCACGGTCACGGGCAACGGCACCGACAACTTTACCATTCTCCTTGAGCAATTGGGTAACCTCGACGTAGTTCAACACAGTGGCGCCATTCTCAATGGCGGTGATGGCCAAAGTTGCGTTGAATCTGGAATCGTTGAAAGAACCATCGTGGTAGACCAAACCGGCTTTCAAGCCTTTACCATCCAATTGTGGAGCAGCAGCCAAAGCGGCTTGTGGAAACATCAAGTACGAAGATCTCAGATTTTGTCTACCGGCAAACAAGTCATAGACTTTAGTACCGACCCAGAAGTATGGCACTTGCCAGAGCTTGTAGACTGGGATCATGATAGGAAGGACAGTGGCCAAATGTGGAGCAGTTCTCAACATAGATCCACGCTCGTCTAAAGCTTCAATAACTAAGTCCAACTGGGACTTGGATAATTGCCAGAAGGCCTTTTCCAAGTATCTCACACCACCATGGGCCATCTTTGTAGACTTGGAAGAAGTACCAGAAGCGAAATCGGTTCTCTCCAATAGGGCAACATTGAGGCCCCTTGTAGCGGCATCGACAGCAGAACCTGCACCAGCGGCACCACCACCGATGATAAGAACATCGAACTTAGGTGTTGATTCCAACTTCTTGAGCATCTCATCCCTGGTTGGAGGAGCCGGTCTCGACTCGATGAGCGGTGGAAGAGAGGTCTCATTCTGGAGAGATTGCTGGGAAAAGTAGTAACCACCAACAGCAGTGGAGGCTACGGCAGCGGTAGCCAGGACACTGCGTTGTGTCAATCTCTTGAAGGCAAAGGACATTTCACCTTCTTTTACTGGTTGGCTCTGTTAATGGGGAAGTTGCTGATTCCTTCTCGGTGGGCCATTTGGGTTTTTATACGGACGTTCGTTGTCCCACAGGGAGATTTTGTCCAATTTGTCCCTTTCCGGGAGCTTTTGGCGGGGCCATGTGGAGCGATTAGCACGTATTTGGTGAGTTTATGAGATAAATATGAGAGATATGCGGAAAGTTGTTAGTCCGTTGAGTTATACGGCTATAGAAATATGATCCACGCACTTATCTGCTAATTTCTATCATAATTAGGGCTTCCATAGACGACGATATCTTTAAAAGACAGTCGATGGCATTGTCCGATTGTTTTAGGAGTACCTTAAAACGAAAAGGGCCTCTTAGAGGGATAAATTCGCTGCTTGTATATATAGAAGATATGCTAGGATGATAGTAAGTGGTAGATTGGATAAGATAGACTGCTGTCAATCAGAGAATCTTCCTCTTTGATTCAGTAGCCATAGTGGAACAACTAGTTATTCCGATGCCTCTGATCGGGTAATCCAAGTGTGTAGAACAACGGTCATAGGCTAAAAAAGCCGGCTATTTGTCCAGTCAGTTCATGAATACGCGGCCGCTGGATGGGGACAGAAACGTTACGTGATGTCTTCCCACCTTTGCCTTTGATATATGACCATCTTTATGGACCTGTATGGTGGATATTCCTTATTGTTCTCACCCCGACATGGAAAAGAACCTCGGCTGGCAATTTTATACCAAACTTCAACGGTTACACCCATACAAAATCAGGATGAACGGGAGGAATAAAACGGGTTCTCGCAACCCTTCAAACCTCGCTCATGAGTCATCCCCAATCGCTGGCATCTTTGACTCCTGAGAGTTCAGCCTCTGTTATCTGCCGTTGAAATCCTTCTTTTGTGTCACATACGGGGTACATGGGGTCGTTCGTTCTTGTATTCCGCTACGTAATGGTGTCTCAAAACAGAGCAATAGCTTATAAGTATATAATTCATAGTGCCAAATAGCGTCAAGTGTCTTTTGCAATACTAATTGGGTGAAGTGGCGTATATTTCCCTCTGTTGACCTAGTTGAACAACGCCTAGAGGGATGAGTTGTTCTATACAACGTCATCAATATTTCGTTATCTACCAAATATTTCTGACAATGTCTATACACTCGCCGTTTTACGTATCTCAAGCTAGGATTTACCTAACCTGCTTCAAGCAACTCTGTCTTTTTGGAATACGATTCAGCCAAAAAAGCCCGTTGCTCATCGGTTGGCACTTAGTGCGGATCTCCCCCGGGGCACTGTGGGTACTCCAGATTCCCGGGATCCCGGGTAGAGAGCAAACGCGCTGCGGGACAAAAGGAAGTTTCTTTTTCAGGCGTTAAAAGTCGCGGGACAACATAAGTTACCCGGCGTGGAGAAGGTACCATCAATAAGCTGCTAATAAAGAAGTACCTATAGAAACAATGTATACTTGATAAAAACGTGAAGGGCATAAAAGGACATAATTTAATACCCAAAGGACTTCCGTCTGGCCCTGCGCTTGATGACGTTCATAGGACACGGCGTCATATAATTCGATAACTTGTCAGTCGAGATCAACAGCTCATGTGCAATTATAAACATCGTAGGCTTCAAATATTTTACCAACTGATTCACAAAGTGCTTGGTGTACTCCCTATATGTGCTCTGTACAACAACATGGAGCCTAAACTCAGAATCGTATATCAAGTTCAAACAGTTCTTAATACTCTCTGATAACCGTTCACACTCGTTCTTATAATGTTCCAATGGATGTGATTTCACCTCTGAAGATGACACAACATATACAACGTCATCTGAATTAACAATAGCTCCAATGGCATACTGCAATGCCATCTGTGACTCTGCCCCTACGTCCATATAAATGATATATGTCCTGACGTCCTTAGTCTTCTTCTTTGTCTGGAAGAAATCACCCAATGTGACAGCCCTAGAAGCTCGCATACTGTCTTCGTTTGTCTCAATCTCTGACATCTGAATATTCTTCTCATTAACGGCTGAGGGTAAAGCACCGTGTGGCTTATTTGACATTTCGGCCAAATATTTCTTGTACTCTTCAATGGTCTTTTCCTTCCTATTCTCAAATTTTGAATAGTCCTCTGTCTTCATCTTATCCATGGAAACCCCCAGCTCTTTCAGTTTGGCATCAATCTCTTCAGAGATCCTAGCCGATACCGGATTCCCAGATGATACAGCCTCTTCTTTTGCTTTCTGAAGAGCGATGGCCTCCGTCATCAACAGCATCTCTTGCATCTTCTGCTTCAGTCTCTCATGGTTCTGATCAATGATCTTCTGTCTTTCTGAGTTCCCATTGGACCCCAGAGCAAACGAGCTGCGCCTCTTGTAATAGTCATTTATCGAACACCAGTAGTTTGGCAATGTGATTTCATTGATATCAAACTCCAGATCACCTTCATCATCACTCACTTGCTCTTCATCGCTATAGTCATCCTCTGCAAGTGGGGCGCCATCTGGCCTATCCTGCTTCCCTTCAAACCGTTCGTATGGGTCATGTGTCAGTAGAGACCAGCGATAATTGACATCTTCACCCTGTGAACGAGCACGGGAGGCATTGCGACGACGTGAGGAAGATCTACCACGATCGCGGCCTCGTGAAGTGGATCTGATGTGAGTATTGGTGGCGGTTGGGGACAATGAGTGGTCTCGACCACGGTGGTTGGGTCTCAGAGTGTTCGATTCTGCAGCCAGTGCTGATTCCAGGGACATTCTATATGAATTTTATAGGTATTTTGTTAATGTCTGTAAGAGAAACTCAACCGTCAGCAAACTCCTGTTTCAGCCGTGATTGTACTCCGTATCCTCACCATTTGGGATGGTTCTCTTTCATTTTTGAGGACCCCTGGCACATCCAAACATTTCGAGCAATAGGTCATAACAACAACTTAGCGGCAATCAGAAATTGCACCAAATCCGAGTCTGGGAAGTAAAAACTCCATATTTTTGGCCCCATGGACTCAATCAAAGAGTATCAGTATTCTGAACCTGTGAAGCGGATCCACGATGGCGAATCGCTGCGGTTATTTCACTCATCATCGGCACTGCATGAACTCCAGAAGGCATTGGCAGATATAACACGATTGGTGAGAGGACTAGAAGTTCCACGGGGTGTCTTAAGCGTTGATGAACTTTATACTTCACAAGAGATTGAAAAGTACTCTCATGATCTGAATGTTCCAGCGTTTGAAGATCAGGGTTATCGAAAGGCGATGAAGCCCAATGTTGAAGCTGTTGTGATGTTATTGAAGGAATTGGAGCACTATGCTGCTGAAATTGAGCCATTTCCTGGACCAAGAAGATATGGAAATATGGCTTGTCGCAATTGGCATACAAAAGTGGAGTCTCAAATCGGTTCTCTCATGAATAAACACATTGGTCCGTTATACAAGAAGAGCAACAAGGAAGGGTTTCTTACGGAAGTCCAATGGTATTTCCTGAACTCATTTGGATCGAAAGAAAGACTAGACTATGGTACAGGTCATGAATTAAATTTCTTGGCTTTCGTTGCTGGTCTTCGAAAGACTAATGTGATCAGCCCTGACGCTGATGGATACGATTTCCTAATTATATTTGGCCATTACTATACACTCGTCAGGAAATTGATCATACGGTACACCCTTGAGCCAGCGGGTAGTCATGGAGTATGGGGACTTGATGATCATTTCCACTTGATATATATCCTGGGCGCTTCACAACTGCTTGATGACGCTGGACACACTTTGTCTCCCAAGTATGTGAATAACAGGTCTGTGGTGTATCAATACTGTACTAAGAACCTATACTTCAATGCCATCGCTTTTATCTATAAAGTGAAGAAAGGGCCCTTTTTCGAACATTCACCCATTCTCTATGATGTTTCTAATATAAAAACATGGGAAAAAATTCTAAAAGGTATGATTAAGATGTATGATGCTGAAGTATTTGGAAAATTCCCTGTCATTCAGCACTTTTACTTTGGTGGCGTCTTGTTCTCCTGGCTGAATGCTGAAGATGGGTCTGCATTGCCCATTTCGGGTAGCGAAGAGAATGTAGAACAACTAAAGAAGGATATTAGTGATGATTGGAAACATCAAGTTCATCATAAATTTCCAACAACAGCTACACCGTGGAAGAAAGAGATTATATTAAAAGGGGATTTTCTCAAGCAAAGCGTTGGACGGGGTACCACAAGATCCTCATCGACGGGTCAACAGGGCCAATCTGTCACGCGAGCTCCATGGGCAAAATAATCAGATGACATCAAATTGATACCATTCTGTATTATACATGTCTAGATATCTACAAAAAATATGTTGAAAAACTTACAATGAATATGAAAAATCAAATGAACCCCCAAACAATGTGAAAATAAATACCCTAATGAAATGCGAAGACAACTTAGAGAGCAGGACCAGCAGCGATAACCTCTTTAGTAGCCTCAGAAGAATACTTGGTGAAGTTCTCAGCGAACAGCTCAGCCAGACCACGAACCTCCTTGTCAAAGGCAGCAGCGTTAGCCTGAGTGCTCAATGGGTTCAAAATCTCAGCTGGAACGTTGGCAACGGCCTTTGGAATCTGAAGGCCAAAGATTGGGAAAGTCTCATACTCAGCATTGGCCAATGTACCATCATGGATAGAATCAAGGATAGCTCTGGTGTACTTCAATGGACAACGCTTACCGCCTTTAGCAGCAGAAGAACCGGTCCAACCAGTGTTCAACAACCAAGCGTTGGCCTTGTGCTCGGTGATTTTATCACTGAGCATTTGGGCGTACTTCATTGGGTGCAATGCTAAGAATGGTTGACCGAAACAAGCGGAGAAGGTGGCCTCTGGCTCAGTAACACCTTCTTCAGTACCAGCCATCTTGGATGTGTAACCAGAGATGAAATGATACATCACTTGGGCGTTGGTCAACTTGGAGACTGGTGGCAAGACACCACGAGCATCACAGGTCAACAAGATGATGTTCTTTGGGTGGGAGTTTGCGAAACATGGAATCTTTGCAGATGGGATGTAATCGATTGGGTAAGCACAACGGGTGTTTTCAGTGATGGCGGCATCCTCGTAGTCAACAACACGACTCTTCTCGTCATAAATAACGTTCTCCAACACGGAACCAAACTTGATAGCGTTGAAGATCTCTGGCTCCTTCTCGCCACTCAAGCCCAAACATTTGGCATAACAACCACCTTCAATGTTGAAAACACCTTGGTCAGACCAACAGTGCTCATCATCACCAATCAACAGACGGTGTGGATCAGCAGACAACGTGGTTTTTCCGGTACCAGAGAGACCGAAGAACAAAGTAACATCCTGGTTCTGAACACCTTGGTTAGCAGAAGAGTGCAACGTCAAAACGTTGTGGTTGACAGGCATCAAGTAAAACATAACAGTGAAGATACCCTTCTTCATCTCACCAGCATACTCGGTACCGAGGATCACCATCTCCATCTCCTTGAAGTTGATCTCCACAGAAGTAGAGGAGGTCATACCTTCGGTGTAGATGTTTGCAGGGAACTGACCAGCGTTGTAGATGGTGAAATCTGGCTCACCAAAATTTTCCAACTCCTCTTCAGTTGGTCTAATCAACATGTTTCTCATGAACAAAGCGTGGTAAGCTCTGGCACAAATGACACGCACTTTAATTCTGTAGCGTGGGTCCCAGCCTGCGTAAGCATCAACAATAAACACTTTCTCTCTGGTTCTCAAGTAATCAGAGGCTCTGGCTTTGGAGATCTTCCAGGTGTGCTCGCTCACCTTCTTATTCACAGGACCCCACCAGATGTTGTTCGTGGAGGTTTCTTCATCAACGATACGCTTGTCCTTTGGTGATCTACCAGTCTTGTCACCGGAGTAGGCCATGAGAGCACCAGAGGAGGAGATGGCAGTCTTCTTCTCGAGCAAGCCATCTTCGTACAACGTAGGCACGGAGGCATTGTGACGAAGGATAACGTCTGGATGGAGACCAAGCTTCTCGATGAAAGCAGCGTCAGCGGTGTTGTGGACTCTTGCTGGGGACATTATGGGAACTCAATGGGTGTGTAGAAGAAGAAAGAAAACCTGGGGTAAAAAGAGGGAATTCATCTGGCTATTTATACGTGAAATAAAACAGGGAACAACCCGGATAGGAATCAAAAGAGCATTGTGGTTGAGGCACTGAACAGTGTTGCTCCTGGCTAAACCGTGGAGTGCATAAAGTTTGGCACATTTGATATTCCGGGTGCATTTTGAATACTTTCTATTTCCTGATGTTCTTATAAAGTAGCCTACTGTTCAGTCACCTTTCTGAATAACTATATCCATTTGTTCACGTCCCCATAGGAGCAATATATCCTAAGATATGAGCCTGCGAAGCATTTTCCAAACGCCCGGCCCTGAGACTTCTCCTGTGCGTGCCCCTTTACCGGGTTTTTACCCCAGATTTTTCAGCTTTACGCCGGCTGCTTCTTTGAATTCCTGATGGAAATTTGACCAAATTTTCCAGGAATCCTGGGAAATTTATGGTACTCACTTTCAATATTCAACAGTTTACACTATAATATCTGCTGAAGTCTCTCAGAGAATAGTCAGAGAAAAGAATTTTACCAGCTGAGCCAGTGGAAGAATTCGGAAAAGGCGCCGTACCTCGCAAAAGGCGCGAAAAAATTCTAGCCGGAGCGAACCGGCAGCCCTTTTGATCGAAAACGATAAGAATAGGGGTTGCTCTGAGGAAGGACTAGGCGGTTGATATAGAAGAAATAGAAAATAGGTATATATGATAAGAGAACATTGAATAGAAGGCCAGGATATCCTATCTACCTCTTTTAGCGTAGCAAAAAGGTCCGTTTCATGCTCCCCCCCCTTTGAGAGTTAGAAGAACCCCACGAAAAGTGTTGCTTAACTCCAGAAACCGGGGGAAAGAAAACTTATGGGCTGGCTGATTTTATTGACTGTAAGCCGTGGTTGTAAAATTTTGGTGTTTGTAGGCATGTCATGGGCGTAACATGTAGGTAACAGGGCACTAGGCCGTGGGGGAATCCGGGGTACATAGAACTAGAAACGTTGATGCAAGGTGGATTACTATAAAAGTTTCTCGCCTACTCACACGACTCATTCTACTGATCTGTCAAACACCCATTCATAGATTACTGACCGTCCATTAACAAATTCTCCTGTATATGTAAAGCAACAATGTTAGGATATCCCCAACATGAATACCCTATGGTTCTCGCCTGATAACACAATCCTTCGGTCTCAATCCCGTCATATCCTTCAAAGCGGATCCATTTGGTTCCTATTAAATAAAAGGGTGGAAACATAATACCTTGCCTGAACACTTCCGATTTCAAGAATAGCACTGCGCCGCCCACTGAGTCCAACCTGACGTTAAAATCCCTTGAGCCATTGTTTGATGGATCAACTTGGAAATCATGCATATGTTTAGCCTTATCTCCATTGGGCCTTGGAACGTAAAAGAACTCGGGATCATTGTTATCCATCTTCTGGCTCTCAACTTCATTAGGCACAATACGTTCACCTGCCCATGAGTTTCTGTCATAGTTATCATCATATGACTTACCAACTCTAGGGACAATGATGTCCTTACCAGAACCAATAAATAATGTCAATAGATCCTTAGGAATCTCCACAACATCGGCATCAATTGATAGAGTGTATGTTTCATCTTGCAAAGATGAGGTGATGAGGAAATTTCTTGCCCTCGAGATAGCACGACGACGTTCTTTTTGCAGTTTCAAGGCATGTCTCATCAGATGATCCCCTTGGTACAGCTCTTCTAGGAATTGAGCATGTACAACCACCACCCTCGAGAAAAAATCTTCCTCGTTATATTCTTCTAAGAACGCCACAACTTTGTTGTATTCCTCCAGAGTGCCAACCAATAATCCTAGAGAAGAAGAAGGCTTATGGAACTCAATGGCCTGGATTACATTAAGGAAATCTTGGAAAGTACGTTCACCACCATAAGCGCCAGCATGTGCAATAGACGACATAACTATGATTTTATTCTGATCGGTTTCCATATCACGTGCTTTGAACACGCTCTTGATATATTTTGGGGCCTGTTGTTCAAACGAGGTCTTGACGAATCTCTGACTGGAGATTGGGAAAACATCTGCGTTATTCTCGGTACTGATCTTTGCCTCGTCCTCAAGGAACGATATGAACTCATTCTTGGCCTCAATCACTTGGTTATTCACAGCCACTTGGTTGCTGACAGCCTTATCAGGGAGTCGTAGAGATACTTGAACATCGCCATTATGAAGCGTAGCTCTGAATAGAACAACCAGGGAAACTGTCAGTGCAACTAGTAGGATGATCCGCTTATGTGGAGTTGTCAAAGAAGGCAGGCTGATGTTGGACATAAAGGGTTAACTTTTGAGCGTGGAACCTTTTCAAGAGGGAAAAGTTTTGATTCTAGGCCTGAAAACGTCGGTTCACGCAGGCGTTTGCAAAACTCTGGCAAGTTTTTAAGTTGAGTGATAAAATAGTAACAATTCACAACCAGAACTCCATTAAATCCATTTCAATTAAAGAGTTGGGACTGACGCGGCAAAAATGTGGTAGACAGTTATGGCTTTGACTCATCATGAGTCGCTTGGTGTGTATGCCCTAATTAGTTAAAGCAATATGGCAAGGAGTGCTTCGTTAAAGCCTGTCAGCGCCCCGGATCTCCAAATGTTATAACTGAAGAGCTGGTGATCGTTAATTTCATTATAAAGCAGTTTGGGTGATCAAACTAGTTTACTTTACTTTGCCTCTTCAATCCTACATGATGAAAGGGCTTGTCCTTCGTTGTGATGCATCACCATGGGGTCTTGCGCAATCAGAGTTGATGAGACAGAAGAACAGAGCCTGGGAAGAAAATCCTGAAAGTGTACCTACATAATATAACAGGATACTACAATTATATAGTATTATACCTTTCGAAGTTCTTAGATCCTGTACCAAGTATTACATATGAGGAAAAAGGTGGGGACATGACACCCTGCTTAAGAATCTTTGGCTTGAGGAACAACGTCAAGCCAACAGAATCCTACACAGCGCCTCGCTAGTATTGCTGTAGAGTGATCTGGGCCAGTAAATCCAGATCCTTACTTTCAACGAATTAAATCATAGAGTCTCTGGTATTCTTGTAAGCTACTATAGGCAGTGATCTCTGGTCCGGAGGATCATAATCGTTCCTAAGGTTCATACTTTCCATCGCTAAAGTTGGTACTGAGGGAGGCTTTTATTCTCGATGTAGTACGACTGCATCGGTTCTATATTTTCTGAGAATGGCATAGTAGTCAATTATGCCTGGCAGAGATAGGGTAAAATGGGAACGGAGTGATAGTTTTGTCTGCTGCAGGTGTGAGTCCAATAGCTTCCGATCAAACTTCTACTAATAATATGGACCAGCTCTATAATACAATGCTATACAACTTTCATTACAAGTACAAAGAACCAGCACTCACAATGTCTCTGTGAACCAATTCAGTGGCTTTCTCCATCTTTTCCTCCAATTCAACGTTGCCAATGGTCTTTGCAGCAGCAATCATTTGTCTCAGCATCTCTTCCAGTCTCTTGAATGTTCTGATTAAACTTCCCTCGTAAACATCAGTCATCTTACAAATCTGAGTGAATGTGGCACCCCTACACCACTCATACACAACTTCCATCAACTCGGATCTGAAACTTTCAACATAGTCCTTCTCAGTGATCTCAATCTTGGACTCCTTCGAAATCTTCGCAATCTTGGAGGCCATCTCCTGCATTTGTTTCAGTGGTTCGGCAAGCTCTGGTTTCAATCTTGGAACCTCCTTTGATCTTTCTTGGAAAACAAAACACGATAAGAGCGCAGCACATTGTTCCGGGCTCAATTCGTTGAAGTTACCATTGAAGATTAGCTCTGTAAGAAGCAATTCATCACCAGTTGAGATCTCACAGGCAACACGACCCTTTAATTCGATAACATCGCTCACAGTGGTGAACCCAAGTCTTCTGAGGACGCGCTTGCGATGTCTCAGATCATCTAATTGAATCACAGCTTGCGCCTCAAGGATCTTATCCTTGATCTTCTTGGCATCAGTTGTGAGAGCAACCTTTGTACTATATTGCTCGTATAACTCTTTCAATTTTGGTGAAAGAGCTAAAGGGTTGGAATATAGCTTAGACTCCAGAACTTCAATCTTCTTCAGCAAAGTCTTGAAATCAGCGTCCTCAATCTTCATGTTTTCAACTGGGTTCAATAACGGTAGGCCGTCCGGGAAACGACGTGAAACTTCTTGTAAACTCTTTGCAACAGTTTCCTTCACTTGATCAGTCTTGATCACCTTCGGCATATATAATCTCAAATTACCAATGGATTGGATAGAGTCCAATGTAATTGGAATCACAAATGTCCTGGACTTTTCACCTTCTTTAGCAGGTCTGATTCCCTCTGGGAAACTTGGGTTGAACGGCTTGATTAAGTTCACTGGAGCGTCGATATACATGGTATTAACCAGGATATTGACAATATAGGATTGGTGATCGGTGTAAGTCTCTGATTTGTTTCTCTTGTTTTGCCTCTTTTGGAAATCGACAACCACACCCCAGCCATATTCGAAATCACCGACTTTGATCTTCAGTAGACGACCACCTTGTAGGAAACTCAAAACATGAGCTGGATGTGTAATGATATGACAGACATCTTCGTTATATGAGTCCAACTGTTTGCGAATGTCATGGTATTCACGAACAGTGCTTTCGTCATCGATTTTGATCTCAGATAATTGATCTTCGAGCTCAGCCAATTTCTTCTCCAAGACTGGAACACTAGCAGCATTTTGGAATTGGTAGAAAGAATGTTCAAGCATAAACTCTGGAGAGACGCCTTCGACTCTCATCAAGTTCAAAATCATATTGTAACCTAAATGAAATGCCGAGTCCAATCTATCAGCTTCACCTTTAACCATGCCCTTGGCGACTTGAGGTTCCATCTTCTCATCAATCATCATGATAACGATACCACGGTCATCCAAACCACGACGACCAGCACGACCAGACATTTGGATATATTCACCACCAGAGACCCAACGGAAACCTTTACCGTCCCATTTACGTACAGATGTGAAAACGACAGTCTTAGCAGGCATGTTCAACCCAATAGAGAAAGTTTCGGTTGCGAAAAGAACCTTAAGAAGACCTTCTTGAAACAAAATCTCAATAATTTCTTTAAGAATGGGCAAAAGACCAGAATGATGGATACCAATACCACGTCTCAAAAGCGGCAAGATATGTTTGATCTGTGGTAGGTCACGATCACTTTCTGGAAGAATATCAATGGCATTGTTGAAAATCTTGGTTAATGTATCACGTTCTTCTTCAGTGTTGAAATCAAGTTTTGACATCTTAAGAGCTAAAGACTCGCAGTCACGCTTAGAAAAGGAGAAAACAATCACCGGATTGAACTTTTTGATCCATACCATCTTAACAATCTTGTAGATATCAGATTTGGAATCTTTGTTACCACCTTTGAATGTTTGGCCTTTCTTACCACGAGCACTCGCGGAAGCTGGATCATCGCCTTGAGTGTTAGAGATAGAAGCCATAGCTTTTTGGAAATTTTCCTCTCGAAAAGTGCTCTTCTCATCAACTACCAAATGAATACCATCACCATTAGCTGGGAACAAATAATGCTGTAATGGAGTTGGACGGAAGTTAGTGTACACAACGTGACAAGGTTGTGAGTGGATTTTACAGATCCATTCTGCAAACTCCATCGCATTTGGAATAGTCGCAGACAAGAACACATAATGAACTTTATCTGGAAGTAAGATGATAGTTTCTTCCCATACCACACCACGCTCCTTGTCTCTCATATAATGCACCTCATCGAAGATGACCCATGCAACTTCTCTCATCACCTCAGACCCTCTGTAAAGCATAGATCTCAAAATCTCTGTGGTCATAACTAAACAACCAGCATCTGGATTAATAGTAACATCACCAGTCATCAAACCAACGTCACCAAATTCAGCTAACAGTTCACGATATTTCTGATTAGACAAAGCCTTGATTGGAGATGTGTAAATAACTCTCTGTTTGGCACCCAACGATTGAGCGATGGCGTACTCAGCGACAACAGTTTTACCTGCAGAGGTGTGTGCTGAGACAAGCACGGATTCACTTCTGTCAATACACGATATGGCCGTATCTTGGAAAGGATCTAATGTAAAAGGATATGTTCTTGCCTCATTGACTCTCTTGTGTTCACCGATAGGTTTGTATGGATAGCCTGATGGAACAGCAACTTGGTGACGTACTTGGTGCGAAAGCTTCACCTTTCCGTCATCGGTCTCAGCCTCGACCTTGGCCATCAACCCAGAAGAAGCCTTGACTTCACGAGATGCTTCTTGCTCGAAGGAGTCAGCAACCAAAGGAACAACATCTGACTTCTCCTTGGTGTCGATTAATTTCTTATCCCTTTTGTTATCCTTTTTCTGCTTCTTCTCAGACAAGATCTCTTCTTTTCTTGGAGACGCTGGACGCTTCTTGGGAGTCACATCTTCATTATCTACGATCTTTTGGATCTTTGGCTCAGCATTTGACCCAGGAAGCTCAGGTGGAGCGGTTGGTGTCTCTTCAAAAACAGCAAATAGATCGTCATCCATGGTGGATCCCAAGACGACTCTATGTGGCTTTGATTGCGTAATGGAAAGGCGATGAGATTACTTTAAAGTCCCTCGAGTTCACCTGTAGGAAAAATTTCTGGCGTTACGGGCAGCATTTGGGTGGTTCATGAGAGAAAATCCGGAGCTGTATGCGATTTAATGACGATCGGATTGATTCAAGGATAGTATAATGGAATGATTTAGGTGCGTACGAGGGTGAAAATTCTACTACCTTTTCCAAAGAATGATCTGATATATTAATTGAAAATTAATACGCAATCAAAATAATAGTCCTTTAATTAACATAGTCCTTCAATTAACATACAAAAGCGCGAGTGGTTTAGCGGTAAAATTCCAAGTTGCCATCTTGGAGCCCCCGGTTCGACTCCGGGCTCGCGCATTCTTTTTGCAAAATCGAACGACAGTAATCCTGGGTTATTTCGTTATGATCTAATTCATATAATTTTTGCATCACACTTTTTTATCTATATTTAATAGAAATATATCGATAAACAGAACGAAACAGAACGAAACCGATCTGTGCACCTTTGTTGGTGATGAATGAAGGTGCCGGAGAACATCGACGTACTTGGTCCAGATGATTAAGCCCCTCTTTGAATCATGCGTGCCTACGTATATATTAAAATTCCTTTACAGTATTTGTTTGATAGATCGCTCTAATTGATCTACCAGCGGTACGATCAGTGGTTGCAGCTTGTTGTTCCTTTTATGGTGAAGTTTTTGTGTTAATTGACACAAAGCCAAAACAACTTCTCGACCTGCTAGCCATATAAGATCAGAGTTGTTATGAGAGATGCCTCTTCATTAACACACTGATATGACATATATATCAGCTACCATATTTATTCTCTGCTATCTACTGCTCACACTTTAATCACTTCACAATGGCAGTTCAAGATAAGAACGTTCACCAAAATTACACCCAAAAGCATTTTGCAGTTAGCCAGATCCACAATAACCCTAGTGATATCAAGACGTTCAAGAACAATGTTGGCATAGTCACGCCTATTGGTGTCGGGAGGATGAATTCTGTCTGCTCCAATCCAGAAACTACTTTATGCAGAGGCTGTACTTTCTCTGGCGATGCGCTGGCCAACGATATGGCTTCATCTTGGAGCGGAAGAACATTAGCGACTTGTCGAACTCTGACAGAGCACTCTGACATTGGTTCCGTTGATGCAAGACCAAGTACGCCTTTGACAACTACAGCAATGGATATTATCAGTAACCAAGGTGCCACCATTCATGGACTTGACTTGGCTAATTTCCACGATATTCAGATCACAGATCTGGATCTGCAATTGACTTCCAATAGCGCCGCTCTGAAGTTGAGGGAAACAGCTGGGGTCGGATTCAAGCGTTACCATCATGCAACTTGGTATGCCTCAAATGCCAAACAAACTGCTAAGTATTTCACGGTGTGTTTCGGGTTTGAACCAATAGCCTATAAAGGTCTTGAAACTGGGAGCAAGACTTATGCTTCCCATGTCGTCAAGAATGGAAATATTATCTTTGAGTTTAAATCTCCTATTGTTACCAAGTCTCTAAAGAATAAGGCTGAAAACCGTCGCATCCAAGAAATGCATGATTTCATCCGTCAGCACGGAGATGGTGTCAAAGATATCTCTTTTGAAGTCGAAGATCTTGAAGCTACGTTTGGTATGGCCTTGAAAGGCGGCGCAACTCCAGTTTCTTATCCACATATCGAAAATGACTCTTATGGCTCTGTTTATTGCGCGACGGTTCAAGTGTTTGACGATCTTTGGCACACGTTGATTGAACCTATCGATTATAAGGGACCTTTCTTACCAACATATGTACCAGTTGACGATATTCCATATTACGAATTAGCTCATGCAACAGCAATCAGCTCACTCCCTCCTGTTAAATTTGACGTCATTGACCATTGCGTTCAAAACGAAGGTTGGGACAAGCTTGAGCGCTCATGCGACATTTATCAGAAGATATTTGGATTCCACAAGTTCTGGTCCGTTGACGAGAAGGATGTTTCTACTGAGTTCAGTGCTCTTCGCTCAATTGTTATGGCTTCACCAAATGAGATGATTAAGATGCCAATGAACGAACCAGCAAAAGGTATCTGCAAATCCCAGATCGAAGAGTTCTTGGAGTTTTATAATGGACCAGGTGTTCAACACATTGCATTGAAGACTGATGATATCATTGGTACTGTTAGAAGCATGCGGGAAAGAGGTACCGAGTTCATAAATACACCGCCTCTTTATTATGACAGTTTGTTGCCACGCCTTTTGAAGACCGGAATCGCCATTGAAGAAGATTTAGACAAGTTGAAAGAGTTGGGTATCTTGGTTGATTTCGACGACAACGGGTATCTTTTACAGATCTTCACGAAACCATTGACCGATAGACCAACCTTTTTTCTTGAGATCATACAAAGACATAACCACAGTGGGTTTGGAAAGGGTAATTTCAAGGCGCTTTTTCAGACTATTGAGCAGGAGCAAAGACTTCGTGGCACGTTGTTGAAGAACAACTGACCCCCTTCGCTTGACATTAGCTCCTTATTTTTTTCTTTATTCAATTCCTTTATATCTTTTTAAATGCTGTGTTTGAAGTTGTTGCACATGCTTTCTGGTTGTTAATTGGTTTGTTGTGAAGAAGTCGATGCCTGTAGTTCATTTTTAGTGTGATTGTTGATCAGCCGGCAGAGAAGGACGTTGCTCGCCCGCCCGTTCCCAAAAAAAAGGAGCACAGCTTTTCTGTTTTGTACAGCCAGAAGATCAAAACAAAGAACAAAGGCCCCAACAGAGCTTTGAAGCAGGACAGCTTAGAGTAATTTGATCTTCTTTGTCCACGCACTGCCTCATACAGAAAGAACCGGCTTAGGCGCTTCATTGGCTATCCAATTTTCCGTTCAACGGGCTTCTCCTGTAAGAGTCACAACAGAGCATACCTAAGGCTGTGATCATCCAACGAAATTCGATCGTGAACAGAGAAAAAGAGAAGAGATCTTGCATATATATCTGATACATCATGTCCAGTTCAGGGTGAGTTTAATTTTTAGTCTACCCCATGGCTCCCAGCCATGGCAGGGTTTGGTTATCAGGCCATTTTTACTAATACTGGAACTAGCAACACTACAATCACGGTGAAGGTAGTGGCTGCCGAGTCTCTGTACAAGAGAGACGTCTTCCGTAGTCCTGATCCATTTGCTGTGCTCACTGTCGATGGGTCACAGACGAAGTCCACATCGGCTGCAAAGAAAACGTTGAACCCATATTGGAACGAAACATTCACTTTTCAGGCCAATGAGAATTCTATCCTGGTTGTTCAGGTGTTTGACCAGAAGAAGTTCAAAAAAAAAGATCAAGGATTTCTGGGTGTCGTAAACATTAGAATAGGTGATGTCATTGACCTTGGGTTGTCCAACTTTGAAGAGACCATCACCAGAGAGTTGAAGAAATCTAATGACAATGTCGTTGTCAGTGGGAGATTGATCATCGTTATTTCTCATAACACAAGCAACGATTCCGCTTCCTTTTCTTCAAGACCAAGACAATCTGCGCCATCTACATCCTCTGTTCCTGTGTCCGCATCTAATAACTCTGCTACTCAATCATCCCCTGTTGCCAGCTCAAGTAATGTTCAATCATCTAATGGGTCTGCTACTAACAGGCAATACTCTTCATTTGAAGATCAATACGGAAGATTACCACCGGGGTGGGAAAGAAGAACTGATAATTTCGGGCGTACCTATTACGTTGATCATAACTCTAGAACAACGACATGGAAGAGACCAACATTGGATCAGACAGAATCTGAACGTGGCCAACAGAGACAGAACGTGACAGAGGCTGAGCGTAGACAACACCGTGGGCGTACGCTCCCAGATGATAGACCAATGTCTCCAAACGCATCGAATAACAACATCACTGTGAACACAGTTGGTGGTGCTCCTGCTGCTAGTGGAACATCTGCTGTCTCTATGGCTGCTACAGGCGGTACTACCTCTGGTCTTGGAGAGTTGCCTCCAGGTTGGGAGCAAAGATTCACCCCAGAAGGCCGTCCATACTTTGTTGATCATAATACCAGAACCACCACCTGGGTCGATCCAAGAAGACAACAGTACATTAGAACATATGGTCCAAACACCACGGTACAGCAACAACCTGTGTCACAATTGGGCCCATTGCCAAGTGGCTGGGAGATGAGATTGACCAACACTGCGAGAGTGTACTTCGTTGACCATAATACTAAGACCACAACTTGGGATGACCCAAGATTGCCATCTTCTCTGGATCAAAACGTCCCGCAATACAAAAGAGACTTCAGAAGAAAAGTGATCTACTTCAGATCTCAACCGGCTTTGAGAATCTTGCCAGGACAATGTCACATCAAGGTTAGAAGAGACCATATCTTTGAAGATTCTTACCAAGAAATCATGAGACAGACTCCAGAGGATCTGAAGAAGAGGTTAATGATCAAATTCGAGGGAGAAGAGGGTTTGGATTACGGTGGTGTCTCCAGAGAGTTCTTCTTCCTCTTGTCTCACGAGATGTTCAATCCATTTTACTGTTTGTTTGAATATTCTGCTCACGATAACTACACACTTCAAATCAATCCTAATTCTGGTATCAACCCAGAACACTTGAACTACTTCAAGTTCATCGGAAGAGTTGTTGGACTGGGTGTGTTCCACAGAAGATTCTTGGATGCCTTCTTCGTTGGTGCCTTATATAAGATGATGTTGCACAAGAAGGTTGTCTTACAAGATATGGAGGGTGTTGACGCTGAGTTCTACAGATCTTTGAAATGGATGTTAGAGAATGATATTGATGGTATCCTTGATCTGACTTTCTCCGTGGAAGAGGAGAGATTTGGTGAAATGCGTGAGGTAGAGTTGAAGTCAAATGGCAAGGACATTGAAGTCACAAACGATAATAAGAAGGAGTACGTTGAACTCATTACAGAGTGGAAGATCTACAAGTGTGTCGAAGAGCAGTTCAAGTCATTTATGGAAGGTTTCAACGAACTGATACCTGAGGATCTTGTTAATGTCTTTGATGAGAGAGAATTGGAGTTGTTGATTGGTGGTATTGCGGAGATTGATGTCGAGGACTGGAAGAAACACACTGACTACAGAGGTTACCAAGAATCTGATGAAGTTATCCAATGGTTCTGGAAGTGTATCTCAGAATGGGATAACGAACAGAGGGCAAGATTGTTGCAATTCACCACAGGTACATCAAGAATCCCAGTCAACGGTTTCAAGGACTTACAGGGTTCCGATGGTCCTAGAAGATTTACAATTGAGAAAGCTGGTGAGCCAAACCAATTACCGAAATCGCACACTTGTTTCAACAGAGTCGATTTGCCACCATATATTGACTACGATGCCATGAAACAGAAGATGAGTTTGGCTGTAGAGGAGACCGTTGGTTTTGGTCAAGAGTGATCTGTTAACTGCATATTGAGAAATTTTTACTGTGTTTTTCATTATTGATTGGATTTGGATTGTCAACTTTATGAACTTACTTGGAGGTGAAGCGCTGTTTTGAGGAAAAACACTATACCTGATGTCTTTTTACGTTTTCATTTTTATCACGTATATTCCCACTATATTTGATGATCTCTATACACGCCTAGAGAGATTGTTGATGATTTAAAGTACGCTCTATTTAGTTTCAAGTTCGGTTTTGTGATTTCCTTGTAGGTGAACCCTGTGCCTCCGATGGCAACCACTTCGGCACATAAAATCGGCACCATGAGAGGGGGTTACCATGCTGATGAGTAGTTCTTTTATTTTTAAACGAAAATATAAATAATGAGAGCACTAAATTTCTTTTTAACCAATTCTGAGAGTGATTTTTCTCTTTTTTTAGATTTTGTTGGTATCCCATTTCGATTATTTGTTAATAATTTCAATGCAGAGAGCTCCAAAGAAAAAATATAAAGACGAATTGTGACATTAAAGTAGAATCTATACTATTTCCTAATTATAAGTTAATTTCGGAGGTAATATAAGGAATTCAAACAAGCTATCACTGGATTCTCGTTTTCTAATTTGAGAGAACAAGAGTTGTTAGATTTGACACAAAAGATTTATTGTGCAGGACACATGCAATTGAGTCCTCAAGTGAATGGCAGCATCGACTCAATTGAAAGCCAATGTTAGCAACAGAAGAATCAATGATATAATTACTCGTTTGCGTCTTTGAGAGACCTCAGATCAAAAATATCAACTTTCCCATTCTCTGTTGTGAGGCAGAGATTTTGAGATTCACTCAAGATTTAGAGTTAGAAACTTGGAAATTGTTCTACGCAAACTTGAAATGGTTCTGCGCAAACTTGCAATCGTTTGAAGTGGGGTACAATACCCAATGGATGAGTGAAACTGTATGAGTCTAGGGCAGATTCCAGTACCGAAGAAGTTAGTAAGAGAATTACATATCTAAGTATCGCAAATCCGAGATAGTTTAGTGGCTAGAATTACCGCTTGTCGCGTGGTAGACCGGGGTTCAATTCCCCGTCTCGGAGTTTTTTTACAGAACCAACCACCTACAGTCTTTTTTGGTTAAGCGCAGGCATTTTTTTGATTGGTGCTATGATACAACCAATAGCACTCACAAGTCAATTGAACTTTTTGTAATTATTGTCCTTTGAGGTTTACTTTTCTATGATCTATCAGTTTCACCGCCCTTGATACCTAAATAACATCAATCGGATCAATTTGACCCCACATGGGAGCAAATGAATACTACGATACCCCAATATACAACGCTCCGTAATATAACTTCTAAACTATAGATAAAATAAAAGAAAAGAATTTCTGATACGAAAAACAGTTTTTATAACACCATGCAATTCTGAAGAAGATGTCGATTAACAAGGCAGAATAAAAAAGGAATAAGATATATGAACAAGATTTTTCCTCCTCTTGAATCCTCATCAAACTATCAAAAACATTCTTCAGATCGTTAAAACTATAAATATAAAAGAATCTCTTTTCTCAAGAATTTTCAACTCTTTCTAAAGCTCCCTCTCCTTAACAAACCCAACACAGACACACATTCATACCATAAAAAGACGAATAAAAAAAGAACGGGTTAAAAGACATGATTGGCATAAAGGTAAAATGACATGTGAATATGAGCTTTCATCTTGTAGTAAAATGATTAATGACTGTTTCTTCGTTCCTCAAAACTTTGAATATATGTGATTTTAGTTCTTTGGTGGTGTGAATCTGATCTTTCTGGTCTTGATTGGAGCCCACTTGAACTTCTTGACCCAGATAGAAAGCAAGTAAAGAGAGGACAAGGTGATGATGGCTTTCAAACCCAATCTCTTTCTCTCATCGTGCTCTGGTTCAGAAGCCCAGTTCAAGAAAGTGGTGACATCCTTAGCCATTTGGGAGGTGGTAGCTGGGGTACCATCCTCGTACTCAACCAAGTCATCAAACAAGACTCTACCCATGGCAATAGAACCACCTGGGAAGTATGGGTTGTAGTTAGAACCTGGTGGAAGGGAGACACCTGCTGGTGGATCATCTGGGTAACCGGTCAATAAGGCGAAGATGTAGTCACAGGCACCGTGTCTAGCCTTGACGATCAAGGACAAGTCTGGTGGGTAGGCACCTTGGTTAGCAGCTCTAGCGGCTTGCTCGTTGGCGTATGGGCCTGGAATGTAATCAGCCAATTTACCCTTTCTCTTTCTTGGGTTACCTTCATCATCTGGCTCGTCATCGTATTCGAATTGCTCAGCAAACTCTCTGACCTCTGCGTTGGTGTGGGAGACACCAACCATGGTTCTCCAAGCGACTCTGTCCAAGGAGTGACAAGCAGCACAGACCTCACGGTAAACTTGGTAACCTCTTCTGATGGAGGCGTGGTCGAATGTGTCAAACATACCGTTGTGGGACCATGGGTAGGCAGGTGGGTGAAGACCGTGCTCAGCAGCGGTCATGGCATCAGCAAAGACGGTATCCTCGTAGAGCAAGTAAGAAGCAGCCAAACCGGAAGCGGCAACACCACCGATGATGGCCTTCTTGGCCAAGGTAGTTGGCTCAGCAGCTTGTTTAGCTGAAGTGGAGAAGGATTTCTGCGTAGATTGTTAGTAGCAATAACGAGGAGCTCGAGGATATCGGTGACTTGAAGCATGCGGTTATATAAGGCAATCGGCGTCATATACACTTCCATTGAGCAGTATGTAATGTCCTTATAACCTCGAATAGGTATTTCGGTCTTTAGTGTAGTAAAATTGATTGGTTCCACTGACGATGATTCCGTTGATGTTGATTGGCTCTAAGAATATTATGGGTTTCAAGTCTCCATCAACCTAGGTAAAAAGAAAAATCTCCAACATACGATGTTGTTTCTGACAGCAGATCTGATAGAAGAGAACATGTTGTCTGTGTGTTGATAAAAGCCCTGGCCTCCTAAGTTGAGGTTATGTTGTTGTGAACTGTTTGACTTTTTTTTCTTCCTAGCCCGCCGTACCGCTGGAGCTCAAAATCGATGCGATTTTTTATTATGCAAAATTGTTCCACTTTTCATTGGCCGAAACTTCAGGGTGGAGCGTTAGGAAGCCCTGGTGGTTCTTTGTACGTTTGGCCCTGGCTTATTATGCGATTTCAAGGGAGTAGAAAGATTGTGAGTAATATATCTATTTTTGCCATAATAGCTCTATGGAACACCGAGGAAAAACCAGCACAAACACCATAGCACCGCCATTGAGAAGGTATTTAATGACCCATAATCAAAGGCCTTGCCATTGGCTCTGCATAAGCACCGAAATTGAACTGCATGGCCGTTTAGACACTTATGCCGTAGAATGAGTTCGCGACATACAATCATCGCGAAAATTGCCCTTTAGAGAAATATCCACCGCGTCGCAACAGGTAAACAATAACAACAAAAACAACAACATCGATAACAGAAGAACTCAACAATAGGGCGGCTAAGGAAAGACGGCTAAAATGGATTTCGACGTGCGCACATCATTCGTGTCCTTCGTAGATCACTTACCTTCAGATATTATCAGGAAGCTCTGGCTCATACAATCTCTAAATATACGGCACCAGAGCGTGAGGACGCAACTCGATGCCCATCTCAAGTCTCTACAGTTATCGGATCTATCGAAGGAGCAGTTTAACTCTCTTGTACACCGAGTAACTCAGTTATCTGAAGAGGCATTGTGCATAAGGCGGGAAGTCTGTGAAGAGAGTAAGTCAATTGCTACTACGATCAAGATTGCCAACTTTCAACTCCAGAACCAATATCAACAACTGGAACATGACCATAAGATGTATCAGAATGAGATGGAGATGAAAGAGGCGCTGGTGAAACATGCGAAGCGTACGAATAAGAGAACTTCAACGCTGAAGTCCCCAAAGGTGGTGCTTAAGCTGAATCTCAAGAATGCTGCTACCCCACAAAAGAAGGCTAAAAGATCAAAGAAGATCATTGCTGTGCCTAAGCAAAAGGCGAGGAAACCTAAGAAGGAAGCGGAACAAGTATTGCAAGAAGATGAAGACAATGAGATCTACTGTATCTGTCGTGGCCCCAGTTTCGGTGATATGGTTGCTTGTGATAACCCAAAATGCAAGTTTGAATGGTTCCATTATAGCTGTGTTGGATTGACAAGGGCCCCTCGAGGTGAGTGGCTCTGTCCTACATGTCGAAAGAAGAAGTAAAGATCCATCACACTAACCATTTGAGTAAAATCTTCCATGTTCATTCATCAGAATCGCTATCCCACAGAGAATCTTCAAAGAAGTATAACCAACTGAGGCTGAGCCAACTGGAAATAACACCAATGCCACAATAGATGCTGTATATCAAAAGTCCAAGAAACTCAAACTTCTGCAAGAGGGCATATCTATACTTGAACAAGTCAAGGAGGTAAACACCGTACACCATTGGAATCAGACCCATGGTGTAGATTAGTGTAACCCTGCCTAATAGGAACATTCCTTGATGTGTAGTCTTATGTTTTGACACCTCGTTGAATGAAACGTAATAGATCACGAACCAAATGAATGTATACAATGACTTCACAATGTTTTGACTCGGTAGAAGAGGGAATAATGAAGCATATCCTGCACCGGCCAGCATCATAAAACAATTCAATAACCTTCTCTCTGAGATTAAGAAAGTGAAAGGGAAGATTATTAGCATAATGGCCTTTTCATGAACATGCCATCCGAACAGGAACGAGGCATAAGCGTTCAATGTTAATGCACCTATGAATCTCTTAAAAGTTGGCTGAAGTAAAATAGGCAATACCGAGAGGACATCGTAGAACAAAGTCAAAAGAAAACAGATTTTTGGCGTGATGTTGGGCAAAATGACAAAGAAAACATCCTGAACGAGACCTCTTGTCCCTGTATTCCCTGCCTCTGCCACTCTCTGTGCGATAACTTCACGAGATGGAATTATTAGAAATTTGGATAGCAATCCGTTGAAGTAGGGCAACTGAAAGACAATAACGAATATCTTGTCCAGGAAGGAATATATAGCCCAGATGTTCGGTGCCCAATATGCATGTGTTAACCCTCTGGAGAATGGGAAAAGACGGGCAAGTAAGTTCGGCATGACTCCATAATACACAAATGGACCAAAAGCCACAGTGAATACAGCAACGACAACCAAACCCAGCTTTATGAGATTGTTCCATTTGATGAACTTTATGATGCTCTTCTGTTTTACATCAAGGACTTCGGATCTCAATAAGTAGACGAAGACTGCAGGGGCCAAGTATAAGAAAATATGTTTGAAACACAGGAGCACAGCAAAGCAAAATGCCAGCAAATAGTTCTTTCTATGTCTTGCACAGAGAATCATAGCACATAGTATTCCAAAAAGCATACCGTTGTACTGGAAATGGATATGATCAACAATCAAAAGACCAGGTGAGAGCACCAATGAACTGGCAATGATGAAAGTAAGAGTCTTATTATCACTCAAGTTGATATAGGTTTGAAGCACAGCGAATAAAATGATCTCCGTGATGATGACCGTGCATCTCTGGAACACCACAGTGGGCCATCCGTACTCACCTTTAGCCACTATGTCCAGACATCCATCATCCCTAACATAGTTAGGAACGAACTGCGAGAGTACCCATTCGAAATAGGCAAAGAATGGCGGGTAGTCTAAGGTCCATTGGCTAGTTGCCTCAATATACCAGTCCTTGAGAGGCAATTTGTTAGTGATGGCAAGCCAGTTGCGATGCACATCGAAGTCAGTGGAGTGGTAGGCATCAAAGAGCAGCACTTTCAAGATGGTCGTAGCGACCCAGATATTCCATAGCGAGAAATTGCGTGTTCCTTTTGGCTTTACTGGCTGTGGCTGTTCTTCTGAGTGCTCCTTGGGTTTCTGAGGGCTTCTTTTGAGCTTCCGGTTTCGCACCTCGGACATTATCTCTAGCTTCTTCCGGCCCTTATGTTCTTTGATGCTCTGGTGAAGATCGCGACCCAAGATTTCTCTGTTCACCCTCAATTTAGAAGCTCCTTTTGAACAAACCTCAACAGCTTTACGCTAAGAAAATAAGAACAGAACAATGAGCGACAACGCATTGCAGAGCTCAGAATGGGATGATGCTGTCAGCTCCAACCCTGGTAGATTCGGTCCACCGGATACGGTGGTGGATGAGCTGGCTTCGACACTGGCAAAGAGCGATATGCGCGACCAAGAGGACGACGAGGGTGAGAGGGGTGAGAACGCTGCAGAGCGTAATGAGACCAATGAGCCACAGGAAGAGACGCAAAATTCTGTTAAAGGAGATAAGGAAGAGCAGAAACATGAACCAAAGGAATCTTCAGGTCTTCTGTCCACCCTGACAGAGGGTGCTGATAAAGGATTCATCTCAGAAACATTAGCTTCTCCAAAGAGAGACGAGGCATTGTTCAAGGATCTTGGAGCCAGCTTGAAGATGGACGATGGTAGTAATGTCTTCGACGAGGAAAACAAGGATGAATCCATAAAATCCGCTGCTGGGTCTCCCACAAGGGTTCGTCGCCATAACATCTACAAGGCTCCTAGACTACGTCGTTCTCAATTGAAGCATGGCGGTGATCAGAATCAGGAGCAGGATCCATTGGGGCCACTTGGAGGCTCAGAGGATCAGACTCTGACATCCCAAGTTGATGAGTCCCCTGCTGAAAAATTGTTCAAACAAGCTGAACGACCATTGTTTGAGATCAACAGAACCCCTTTATCGCCATTGAAGAAAATACAGCCAAAAGAGATTAGTAAAAGTAGTACAGAGAATCAATCTGAACGACATGAGCAACATGATAAACATCCAGAGAAGGACTTTACCCTCAAAATGGAAATCTCGGTTGGCGATCCTATTAAAGTTGGTGAGTTGACTGGTGCGCACATTGCGTACAGCGTCCGAACCAAGTGTGAATCCGAAGCTTTTCCACAAGGCCAATCCATGGTCTCGAGAAGATATAGAGATTTCAGATGGCTCTATCGCCAATTGCAATCCACACACCCAGGTCGTATAGTCCCACCTCCACCTGAGAAGCAAGCCATGGGAAGATTTAACGATGACTTCATTGAGGCTAGAAGATTTGCATTGGAGAGAATGCTCGTGAAGATCTCTGAAAGTCCCATACTTCAACAGGATTCCGACTTCATTATGTTTTTACGAAGCGAGAGATTCGCCTCAGAAGCCAGAGAACGTGAAAAGGCTGTTGGTACAATGTCCGTGTTTACAGAGCATGAGAGCGATAGTTTGAATAATAGCTCTGGTGGGTTTTTGAGCTCTATTGGAGGTGCATTTTCTTTTACTCCAAAGATTGTGGAACCAGATGAGTACTTCAAAGATAAGAAATCATATATCGAGGGCTTGGGTCAACAGTACAAGGCGTTCTCTAGAAACTTGGAGACTATCATTATTCAAAGACAAGATCTTGCTTCTACCACGGAAGAATTTGCCAATATTATCCTCACGTTATCAGATTTGGAGATCAGTAAGAACGCAACCGAGATCTTCCAGGAGTTCTCTGTTACCCAGACGAGAATAAAAGAATTACTCGATAGACTCTCTCTTCAAGATATGTTGACCTTAGGTGCGACTTTGGATGAGTACATGAGGATAATCAACAGCATCAAGTCAGTATTTCAACAGAGAGACAGGATCTTGGTCCAGTTGTCCAATTCTGAATCCGAGTATAAGAAGAAGCAGGCTTCTCTCGATAAATATGTGAAATATAACAGAACGGTGACGGATAAGATTGAGGTTTTGAATTCTGAACTTCAAGGATTGGAACAGAAACATAAGACGGTGAGAGAAAGATTCGACAATATCAGTACTACGATCAAAGAGGAATTATCAGCCTTTGAAGTGGAGAAGATCCATGATTTCAGAAATTCCATTGAAATCTTCTTAGAGAGTACTATCGAATCTCAAAAGGAAGCTGTAGAGCTCTGGGAAACTTTCTATAATCTCCACCTCTCGTCTTGAGGGTCTAATATTGTCTGTAACGAATAGATGAATGTAAAAATCTATCAATTTTCTTGGTTGGGTATGTACAGGCTCCAAGTAACCTATTCTTCATCATCCTTGGTTTCCTTTTGTTCGCTAGCAAATGCCGCATCAAGTTGGCTAAAAACTTCCAACTGATCACCAATTTCACCAAATTTAATAATCATTGAATCAAAGGCAAAGCAGTATTTAGCATTCACAACAGTATTGTTAGATATCTGTGGTAATTGCGGGTATCTTTGAGAAAAATGCGTCAAGATCAACTTGTGTGCCTTCATGATATTGGACACCTCGATGGCTTCATTAATGGTGCAATGTCTCTTCTTCTTAGCCTCTTCGAGTAAATCATTCTCAAGGGTAGCTTCATGAATCAAAATATCACTATCTTGGCCAATGACTTCCGCAAACATGTAGTGATTCGGTCTTGTATCACCAGAGTAGGACACCTTGAATACATTTGAACTGTCATTCAATTCCACACAGTCATTATCAGCCAGGTTGAAAGTTACAGAGACACTATATGCCCAATCACAATGATAAGCTCGACAAGTTGCAAACTTCTTGATACCGACATCATGAAATAATTTCTGAATAGAAGCTATGTCTTTCTTGAACTTCACCATCTCTTTTTCTTTCCCAATGGCTTTAGAGTTGAATTTATCAAACGCTATTTGTGCGACTTGGGGTCTCGTCTTGCCTACAAGAAAATCTTCACAACTGATGTGTGTGATCCTTTCAAGCTGGGAAACATTGCTTTCCACTTTCAACCATTCTTTAACGAAATGCGTGTATTGCCATGGTGTGACAAGAAACAACTTCTGCGTATTCTCTTGGTTGAATTTGAGCCACTCCTTGATAATAGAGATGATACCCAAGTGATGATCAGCGTGTAGATGACTGAGAAAGATGACTTGAAGCTCCTGAAAGTAAGTCTTCATGTTTTCTTGACGTAAAGTTCTCCTCATGCTGCCAACAGTGTTCTCACCAGCATCCAATAGTATAGATCTGAAAAATACTTTACCATCCTTCTTCCATGGAATTCTGACAAGATTAGAGATGACGTTTCTGTATTTTGAGGGAAGGGCAGAACCGGTACCAAGAGTGATGGTTTCAACTTGATCTTTGAGTGAAAGATGAGAATTGACCCGTTGTGCAGACACAGAATTCAAGTCAAGGATCTGCTCTTTAGAACTATTCGTCTTGAGATTTAGTGGAGTCACTTCACTCTCGTAAGTCTCATTCCAGTTTTTATCAGTCTTAATTTTGACATTTGTGCAGTCGAATGCATACTTGTTGTGTTGACTTGTGATTGTCGCCTCAATGTTGATGATTTGACCTTGAAGTAAGACCTTGATATTCTTCGATATGTCTCCCGGGATGATTTTGAATGCTTCATTGGCTTGCGGGAGATTATATTTGTCCAGTTGAAGGGTCTTGAGTTTCAGAATGACATTGGCGGAACCATTGAAAGTCAGCGAGTTTGGACAATAGTGTGGGTGAGACACATAATGAGAGCAAGCGGGACCAAATGATTGAATGAAGTTCAAATATTCACCATTAAATGGTTCAATGTCCTCTCCCAAGAAATGATAGATAAGACCAACTTTCTCGCCCCAGTTAGCAGCAAGAGCAGCGTTCATGTAACTTTTAGATGGGATGTCAATCATCAACACCCTTTCAAAGACTCTTTGTTCAGAGAGAACTTGATTCGGTTCGATCACTGTACCATCTTCAAGTGCCACCTGCTGACCATTAGCTAGTTTTGCAAATGACGGCCCCTTTGGGATTCCCAGTTCCTTAGCTCTTTGAGGGTTGAATTTACCTCTCACTGGATGTAGATCAATTGCGTAGCATGTCGATGCAGAGTTCAGTTCTGGCTCTGGAAGCTTGACATGAATATACGGATCTGAATATCTAGGATCACTCTGCTGCATTGTGATGCTATCATCTTCCATCTTCACTGGGATGTTGTTCTTGACATCTAAGGGAAACATACGTCCAACAATAGCGCTAAGAGTGTTTCTAACAGCTTCTGTTAAAGGCTGGTCAGGCTCTGTAGCTGAGGATCGGAGCACTATTGATTGGATATCCATGATTTCATCCTTGTGAACGTCACCATCTTTGATAACCTTTGGCCTCAGATCCATGCCGAATCTGAACACGAAGTATCTCCATGTTGACACTATGTAGTCGAGGATATTCGAGCCATGATATAGATTGAGATCTTTTTTCCCTTGATCACTCACGGTTAAGATCATCCCTGGTAATCCACCCATACCTTCCCAATCCAACTTACCCGTGAGAAAGATACCAGATAGCTTTGACACACGAAGCTTTTGTTCATTGAGACTTCTCTGCAGACCTTCTGGGACCTTTCCAAACAAATATCTTTTTCCCTGAGATGTATGGAGTAGCACCGTTGGATGATGAATATCCGAAGTCGGATGAGTAACTGTTCTGAAAGGATACATCGCTTCCGGTATGGGTGTTCGTGAACCTTTTCTTCTAGGTGGAGGTGGTAACTTCTTCTGTACTTTCGTTCTTGGCGCAGTCTGTACCGATCTTGTAAGGCTCAGGGACAACCTCGTCGGCTTCAAGGTATGCTTAATGATGGACAATGTGGAAAAAGATTTTTATGGATATGCGATGCCCTTTTCGTTGACTTGGATTTGAGTTGATTCTTCAGAGCCTCAGCGAATCGAACATGAAACACAAGAAAACAGGTAGAGCAGATGTAAAAGAAAGAGCAGCTATAAATCAACTCACACCAGTTAGCAGTCCAAGAAACGGTTCTTTGGTCGATTTTTAGGGAGATCAACAGAGAGCTCATCATCTCCAAAAGACTTTTTCTCTCGGGATGGGCCACGCACTACAAATAAGTTCTGCAAATGTGAAGATCTTTTAATCTATGAACGTAAATGGGCAGTGGCATTCTTATAGAGGCTCTGCCATATGAAGGCCTCACTGAGCAACAGCTCAACGTCCTTTTCTGTCCAATTTTTCGTAGGAGGATCCTGGAGGAACATCATAATTTCCTGGAACTCCATCTTCTTTAGTTCATCACTCCATTTCACCAAATATGCTGCACACACGTAAACGTGGAACTCGCTGAAGCCGTTCGTCTCACTGAGATAGGTATCCCACATACGTATGGTGCTCTCCATGCTGATTTCTCTCATTAGGAGACAATTCATCCATCTGAAGGAGAATTGGATAAACTCGACATTCTCAGACTCCAAGTGGTTATAGAGTTCTGCGTCGATTCTGTTAATCAGGTCTTTCAACTCTTGTACTTGTCGCAGGATACCAGGTTGGGCATGGATGTAATTATCCTGTATGCCTTCCAATAACTTTGTCAAACACCAGAAAGTGTCAGCTTCAACTGCATCCATTGTTTCCTTTGATAGAACTTTTGGATCAAATTCTCTAATGTCCGTGTCATCCTCAATATATGCACTCAAGAAAGTTTGGTAGAAGGGGGTAACCAAGTCATTAATACCCTGAACATAACCAGATGCCGGGTGTCTCACTGCCCACAGATAAAGAATATTCTCTAATGATCTCTGTGTAGTTTCATAGCCGTAGAGCTTGATGCGAGGATTTGTTCTTGGAATGTCAATTTCAATCTGATGCCATGTTTGTTGTTCCTTCTCTTTCTTGAATTCCTGCTCAATGAGATCCAGATATTCCTGCCTTTTTCTTGCCAATTGAGCCACTCTTCTATCAGAGTTTGTAGGTAGATACCCAACAAGCAATTGCCAACTGATTGGCCTAAGCTCAGAAGGGATACCATTCCAAGCCATCTTCTTCAGTTTCTCCAAATCAACATTTGATTCCCGTATCAGGCTCTTGAATTTCTGAAATCTTGAGATGATTGCATTCATCTCCTCTAATTCCTTTTTGGATTCCTCCTCTTGCTTTATATGAGGTCCATACATCGTGTACAATGAATTGGAAGGGTCTCTGACAATACCATCAGCATGAGTCTTGACACCTGAGTCATCAGGGTTCTTGTTAAACTTCCTTATAGTTGGATACTCAAATGTTGGCCTACTCTCAAGAAACTTAGGCTGGGAGTTCACAGAAGTGAGACAGTTGTCCACATTTGAATCCCAATCATCATCCCAATCTGTGTATTGGCCTGAATCTCTTGGGGTTGACCCTGTGGACCCCCATTTCTGTGGACTCTTATGGTGGTCTTTCTTCTTAGATTTAGTCTTCCTCGAAGTAGAGGGCAGACTCATGGTAGAGCCTGTATCATTAGTGATACCCAAATGGGAGAAAGATGCTCCCATAGTTTTTGCTTGATCATCAGCAACGACCGATTTCTTCTCTTTGAAAGCAGATGAGAGTGATCTTAGAAAAGATGGCGCCGAATGCACAGCATTGCCTCTACCACCTCCCTCATCGAACACGAACTCGTTCTGATCTGTCATGGATGGTTAGTATAATTCACATATTTGTCAGTCATCTTAAACATACAAACTTGAACCATCTCCTTATAATTTTGTTAGAAAATTGTGGATATTATATAGCATTATGACTTACTGGCTGATTTGAAGAACTTTTTCTTCCCATTTTTGCAATGAGATTAAATGGGAGACGGATAGTTCTTTATGAGAAAGAGTATGATTCCTGTTTTTACACCAAATTAGTTTCCCAAAAAGCCCAAAACAGCGCTGCTTCAACACTAAGAATCAATATCCGACACCAACTATGCTCTAATCCCCTTTTATATATATGCACCGGTGGTTAGTGTAGAAGCGTGCGAATGAGGAAAGCACTGGTCGTATAGAAAACTGCTCCCCTGCACTAGATGGAGGAGTCAAAAAAGAAACAAAACATTCTGAAAAGGGAATTACCAAATTAATAAATGGTTTCGAGCCCCCCCATGAAGGGTAATCCAAATCAGGAATGGTTACGAACCATTAAGGAGATACCGTTTTTGACTCCGTTCCCCTTGCGCCCCGGATCGGGTTCGAGGTCAACTTTCAACCCGTGGCACATTAGGAACAAATTAGTTGTGTCAAAAAGTTATAAAATCACGGCCCTTTGTCCCACGCCCTTCACCAACTTCTGGCCTCTCTTATTGGATCAGATATCACTTCAACCGTGCTGTACTTTCTTTCTATTTCAGATATTCATTCAACATGTCCGATACCACCCAAGTTAAGCCTGTGGGACGCACCATCCTCGCATCTACAATTGCAAAGACGTACATTGCTGAAGTAGAACAGGGTGTTAAGGATCTTGGAAGATCCCCAAAGCTTGTTGGCTTCTTGGCCAATGATGACCCTGCTGCTAGAATGTATGCTGACTGGACCGGTAAAACTTCAGAATCCCTAGGCTTCACCTACGAATTGAGAGTGGTTGACAAGGATGACCTCGAGGAATCGATCATTGACGCCAATGAAGATGATACCGTTGATGGTATCATGGTATATTTCCCAGTGTTCGGCAACAGACAAGATCAATACCTGCAACAAGTTGTCTCCTTGGAGAAGGATGTTGAAGGTCTAAACCATAAATACATTCAAAATATGTATCACAACATCAGATTTCTTGATGAGAAGGAGCAACAAAAGTCCATCTTGCCATGCACCCCATTGGCACTCGTTAAGATCTTGGAATACCTCGGTGTTTATAATACCCTGCTGGACTATGGTAACAGAATGTACGGTAAGCAAGTTGTCATTGTCAATAGATCTGAAATTGTTGGCCGTCCATTAGCTGCGTTGTTGGCCAATGATGGTGCGACTGTCTATTCTGTTGATTTGGATGGTATCCAGAGATTCACAAGAGGTGCTGGTCTTCATTTGAAGAGACACAAAGTCGAAGATGTGGATTTGACTTTGGAAGAGGTTGCCAAAAATGCCGATGTGATCGTCACCGGTGTTCCATCTCCATCTTATAAGTTCCCAAAAGAATTGGTGAAGGATGGTGCTGTTTGTGTTAACTTCTCCAGTGAGAAGAATTTCAACCCAGATGTCAAGGAGAAGGCCTCTCTGTACGTTCCAATGACTGGAAAAGTCACTATCGCTATGCTGTTGAGAAACCTTTTGAGATTGGTTGACAACAAGGCTAGCAAAGCATAAGGATCTGGGGTTTCATTTTTTGGTTTATTATTATGTTAGATTTGTTTTTTCGCTTTTGCTTTATCATTATGTTTACTACTTGCCATGATTCGTATTTGATTCTCGTTCATTAAAAAGATTGCAGATTACCTCTTCATATCTTAGCCTTCTTAGAAACAGGCTCTTCTGGTTTATCATCGTATATAGGATCATCAAAATCTTCACCGACTTGATCATATTTCTTCTTCAAACCCTTCATCTTTCTGGTTTGTAAGTTGTTCAGATCTTGCTTTCCAACATGGACTCTACCAATCTTATCACCCATTAAGTCAGTCTCAACGTTCTTCACAGTCTTTTGTTGCAATTGCTTTGGCTTCTTCATAGCCTCTTTCTCAATCTCTGGGGATGGAGCCTCACGTCTACCAACGGCAAAGTCAAGTCTTGGCCCCACCTCGTTTAATTCGACTCTTGGGACCTTTTGATTACTCTTGTAGGTTTTCAGTGTGTAAACTCTGAAGTGAACTAATGGTAATGGTTGGCCCTCTTCGTGATCACCTGCGGTGATGGAAATGATATATTGCAAACCGGCAACGTCTTGTAAGTCTGTGGTCTCACCTCTGAAGAAATCGAGGAACAGGGACTTGATATGTTGATAGACTGGATGACTTTCGAAGACACCACCATTGAAAGTGAACATTGGCTTTAGACCCACAGCAAATGTAGATTTTCTGAAATCATGAAGTAATTTGAAGTTGTCCATGATCATAAGCTCAATCATATCATAGACTTTGTAGCCGAAAGTTCTCACGAAAGTCAAGTTATTTTTTCTCTTCTTTGTATGACTTGAGAACACGAGTAAAGAACAATCATTCTTTTCAGAGAAGAATTCCAATTTGGAGGCATCTTCAAAAGGTCTAATCTCGTTTTTCTTGGAAAAACGCTTGATATCTGGCTTCTTCAGGGCACTCAAGTCTACCATAGCATCGTGAAGGAGTTTAGAGCTGTTTGATCCTGGAACGAAAAGGGCAGTTTTAGTATTTTCCACAAGTTTGGACTCTTTGTTCTTGAGGGCCCTCTTGGAACGGGCATTTTTTGGTTTGCTAAATGCTGTTAGTATACAGTGAATCATATATATCTAGATATGGTCTACCACATACACTGTTCTGATCATAGTGTGGTCCTGTGCTCTCTTTCTCTTTTATACTCGTTTTAAGAAAACTTCTGAAGAAGTGAAAAATTTCCTGCGATGAGCTTTTCCTCGAAAACCGGGGAAACATCACGTGAGTGTAGAGCCGGAAGTCGCAGATCTCCAAAATTTTGGGCAGTTTGGCAAAGCGTAAACAAACCAAAAAATGAAGTTAGTATAAAAGTTTGAACCACATGCGAAGATCTCCTCCTGAAGCGCACGCAATGTCACAGAGCAGAGAATCACACTCGAGGCAGAAAGCGCCGTCGTTTGCGCCAAGGGGGTTCGCTGCGAGATCATTGCTCTCTCCAAGTGCGAATGTTAGAACTGTGGAAGCTGCACCACGGCCCTCCTCTCGCCACTTCACTAACGCTTCTGCTGAGCTTACAAGAAATTCAAACTATGTTGTATCCAGGCTTGTCGCTCTACCAAACTCCTTGAGGAATTCTGCCAATGCTGAGTTCGTTGGTTCAATTGACGAGAACACCTCACATGCCCTACTCATCTCAGATCATTTGGTGTCTGTTTGGAAATATAGTTCAAGCGATTCCATCCCAACTACGATCCAATTGCCAGTGACACCTTCCAACAATGGATTCCCACCTATTGCTCATCTTGTGTCTCCAAGTGCTGGTAGCACAGACCCAGGAGTGGTTATTGTTAACTCCCATACAGGTCACATTAGATTTTATGAAAACATAGAGACTGCATCATCAATCGGGTTGCTTCAGCGTCATAAAGGTATTGACCATACGATTAACCTCGCTGATAGAGAATTTGTGACAGTGTCAGAGTCTATCGAGCCAGCTGGGATCTTGCTCACGACCTCTACAGGGCGCATCATCCTTGTGGCACTGAGAGACCCTGCAGGCAACCCTTTCATCACCATATCTGAGATTGTCGGTAGACAATCATCTTTCTTCAGCGTATCATTGACACGATCAAAGCAAATAACTGCTATCAAAGCTGGCTCTGTTATAGGTCAAGGTGAACGCATCGCTTCTATGATCACAAGAGGCGGTGACTTCCAAGTGAGATCGTTTGCCAGAAATGGTCAGTCTAAGGTCGTTCTTCAACAAAATATCTTCAGTGCGCTCCTGGACCATATCGTGCTTGATGAGAAATACAGCGGCATAGATGTTGCAAAGAAGCTGGAGGTTGTTGATCTTGCACCTCTGAAAAATTTCGGGTCTCAAGATGTGTTCCTGCTCTTGACAAGTATTGACGTTACACCAGGTGAAACATCATATGTTACTTTCATTGTCAGAAGAGATGAAGGCCACCTTCTTCTTTTCTCTGCATACAGAGTCCGTACTTACACAACCCCATACATCAAGAAGCCTCAACTTTATGTACCATCGCCAGGATCCACTGCATTCATCATGTTTGAAGATGCTGTTGTTTTAGTTCAATTGCCTTCTGAACTGAACCATGAGAAAAACAACAGATTAAGAAAGTGGGAGGATATCATCACCTTCAGATCCGGTCTTCAAATCATCGGTAGTGGTGTTGAAAACTACAAGGAGATTGATAACGAGATTCTTCAATTGCCTTCTGTATATGTCATTCTGCCACAAGTTGGTGTCCTTCGGATTGAGAGACTACAACCCAAAGAGACTGAGCTATATGAGACTTCCTCTTCAGGTGTGTTGAAGTCGCATATTGAGCAGGCTGTATTCTATGGTGATGAAACCACTGGTCCTTTGGAATTTGACCTCCCAGCTACTTTCCAAATTGATGCAACAGAATTGAGACACGATCTTTTAGAGGTTGCTAACGAGATCATGAACTCCAAATCTCCATATTTGCCTCCCAGACTCTCATCTTTAGGCGCACATTTGCAGTTACGACAGGCTAAGTTGAAGAGATTATTGGAGTACACTGCTTCAAATGTTGGTGATATCATTAACACAGATACCAGAATTGAGCTTGTGACAGTTTTCGAGAAAGTTTCTGCTGCTCTTCATCTCTATAAGGTCATTGATAAACATATTGTTGATGGGAACCTCAAACCAAAGATTGAGAGTGTTATACAACAATTCTCTACTTCTGAAGGTGATTTTTTCCATGCCGGTTTGGATAGATTGACTGCTTTCGTTGCTTCTCTTACGAAAGCTCTTGGAGGTGTTCACAATGGCGAATTCATTGCTGTGGAGATAATAACAACGTCTTTGAGTGTCGTCCTTGAAGCTGAGAAGGCTTACAGATTCGAATTATTCAAATTGGCAGATTCATCTTGCGGTTCATTAGAACCATGGTTTACGGCAAATGGACTCTTTTTCATCATTGATGAGGTCTTTGAGAAGTACGTTACACTCATGCGTTCTGAACTTCCAAATGCCAAGGCTTCTCAGAGCTGTATCGAGCTTGTAGAGATCTTATTCTATAGCTTACATCAGAGAATGGAATGGTTGAAAAACAAGATCCCAAAGACAAGGTCAGATCAGGACGCTTTTGATAAGGACCAGGCTTTCTATAAATCTCGATCCGGAGTTTGGACGAAGGGTCTTGTGCTTTTTGGTGCAAAGGTTGAAGCACTGGCTATTGCCGAAACATATCAAGACTTGCAATCATTGGTTGAGATCTCTGATGAAGAAAGAGAGGTCGCACAAGGTACTGAATTGGAGAATGTGAATTTACGCTTTGATTATTATTTCAACAAGTTTGGGTACAGATTTGCAGAGACTCTCTACGACTATTACACACATACTGGAAAGTTTCAAGTTCTTATATCCGGATTTCCACAGTACGGCGAATTCCTGAAGAAGTTCTTTGCAGAGAACGACCACGGTGAGATTTCATGGGCCCGAGATGTCTTGGATGGTGAGTACAACAAGGCTGCCCATGTTTTGCTCGCTGTTACGCAGAAGAATGATTCACAGCAATCGAACAGACATCTTCAGTTGAGTATTGCAAAGCTTTCAGCTCTTGCTGATGATAATCAGGACAACGAAGTTCTCCAGGCTATTCAAGAGGAACTTGATTTCGTAGAGGCTCAAGTCAGCATCTTTGCACAAATTAACCAATTCATCAGATCTGATAGCGATCCAGCTGCACAAACTGATAGTATTGTCGCTGAGCTTCTACAAAAACAGTATAAGGGTACCGTAATTACGAAACAATCATTCCAGAGATCTCTCAACAGACTTTTGAGCAACAGGGCCTTATCTGTAAACGAATTGATTGATGTTTTTACACTCCTCGATTCCAAGATTACACAGACTAAATCAAACTATTTCTATGCTTTGAAGGCTCTTCATTTGAGTAATCAGCCGGAGAACGAAAAAACTGTCAATGAGAAGCTCATCTGGAGACGGGCATTCTTCAGTGATGACTGGGTGAGTATTATCTCTGCCAAGAACAAGTCTGATGAATGGATAAGAGAGCATACCGAGAATACTGTCTTATTCGAGACTCTCCTGAACTACTTCAGTGACAGGTTGTACATCGTGAACAATGATTACCAGATATCACTTCCAGATCTTTCAGTCTTGACAGAAGTTGACAAAGATCAGGATTTACTTGCAAGGTTCAAATTCATTGGTGATGACGAGCTTCAACAGCTGAAACGTGAGATTTCATTTCAAGCATCACAGTTACAGGCTTTAAGAACTTCGGGAACGGATCTTGATGGTTGGATCAAGGCGTTGATAGGTACAGCCAATGAAAAGAGTGGTGCCAATAAGGTGATAAACTACAGTCAACTCACCATCCAAAATGCGTGAACAATTAATAGCATAAACAACTGTTTTCATTACTCGTAAATCGTGTAGCCTATTTTTCTTGTTCTTCAGGCTCATCATGTATCCTGAGCCTGACCAATGTCTCTGGCAAAGGTGGATCCTCCTTATTTTCATAGTCTTGCTCTGTGTAGTTCATAAGACTCACTGTAGGGAGGTGTCAGTAAGAGCAAGGTATTAATGATTCAAAGGAACATACTGGAAGCGAGCGATACAGATTTGATTATGTGGTTCCAGTTAGACATTACAAGGGCAACCGCTGGAGATTACCGTTAGTAGCTGACCAGGAGGTACTAGATATATCTTACCCACCTTCAGTTCCGTCTGCCAATGTGTCCAGTTTTGATTCAAGTTGCTCTAGCTGCGAGCATAAGTTACGCGAGAGTTCTCGGATCTGCGTCAGAGAGTCGAGTTCTCTCTTCTTGTCTTCTATTCTCTGTTGAAGGGACATGGTAGGTGGTATGCGTTGGCTGATATTGGTCCTTGATGCTGTTTTGATTTATTTTGAAGGTGACGCGAAAAGTTGGAGGGTGGGTGATAGAAAAGAGAGCGAGGTCAAGATTCAATAGCCGATCGCAACCTCCTTAAAAATAAGGTATCAAAGTAAATGCAATCGATTAGTAGTTCATTATATAAATAATAATGCAAAATGTTCGTAAAATCATCAAATCCCCCTTGTATCTTCCAACATCGTTTTGGCTCTCGACAACAATTTGTTGTCTTCATCAGTCACGGATCTGCTTCTCGAAGGTATCACAGCGCCACTAGTACTTACTCTTCTTCTTTCTGATGAAGCACCCTTTAACCTCTTCAACAAGTCGGCAACTACATCATCTTCTGTTTCATTGCCATTACCTTCTGACTTCGTACGGATTTCCTTTGCCTTCTTGGATTGGAGCATCAACTCTTTCCTTTTCTGGTATATTTTGTTCTTCTCTTCATTATCGAGGTTCTCCTTTTGTGCTCTCTTGAAGTCATTTGTAAAATCTTGGAACTTCTGCAAAAACGTGGATCTTGAGACAGAATCAGCTGGATTTTCACCAAAATATTTCATCAGTTTATCAAAGTCACCTATGATGAACTTGTGTTGATCTTCAAGAAGTTGACACTTGCGTAGAGCCTCTGGCAATTTCGGATTAATCTTAGAGAGTACACGGTCATCTGGATGGAAAGTCTTTGAATCACTCAAGTTGCCAGATTGTATCGAAAGCTCAATGTTTCTCACACTTTTAATAAATGCTGTAATATCTGTTGACAACTGTTCAACAGAAATCTTCGCAGTTTCTTGAAGTAATAGCAACTCTTGAAGGAATTTCAAATACTCAGGATAAGCAGTTCTTACCACCTTCTCCACGTAATGAAGGAATGTCTTCTGGTTATGATCCTTGATAAAACTCAACTTCGACAAACTGGCAAGCTTAAAACCATCAACCTGCTTCCTATTCATGAAATTACCGATCTCTCTGATGATGATGAACAAGTTCTTCAAAGCCTTCGAGTTTTTGATAGCTTTAACAGAATCATCAACCCTTTGGATCTTTGCCACCAAATCATAATAATCCTTTTCATAAGTTTTGATAACCAACAAGCCTCTAGACCTCGATCTCCAATAGTGTCTTAAATTTACACAGAGCTCTACATAGATCCTATCTGCTCTTTCCAACTGCGCAATATCGTTCTCGGGAGCTTTACCAAGAATGAAATCAGTAGAATAAGGCTTGAGATTCTTTAAGAGGTTACTCGAAACGGCGCACAGCTCATCCTTGTTGAAGAACTCCAAAACACTAATACTTTCCATCACATCTGAGTCACATTTCAAGACCTTCAATACCAAGTCATTCTCAGAGAGAGCAGCAAACATGTGTAAGTTGATACCAAACTGTTGAGAAAGGTCACGAGGCAAGAAACTAAGGAGTTCCTTCTTGTCAATTGGGGTCATAGGTGAAGCCTTCTTTTGAACTTCTTTGACATTGAAAAGATCTTCAACCTCATTCAATACACCCAACTCTTTTAGCTCATGGATTTTAGAGTTGGAGAGAGCGTCACCCCAGAAAGTGTCTTTCACAAGATCATCGTTGATCTTATCCCAGTGTAGTTGTTTCAACTTTCTTGAAGGTCTATGTAGTTGCCTTGAAAGTTCATCTATTCTAGACGATTCCGACTTCACATTTGTATTCACCTTCAATTTCGGCTGGGACAAAGATGAAGGAGGTGGCGGGGGAGGGGGCGCAAGAGGTGTATCAATATCTTCCTTCTTCAAAAGATCAGGCTGCGATTTCGACATGAATCCAGGCAATGGGGGTGGCGGTGGTGGCGGGCCGCCTGCTTCTTTCTTGGTGAGATCTGGTTCAGATTTAGACATGAAACTTGGAATTGGTGGTGGTGGTGGTGGAGGAGGAGGAGGGGGTGGTGGAGGGGCACTTTGAGGTGGATCACCTTCAAGGGCAGTCAGGAATTCAGGAAGGTTAGGTGGCAGAGGTGGTGGTCCACGAACGAGAGACTGGGTAACGGACGTAGTATCCAGGAATTCAGGTAACTTTGGTGGAGGAGGAACAGCTGAAATTGGGGTCGCTGACGCCGAGGGTATGGTACTTGAATTTGAGCCCATTGAGAGTAGGGTTGGCGGTCCAAATGAAGCCACATCTTCGTCTTTCACAATGATATTTCCTGTATGGAATGATGATCCATACATAAAGGAACCGGAAGGTTGCGAGGATTTTACCCGAGCAGCAGTCATAGGATTTGACGATAATCCAGCGGTCTGAATGTCTGAAATACCAATAGAAGCCTTTTCATTAGAGGAACCACCTGATGAGTTCAGGAAATCCGGGAGCACTGGAGCTAGTGGTGGGATGGAAGTCAAAGGATCAATGCTTTCGAATGATGGTGACCCTCCAGATGTCGGTTGAGATCCCCTGCTTAAGCCTTCAACAGATTCCTGAATAGGAACTGGTATTAGCGATGTACTGGAGGCTGGAGGTAGAAGCACGTTCCTATCCACGTTACAGGAATAACCGCCTTGGGCCACTGAAGGGCCACTAAGCGAATCATAAACACCCCTCTTGAAGACACTATTATTTGCGACGGTGCCAGAAGATGAAATAACAGGGTTTCCATTATCAGAATGATCCATATGCGTCACACGGTAAGTTCCATCATTATGGATAGTACCAACTTGAGAAGACTCTGTACGACTAGACCCGACATAAGACCCTGCGTTTGATCCAATGAGTGATGGTCTGGAACCTGAAACAGCGGACGAGTAATTGATCACGGGCGCCATACTTCGAGAAGAATGACCAAGAGTACCAGCCCGACTAGATGAAGAGTATGTAATCACACTCTCGAAAGAAGAAGAAGAGTTATTATTGGTCAGACTTTTGAGGACAGTTTGTCCATCGCCACTATCAGTCAAACCAGAGCTGCCCATCCCATTTCCTTGTGTCATGGTAGTGGCAGACGATGCATGACCAATTTGCGCGTGACTAGCGATACCGCCAATGGATTCCCAACTTGAATCCGGGCCTCTTGAACACTGTATATCAGCTCCAGTATCACTATTGGCCACTACCATATTACTCAGAAGTGAGAGTGAAGACTTCGAGTGTATCAGTCCAGGAGATCCTTTGCCATTATTCTGTGACTGCAAATGAGAAACGTTGGAAGACAATTGTGCCTTGCGGAGAGATTGGAGTAAGTTCTGTGAGTCTTGAACATATGATCGTGATGGCTTTGCAGAGAATAGCGGTTTATTGGTGAGGGAAATCTTTGCAGAACTCTTAGAATATTCATATTTCTGAGATGCAATGACATTCTTCATCTCATCAATTGTCGTTTTAAGCTGTAGGATCTCCAAATCTTTCCCCTCGAGCCGTTGTTGCAGCTCATCATTGCGTTTGAAGATGTCATTTCCAGACACACCCAGGGACTCTTTCAGGACTTTGATCTCCTTTTCCAGTTTCCCAGACTTTTCTTCAAATGCTTGCGCTTCATTCATTGCACGTCTCGCCAGTTCATCAGTGGTCATTTGATCCATGAGTTTCTGAATGGAGATATTCAGGATGGAATTTCCACTTTCAGAAAGCGAATTTGACTTTCTGACTTGCCCAACCAAAGTCTCAATAAATTTGAAGAACTTCAAACTTTGAGATAGAGTATTGGATTCCAGGATCTCAAGCAATTGCTGTTCAATGTTGCACACCACTTCAAACAGTTCTCGATCCGAGCTCGTACGTACCTTGATAGTCTTTGTCATCAGGTCAAACTGGGAATCACCGAGGTTCAGTTCCACAAGGATGTCATTAGCGGTAGTAGCTTGTTCCATGGCTTTGTATCGTTCGATTTGTTCATCAACGAGCTGATCATCTATCAGTCTCATCTTTTGCATCAATGAATAGAGCCCCGACTCTTTCAATTTGAAATGGATGATCTTCTTGTCATTTAGAGATTCAGCACCTTCAATGAGTGATACGATCAAAAACATTGAACTCAAAACAAGTTCTTTCAAGATCATATTGGTAAACACAAAGAAATCTTCACTTAGGACATCCTCCAAGCTTTTCAACCAAGTGTCAAACAAAATCGAGTGCGATAGCTTTGAGAAGGACTTGAGGATATTGTTACGCCCGAGTGGTGGCGACCAATAACTGATAAGGACCAATACTTCTGTGAGGGTCTTCCTATTGTTGATCTTTGTAGATTCTAAAAGTGTTTTGACAAGGAACTGAACTAAATGAAAATCCTGAGCCACAATATCAGAACCCTTGGGTAAATTTATAATATTCTTGAAACAGTGAATAACCAGAAACTCCTTTTCTTCATCGAGTTGATTGAATTGAATCTGTGTGAGTTTAAGGTGACCATCGATACCCACAAATTCGTCCACAAAGTCCCTTGTTCTTAGTAATCTCTCCAATTTGTGCAATTCCTTCGATCCAAGGCGTTTCATTCTTGACACAAACCAATCAGCGTTGTATGCCGTTGCTGATGCAGCATCAGGTTGGTAATGATCTTGACAGATCAGTTTCCATTTTCTAAGTATGGACATAGATCTTAAATTCTTCAAAGCATCCGAAGTGAATGCCCTTGATCTGAGAGATTCTTCAAATAGCGTTTCGACGATCTCATCACTTGGTGGTTGATCTTTGTCAAAGTTCAAGAACTGATATTCAAGTTTGGTAGGGTCGACAAGTTTTGGAAGAGACTGATCTTCAACAACTCTGTTTCTTGGTTCATTTGGAAGTCCCAACCCAACTATACTCAGCCCCAAGTCAGCTATGCTCAGCTGTGATCTCTGTGAATTCTCTATTTCATCTGAATCATGCCGCGTTGATGCATTCAAAGATGAGCCTGGCACAACCAGTTCAGGTAGTCCGGGCTTAATAATAATAGCATCTGCTAGGTAGGGATTATGTCTATCACCTGAGCTCGGCGACATGACTTCTATATAAAGTTAGTAGGTGGGATCAAGTAATTGTGTCTTAGCCGCTGTTACTTTCATTATGCGATGAGATATGAAGATCCAGCAGAAGATGAAGAAGCCTTTACAACATTATGACAGTGGTGAAGTCCGATCAAACACCAGGTACTCACTCTCTCTATATAGTGATAGCTTTGCTGAAAGATCAACGAATCCTTCGGGTTAAGTGCCTTCCTTACACAGAGAAACATACAAATTTCATAGGCCTCAAAAGTCCTGGTTTACGCGAAAGGAGAATAAGAAGGATTCGCGGACAGGAAGCTTAGATCTGGGGGAGGAAAGGTTGGTTTACACAGCGATGATTGAGAAAACTATTGTTGGGGATGGTCAATTGGAGATGAATTTATTATGTTAGAGGCAGAGATTCGATAGATCAGTAGCCCTGTGCTGTGCAGAGAAGAATAGATTTGTTCCTATATAGACTCGTCCCACAATGGGCCCAAGCCTCCAAGCCTCATCCTTCCAACTGGAGGCAGCCGGCGGCTAAGATCTGGTGCGCGCCAGGACACAACAGGCAGCAGAAGCCAGCGCCAGCCAGCAGGGGGAAAAGGGGGGGGAGGGACCACCCACAACTTGAAGTGGACGGTCTCTTTAGATAAACAAACTTACCTTTTACATCTGTCTACATCTTGGTAGTCCAGTTCGGTGTCATAAAACCTTTCGCTCTTCCACTGTTGTTTCTAAGGTTAAGCGTAACATTTCGGTATCACACAAGGGCTGCAGGAGGATTCCCAGTTCCCATCAAGTTCTTCAAAGCTTCTGAAAAGCAAACAACACTGCGGCGAGATCTAAAAACGCTGAGAAAGGGCTTCCTCTGGACTCTTTTAAGGACAAACTGAACTCAGGAACACCATAAGTGTCCTCAGAACCATCCATACATTCGCTCGCTTTTTCATTCGCTTGTGCTGCTCCCCCCTATTGCTAAATTTAGGGGCCATAGATCAACAACACTCATCTACGCTGAACGCTGACATTTAAGAGGTAATTACGAAGATGGCCAACACTACAGGTATCGCCGTCGGATGTGCCATTGGTATACCTACGTTCTTTGCTATCTGTATCGCTTTTTTCTTCCTGAGAAAGAACAGGAAAAGGCTCGATAGAGAAGATCTCGAGTATCAGCAAAACCAAGACATTAGAGAGATTGATCAGGACCTCTCATATGATAACATGGACCAGTTAAAGGTAGATAACGCACAGCAGGACTTCACTAATGGCCTCACGAGTGAGGAATCTGACCAAGAAAGACGAGAAAAAAGCCAAGAAGATTTGAACAATGACAACAATAGCAATGGTGCCGGATCTAATAAGAAGCAGAGATACGTACCAGCGTATAAGAAGAAGATGAGGTCATCGATGAGCAATCTCGGGAACTCAAGAAACTCATCATATTCGAATCTCAATCCACCAAATGCCTTGGGTTCCTCAAATGCTTCGATCAACACCAACTCAACGAACTTGACAGATAACTTTTACACAAACGTCCCAGTGCTTGATAACGATTCACAGTCAAATGAACCATCAACAGGGAATAGTGTAGATCTGGCAAGATCCCTGCAACTTCCCACACCTTCTTATTCTAAGAAGCCACCAATGAATCGTACTTCTTCGGCTTCGACGATGCATACCGAGGAGGAATACGATCTCAAGAATAACTATGATCTCGCTAATGAGGGCGAAATCCAAGAGGAAGATCAATATGAGAATGAATTCACGAATTATTCGGAGAACAAAAGGGCTTTCATCGAAGGTCTTAGACCAAAAGTTGATCAATGAGGAACTCAGATAGTCTTTCATCTCATACCTCTCATACACTGTGGACCTATATATTGGAGTTTAAGCTTGATTTTACTGATTTGTATATCGCATTTGGAGACATAATCTCTCTCTTATTCCAGACATTTGTATGATATTTTTGTATTTACATTTGGTAGTATGTTCTTGAACTCAACTTCATGGAGGGTATGTACATGCATTGGGTGAACCCATTCTCTCACACAGAGAAGTCAACACTGTCATCAGCCAACAAGTCGTACTTCTTACCGTCAACTTCCAAACTCCATTCATGGATCAAGAACTCCTCATGTCTGCTAGATCTATCAGCTACCAATCTGACGACACCCTCGTTCTTAGACCCCTTAACATTGAAAGTAATATTCACAACACCTTTCACTTGGTTTAACTCACCGCTGATCCATGGGTAGATACTAGCGAAATCAATCTCATCTCCGAGGACTTCTCTAATGATCTTACTTCTTCTCAAGAAATGTAACGTAGTGGTGACCACCGGAGAGTTCTGTTTTTCATAGTTGAACATTAACAGAGAGGCAATTCCCATGAGCACCCAGAACCCTACAAATTGCACACGAGCTTTAGTGCGGTCTTTCAGAGGGTCTGGCAATTCACGGTCCACGGTCATTGGCTTCTTACCGGTGTCTGGTTTTGCATCTGTGGTCTGAAGACGCACAGGTTGTGCAAAAGTTACTCTTTGTAGCATGCGCAGTGGATGTGACACACGAGTAACCCTCAATCTGAATGGAAGCATTTCTTTATGCAGTTGCTAGCGATCTCTTTCGTTGTTCTTCTGAGTATGTTCTTTTTTAGTGTCCTTCCAAGGACTTTGTTTTTTCCCCTTCCATGTTTTCTACCAGGGCAACAAAGCAGTCTAAAACGCCAAAGAAAGCACATTGGAGGGAAGGACAGAGGGGCAATATGGGAGAAGAGAAGGATGTCGAGGTCATCCAGAAGGTCATGGATATAGCAGAGCGACAGTTCAAGGAGCAAAAGTACGCGGACTGCCTGAAATTGTTTTCAAGAGCCATAAGTTATGTGAGATCGATGGATCAAGACACAATAGTCGAGGTGAGAAAGTCATACGGATTAAAAGAGAGGCCTTCCTACTTGAAGGAGACACATATTATCCATCATCCTAAACTTGTGTCAATGCTGGACTGCAGGGCTGCTGTGCTTGAGAAATTGAATAGGCTCGAGGAGGCGCTGACAGATGCCACTATGATGGTACGCGTCGAACCGTTCAATGCGAAAGGATACTTACGGTCAGGGAAGGTTCTACAGAAGATGGAAGATTTCAAAAAAGCTCTCAAGAGCTATGAAGAAGGTTTAACAATGCTCAAGATTGGGAGGGATCGATTCAACTTGAAGTTGAACGAATCCATGTACAAAATCTTGAAAGATCAAAAAACTGTTGCCAAAGGTAGAATCATATACGATCTAGAGCAAAAGGAGATTAAAAGGAAGGGAGCTACTCTGGCTTCAATATCTTACATAAGAGAGACCACAAGTGGGCAGGCAGATGCAGGAGGCCCTAAAAAGAAGAAACGAAAGGCTGACTCAATAGAGCCGTTACAAACCTCTCTCGACCCGTTGGAGTATCTACCATTGGAGATAATACATAGAGTATTGTCATTCATGCCCCTAAAATCTGCATTGAAATGCCGTCAAATCTCTCGAAACTGGAACTCATTAGTGCCGGAATTGCCTCTGTTCAACGATATCCGCATGTCTCCATATGTCACATTAAAAGACGTATCCAGCTGTTTTCAAGTTGTTGAGCGCTCCAAAAAGGGATCAGCCCATAAGAAGATCCAAAGTCTTCATATTCCATCAATGAGCGTTACTGGCGAGCGTGGAATATTGAGTCATATTCTACAAAAGTCGAAAATCATGATCATGGATACATTGGATTTGACCTTCATGGATCTCACTATGCAAGATCTTGTGGAATCCTTGGAACTATCTGACAATGCCAATTATGTCTTGAACCATTTAAAGCATTTCAGATTGACCTGTGTCTTTGTACCGAGATATGAGGAACAACTACTTGAATATCTGCCAGTCTTGGAGTCCATCACGGTTGTTCCAGCGCCATCTAAGAAGCCTTTGGCTCTACCTAAATCATACACAGCACCTGTATCAATATATCCGAAGCTCAGAGATCTCACAATTATTGGAGACTTAAAGAAGAAATATCCGTCCGTTCCGTTTGAGCACTTCTTTACTGCAATAGCATCTGACCAGGTCCCAAATTTACGGTCTTTGATCATCGTTGGGTACGATTTCTCCAACTTGAACGCAATGAATGGAACTTTTAACTTCCTTCAGAGCTTCCCAGAACTACGTACGCTGGTACTTGAGAATAACAAGTCACTTGCGCTGAGCACGCTCCTGAAATCTCATGATGTTGTGCAGCTGTCGCATTTGAAGAAGTTTGTTTTCCGTGAACCAGAGGTGAGAAATATTGAAGGTTTGCAGGCTTACGAAATCTACTACTTGCGTAATATCTTTGGCCATCTACAGATCTTAGATCTCACCGGGAGCAGTGTTTCATACCCAGGATTGAGTAAGCTGTTGTCAGTATGTGGTGAGGGCCTTAAACATCTATCAATTGGCTTCTGTTCCAATATTGTATTCAAAAGAGGAAGATTTACAAGGGAGGAATTCCCTGGTCAATACTTCAACTTTGAGCGCGTAGCTAGTGCCTGCCCAAAGTTGGAATCTCTTTATCTTAATCAATCTATGGAATTTGGAGACTATTCCTTGACAGAGATGACACAGGTAATCAGTTTGAGGAACGGATTTCAAAAGTTGATGCTATTGGATCTGTCTTTTAACAACTTGAGTGGTTATAAGATCTTGGAATTGTTGAAGGCAAAGAAAATACATAATTTGATCCTCCATGGAGTCAACATCAAACCAGAGACTATCAAGGTGATAGAAAGAGTCTACTGTAAACGTCTTGAGAGCAAATTGGATAAACAATACTGGAGAGAGTACGGTATAAATAGCTGGAATCCATTTTAAGGAACGAATCATGCATTATTCTATTATTTCAATGAAGGCCTAGCCTTTACTGGATTAGGCTTGGAAACTTTGAAGAGATTGGTCTTCTTGAATTGTGTTGTTTGCTTTTTGATTCCCCCTAGAGAGATCTTGATCGGTTGGCCATCTCTCTCCACTGGCTCCTCATCATCATCCTGCTCTTCCATATGGGATTCTTGCTGACCTCTTTTGATCTGCTGCTCCAGTAGCTTTCCGCTAAGTACCTCATCATTCTTCTCTGCCTCTGTGCTCTGTTTCAGCATTGCCTTTCTCATTACTTCGTCACCTGAATTGTTAATGTAGGCGATGTCGATACCATTGAGACTGCGGTCAGTCTCATCAGTGATCTTTGCGTTGATGATTCCCTGGCGACTCATATCTTGAATGAACTGCGATAGGGAAGACCATCTCGTCGCGGTTAAATGGACATGATCTTTCTGCTGGATAAGCTGGTTGTAGAATCTATTAGCGTTGATACTCTTCTCACCGTGGTAGTTCCTTAGCTGAGAGATAAAGTTATCCTGGAAATTCTTAGAAAATTTATCAATGTCGCTTTTTCCTATACTTGAGATCCGTTTAATGTGTGATTCGCTTCGTATATGGCACTTAAACCCATTATCGTCTCTGCACTGCTTCTCGCATACCTGGCAGTACCACTTCAGCTTCTGTAGTCCTTTCATCTTCATTTGTTTTGCGAGGTACTTTGGGGTACCGAACTCTGCTTTGCCCATCTTTGTTCGCTTTTCTTTCTTCTTTCTGCTTTCTTCTTTCTGTTCTTTCTTTCCAAATGTTTTGAAGTTGAGAGAGGTTTTTTTATGTCAAAAAACGACACTTTCGCATTTAAGAAAGACCAGTAAAAGGACATTGCTACTCATCAAAAACAATCACTTCAAATGATGTTCGCATTCAATAGACTGCTCAGGTCGCTGAGACCACAGAGAGAAGTGGCCAGTGCATTTGGTCATTTTTACAACCCAAACAGCCAGAAGTTCTTTGCTAAGAACTCAATGCGTTTCTACGCCACCTATAGACGCTTCAACAACGAAGTCACATCTTCAAACCCACTACAGGAAATGTTCTTCAGAAAGATCATCGTTGGTACAATTGGTGTCGGCAGCATTATCTACTTCACGCACCTGGAAGAGGCCCCAGTGACTGGCAGAAGGCGCTTTATTTGGACTTCGGAGAAGATGGAGAGATGGATCGGTGATCGTTCCTATCGTGAGCTGTTAGGTGAATACCATCGGAATATCCTTCCTGAGCATCATCCACAAACACTCAGAGCTAAGAAGGTGTTCAAGAAGATCTTGGAAGTGAGCCCTGTTGATGAGACTACTTTGGATTGGAAAGTACATGTGATTAACGATCCACAGGCACCACCGAACGCCTTTGTGCTCCCAGGTGGCAAAGTGTTTGTCTTCAGTTCCATTTTACCAATCTGTTCGAACGATGACGGTCTTGCTACTGTTCTCTCGCATGAGTTTGCACATCAGCTTGCAAGACACACTGGTGAGAATATCTCTGCTGCTCCAATCTACGGTCTGATATCCATCGCACTATATACCCTCACAGGTGCAGACTTCTTCAATAACCTGATTATGAATGCGGTTTTCAAGATGCCAGCATCAAGGGAGATGGAGACAGAAGCTGATTACATTGGTCTCATGCTCATGTCCAAAGCCTGTTATGACCCAAGGGAGGCTCCAAAACTATGGAACAGAATGGCTAACTGGGAGAAGAGCACTGTGGTGAGCAGAATGCCAGAGATGCTATCTACACACCCGGCATCTGAGAGAAGAATCCAAAACATGAACAAATGGCTGCCAGAAGCACTTGATGCCCGTGAGGCATCCCATTGTGGCCAATATTCCGACTTTCTAGGCCTTAGAGGTGAGATATGGTAACTTCGCTCCATTAAAACATTCTCAGCACACTCATTATACTATTTCGAGGTCTTATTTATTAGTAAAATTGGTAGTTTCTGCTTAATCTTCACACTTTTGACGTCTTCAGCGTGTGGTCCCCAACGATGCGCTCGGAGAAATTTCTGAACGGGGAAACAAAAATATCAAAACTATAAAGGCCCATGACAGTGTTCCTTTCTAAGTCCTGGCAGAACATTGAAGCAGTGGCTGAGAAGGACTTGGGATACAGTTGTGTAAACTGATATTATTGCTTTGACCGTTGTACCGTTGAACCACCTTCAGGAGCTATGACAGATAAGAGAAAAACAGTTCAGATCAATCCCCTGGATATCACTGAGTCATTAGGGTACACAACTTTTCGAAGAGATTCACGGAAGCCATGGACCAAAGATGAAGATTTGACTCTAAGGGACCTTGTAAATGAGAAGCTGTTGGAACTAGGCTATCCACAGGGGATTGATTCTTTGAAAGAGACGGAATGGCACCTTCATTCGATGGACTTGCCTCAAAGAATCGATTGGGAAGATATCAGCAAGAGGCTGCATACGAGAAAGTCCAAGGATTGTCGTAAAAGGTGGATGAACTCTTTGGATCCAAACTTGCGAAAGGGTAAATGGACTGCAGAGGAAGATCAGAAGCTGATAGATGCGTTTGCGAAACATGGGTCATCGTGGCAAAGAATATCACTGGAAATTCCTGGGAGAACAGACGACCAGTGTGCCAAACGTTATATCGAGGTGTTGGATCCGAATACAAAAGATAGATTAAGACCATGGACCGAAGAGGAGGACCTAAGTTTAATTAAGAAAGTAAAGGCATATGGTACCAAATGGAGAACCATATCACTAGAAATGGAGAGCCGACCAAGTTTGACATGCCGAAATAGATGGAGAAAGATCGTCACTGATGTTGTGAGAGGTAAGACGAGCCCTGAGATCAAGAAGGAGATTGATAGTATTCAGGGAGGTCTTTCGAAGCTTGAAGAGATCAGTGAGACTTTGAAAAATGAGCAGAAAGACGGCGAGAATGAGCCACTGGATGAAGTAGTACCAGCAAGAGCAGCCATTCAACAACTGCATTCGAGAAAGGCGAGACACAATAATGATGGTCGTGCAATAATTGGTGGATCTGGTCTTCCATTTGGTAACCCGGGCATGGCAGAAACGCCCAAACCAACATCTACAGAGATGGATTGGAAGTTCACATTGAAGGACTCCTCAGGGTTATCATTATCGAGCGGTGTTATCGCCACCACTGAACTGGCGCAACAGCTAATCGAAGCTGTTAAGCAGAATGACCTGAAGATCTCTATCCATCAACATATCCATCATCATTATTCTTCAACAGGTGCTGGGAAAGGACAATCACCAGAGGACTCTGCATCTAATTTATCGGGCCACAACCAAGCAGATGATCTGATTACGCCGAATAGATACAATCATTTCAACTATCTTCCTGCTATGGCTCAACCGCAGCTCGAGAGTTCGAATCTCAGCTCGAAAGAGAGTGATTTGAGCAGGCTATTGAACCCCAATAATCAACAGAATCATCAAAATGAACAACATCAGAGTCAACACCAGCATCAACAAGGTCAGCATCACTCACAGCATCACTCACAGCGCTCACAACAGTACCAACCCCAAGGCAAGAAGAGAAGAATGTCTGGCTCAAGCAACAATAGCCGTAAAAAGGATCGCCCTTATTCCAACGATAAGCGCAAACAGAGCGAGACATTCTTATACGATGAGCTGGATGGTGAAGTAGACTTTTGGGAGAAGATGGGAACTCTGTCGCAAATTGGAAACAGTGGTGTGAACAATAACAGTAAAGTTTCATATCCTCATCAGCATGGTCATAACAGCAGTATACAGAACGATGATCGCTTCAATATAATGTACGGTGTCTTCGCGGAAGAGGACGGGGAGCACGATATGGAGGAACTCGAGGAGGAACTGAGAGGGATCGCTGGTATCTTGCCATTCAACCCATCATAGTGGAACTACAGTACTTATAGGACTTTTACGAAGAAATTAATAGCGAAATGAAGTATTGGCCCTGTTGCGTAGTATAAAAAATAAGTAGAGAGAGGTGGGAATATCTGTGCTGTGTTGTTGTTGTGTTGATCATTTGCCTCCCTGTGAATCACTTTCTGACAAAGTACTGAGATGCGTTCATGAAACCGACGCTGGTATCGTAAACGTACTCACCAGCATCGAGGTACTTCTGGAAGTATCCTTGGATCTCTGCGCTTTCCACAATTTCCTTCTTTGGTGTAAGGCCAGTGTTTCTCTTGATGCCTGCCAATGCTGTGGAGATAAGTAGTAGATCAAACGAATAGTGGACCGCTTTTCCGATCTGTTGCTTCTAGTTAGTTCTGGTCCCGATGCTATCCATCTAAGCCACTTACAACTGTCATTTCTGTCTGCGTCGCTGTATTTCTTTGTAGATCTGTTTGGTGCCGATGTATGTGTTGATGTTTTCGTTGGCTATCTTGGATCACTTCATGCTGAAAATTTCAACAGCCTGAACAACAAAGGGGCGGTATCAATTGGGGCCTGTACTTCGTAGGAGTTATATAAACATCTTGATCCGTGTAGTTGGTACTTTATAATGTGAGTCTAGAATTCCCACGTTGTTCTGCAACCGACACAGCCCTCACTAAAATCGCTCGCTTTGTTTCTGTCTCGCTCACAGCCACTGGCCATTTTTGGCTTCCCCCATCGGTGTTCGGATTCAACAAACAAAGAAAGGCAGAGCCACAACAGCGAGCAGGAACTAGCATAGGGCGGTTAACGCAGGAAGTGCGGCAGAGAGAAGTGGACGCTGTGAAGAAAACTGCCCATCTAACACTAATTTAAAAGCTCTTCCAGAATAGCTATCGCCCATAGTGAAGTTTGCTTTCTCGACACCATCTGCAACGCTCCCCATTGCGATGAATAAGACGCCAACATCCAATGGCCCTGTGAGCCCCTGGAGGAAGCTTCTCATGCTTTGGGTGTCACTGGGAGTATGCTTGGCCCTCGCTATTCTTTACGCTGCTACTCAATCCCCCGTTGGGGCTGATTCTCCTGAGTGCAGGTCCATCTACATGTTTCCATCGTATGCTAGAATCAAAGGCTTTGACACTACGCATACGAAGTTTGCGGTGAAGTATAGCTTATTTCTCTACAGAGAACAGGGGAAGGACAAGGTGCCTGATGAAGTCTACGAAGAAAGTCTGCTCGATGGGATTCCTGTCCTCTTCATTCCAGGAAACGCTGGCTCTTTCAAGCAAGTGCGGTCTATAGCATCAGAAGTATCTAATATCTATTATGGCAACAACTATGATAAAGAATATAAGGGTAAGAATTTTGATTTCTTTGCAGCTCACTTCAATGAGGATTTCACGGCGTTCCATGGGCGCACTATGCTTGATCAATCAGAGTACTTAAATGATGCTGTTAGGTTCATCCTCTCTCTTTATTCTACTCAGACGAACCCTCCTAAGTCTGTGATACTTCTCGGTCATTCAATGGGTGGTGTTGTGGCTCGTGTCATGTTGACGCTTCCCAATTATGTGGAGAATTCTGTGAATACGATAATTACACTGGCAGCACCACATGCGGCTGCTCCAGCAACGTTCGATGGTGATATCATCAGACTCTATGCTGCCACGGATGAATTCTGGAGAACTGGACTTTTTGGTTCAGACATCGAGTCCCTAGCCTATAAGAGACTTCAAGATGTGAGTATTGTATCTATTACTGGTGGTCTGTCTGATACTATTCTCCCTGCTGATTACACCACTATGAAAGGATTAATTCCAGAAACACATGGATTTACAGTCTATACAACCGGTATTCCTCGAGTGTGGACTCCTATTGATCATCTTGCAATTGTTTGGTGTGATCAGTTGAGAAGGGTTGTTGGGTCCACTTTATTCAAAATCGCAGACCCGTCAAGCTCCACAAGAACAAAGCCACTTCAAGAGAGAATGTCAATTTTTCGTCGAAGTCTTCTTTCTGGCTTTGAAGAGGAACAGACGCAAAGCCTTGGATGGATTGGCTATAAACCTTTGAGATTGAAACTGAAAAAAGAACAAATCCTTCTTGAGAAGAAATCATATACTCTGCAAGGATCCGACTCGAAATTCCATCTCATACCAATCTTTGATACAGTAAACCCAACTTTCTCAATGCTGTCCACAAATTTACCACAGACTTATGATACAGACTCTTTACACTCTTCACTTCTCTTGTGTAAGGAGTATCCAGGCTTCACGCCAGGTCAAAAATCTCTGATAAATCTTGGATCTGATGAACCCGGTGTTGAAACGAGCGACTTTGAATGTATCGATATCTCATCTGATGTCTATCCTGTTCCGAATTCGATAAAACCTGATTATGAGTTGAAAGACTCATCATACGGTGGACCACAATCTCCACTATTCTCTGTGAAATTAAGCCCATCAAAACTTCAGAACTATACTTATGTGGTATATCATACTGCTAAGAATACATCTTACGATGACTTCACCATATTCTCACTGAACTCCACAGAAGACCTCACAGTGCAGTCCTCATTATCAAGCATGCTTTTCGGATCATCATTGACAATATCCAACGTATCAAGGCCATTAATCACCAAAATAACTTACAAGGGTATCTGGAGCAGTCTTCTGAGCTATCGACTCAAAGCTGACATCGATTCTCCAGATGCGAAGTTTCAACCTTTTCTGAGACAATACATCAAAGATCCAATTGAAACAAAATGGCACTTGCAACTATCGGAAGCAAAACACATATCTTTCCACAGTGTTGCACCATACACAACATTTGAACCTGGCCAAGGTGACCTCAGAATTGAACTTTGGACTCCAGAAAATTCCTCTGATATAACAATTTCACTCAAGGTGGACATACTGAGGAGTTTGAAGTTGCTTGTGATGCGCTATAGATTGGCAATCGCTTCAATTCCTGTATTTGTGATAACGCTGATAATGATCCTACAATTCCGAAAGTATTTCGAAACAGGAGTCTTCCCAAGCTTTGATGAGGGCATGAGGATGCTTTGTGATAATTCAATTCTTGTTGTACTCTCATTCGTGCTCTTGACCCCCTTAGCTTCTATTCCATTTGTCAGCACAATCCTGTATAAGCTGGGCCCGTTGACGCTCTCTCGTCCTATTACTTCAGGTGGACTGCGTTTGAACCAATTTTTTCTTGGGCTTGAGGAGAACTACTTATGGGTCTTAGGCCCAACTTTTTTCGCTATTTCTTTTGCATTGGTAGATATTATGCTATGGATCATAAAGCTCGTTTTATTTGTATCACCATACGTGATACAGCTAATCGAAAAACTTGCAATTAGAGGAAACATTCCGAACTGGCCCATAGTGCGAACTATCCGTGAATGGAATTCAAACACCATGCAGCAAAACAGACGTTTCTTTGGGTCAATAATCTTACTTGTTTTTGTCATGATTTACATTCCATATCAGTTTGCATATGCTGTTTGTTGCCTTGTTCAAGCCGTGACCACAATCAAAACCAGCATTCCTTCGAATCAGAATCACAAAGAAAAGATTGATCTAAGGAAAGTGAGCACGGCTAATTTCAACCTCACAATCATGATGCTCATGATCTGGATCATGCCTATCAACATTCCGGTTCTTGTGGTGTTTTTCCATAACGTAGCTGTTAGATGGGAGACGCCATTCACATCTCATCATAACATTCTGGCCATCTTTCCTATAATTCTTCTTGTTGGACGGAATGTTCAAGGAAATTGTCTACCACAGACCCAGGGGTTATTACAAAGAAAAATCACTGGATTCATCTTATCATATTTTGCATTCTTCACGTTAATCTACGGTTTGAGACATCTCTACTGGCTACATTATTTGCTCAACATCTTTGCGGCCTGGTTATTTTTTCTTTCATTTCCCAGCCGCAGTTCATGAACTGTCCTATTATAAACGTCTAATACAATTAGTGCCCAACGCCATTGTAGAAAGAAATAAAGATGGAGTGTATTAAAAAGGGTAGATAGACAAAGAAAGAACAAGAGTTAACAAGATTACTGGGGATTAATCTTATGTGTGGTTTTAGAGACAAAGCCTGAATCATCTTCGAGTTCATCATCTGTACCCATCCAGTATCTCTTTGCCTCTTCTTCTGCAGCTGTTGATGGCGTATAAAGACTTTTTTCTGGATCGTATGCATGTCTGTGAGAAGAAGTATCAACTTTTGTAGCAGCGGTACCTGGTTCAGAGATGTAACTCGTACCTTTCCCAGATGGTTGATAGGAGTGGTACCCTGAGGAAGTTGGAGTTGGAGAATTGTTTGCGCTAGATGCCCACATGGAGGATAATGGTAAGGACAAAGTGACAATCAAAGTGGCTATGGACAGGAATGCAATCTTTGACAAGCTGTTCACAGCATAGGAAACGATCAATAGGATGGATGGAATTATCAATGTTTGCGTAGACATGATCAACAAGATGTGGAAGCCATCAAATTGTTTCAGTCCCATATATCTTCTAGATCTCACCGCACGGATCAGCTTATAGATAAGCATAGCGCTCATGAGGTTGATTGAAGATGCAAAGAGGATTGGCTGTGCATTCAATGCCCCTGAGGCATATGATTGCGTTGGGTCATCGAAGGTTGCGATCACAGACTGGACAGTATTGTAAAAAGTGAGACCTACGACTGAAAGACCGACGAAAAATGAGAGTGAGACCATAGCACGACCGAGCCATTTAGTATCCGGACCTTGGAAGATAGTGCGAACTTGAAAGATCATGGATGCCTCAATAGCAATGATCAAGAACAACTGGAAAAAATTTGTAGCGGCATAAATGTTCAAATCGTATTGAGAGATCAACGCTGGAAATCCAGTGAAACTGAAGCCAACTGAAGCAAACGAACCAAACAGATAACATAGGTATAGAGAGGATTGGATGATAACAAGCACGAGGCAGATTTGATTCAAGATGAAAACAGGGGTTTTCCTATTCCTGGATACAAGTAAGAGAATGATGGCTGAAATAGCAGCGGCACCTATTCTAACACCAAAGATGATAGTGTTTTTAACGATGATGTGGACGTAGGAATCGATCTCTTCAAAAGATGTTTCAACTGGTCCAGCTATAGCAGTGTAGTTCAGAAGCTGAGTGAGCGGGTTGAAATCGTTTGGGAGATCAATTTGTCCGAGTTTATCCATAGCGAGTTGGTATATAATCAGTGTGAAGGCATTCAAGAGTGAAAGTTGGAAGAAGAATAAGAAGGATGCTATACGCCTTTATATCAAGATCCGTTTCAAAGATTTTCGCTTCTTCTCAATCGGGGGAGCACAATAGGGATTCATACCTAAATTTTGCCCTCACAATGTGCTGTTCATGCAATAAATTCTTGTGGTTTGGGGTTGAATTGCAGATTGGATGAAACATTTCTGTATTTCCTCTTTGGGAAACGACAATAGGGAAAGGATTCACAGGCTTTCAATAGCCTCAAAAAGACAGCATTCTGTGGCAAATGGTCACCGATGGCTCTGAATTCTATAGCGAGGGATCAGAAGGAAGACAATTTTCTGGGTTGAACGAATGTTGGAACTCAGAAGGGCTCAAAGAGCCGATGTTGGGAATGGCTTCACGGAAAAGGCACTATGAAATGAAGAAACTACCAATTTCTCGACCCATAATGAATACACTGTAATGCGCGAGCGATCAATGATCTCTTCATTGCCAATTTCAATATCAGATACAGCACAGGATACCCTATCTTGTCGAGACATCTGTTTCTTTGTTAATGTGTTGATCTAAAAAATTCCGACTCATTTAAACATACGAGGGCATGCGTGATCTCATCGAGGAAGACCCCTCATCTTTTTGTGACACCTTGTTTGATTACGTTTTATACTCCGTTACATCACCAGCAAGGGCATGTAACATGTCTGAGACAAGCATAGTATGTTTAGATTGCAATTATTACATCTAGGGGGACCTTGCGGGTATAAGGGAATTTGTGTGGGAATCGTGATGCGCTGAGACACCACATCCTCCTTCGCAAATCCGTAGGAGCAATCTATGGAATTAAGGATCTAAACTTACTGCAGACGTCATCATGCGAAATACGAACAGCTTTCAAGAGTGACAGAGTTTGAACACACAGCTCTATTACGACTACACATGATATGAGAAGAGCCCATTGCCTCTTAGTCACACTGATCAAAACGGCCTTTCCCGGTTGCCCCCACATAAAACGTTTCAATTTTTGTAGGGATCATCGGATTCTCCGTTGTCGGTTTTAGGAGCTGACACAAAAACCTGGAGGGAGGTCTAAAGTATTGTGTGACTCAGAAAGTTGAGTTTAAGTATCCTATTCTATTAGCAGGCTTAATTTGAAGATACGATAGCAGGAAAAATAGAAACATTTCATTAGACAACCCAAATTCCTGACCCACGATCCCGTAAACCTTTTTCGTAGTCTTGATAGAAGACCAATATGCATATAATGTTTTTTGCGTGAATATATTTTATTAGAACTGTCTGATATCAACCATATCAGCAAAGCTCACGCTCTTTTTGAACTTAGTATCTTTCTGAAAACCCGTGCTAGAACGTCTAACTGCCTCCAATCCGAAAGGGCCATGAGAATAGCGATGCTTTAATATTGGCTTTACGAGCTTCTTCTGCGTGGTATACTCTTCGTCTTCATCATCACTGGAGTCACTGTAGAAAGGTGAGCTGTCCACCGTACTTGTACTCGATATGCTGGATATACTGTTATGGCGCTGAACAGCTGTATATGACGCTGACCCTTGCGCAGTCAACCCCACAGACTTATCAAAACCAAAGCTCTCCTCGCCCTGGCGGATCTTCACCAACGGCCCATAGAGCCAGGTGATATCGCACTCCTTGTACCAGTCAACAGTAGCAGGAGATACTTCTTCAAGGTTATATTTCAATTTTGTCCACTTTCTCCAACTGAGGTTCTCCAATCTTGCCACATCTGTGCTGTGTGGAATAAAGCATCTATTCACACGAGCGTTATGTACAAGCTTCCAGCAGTTGTGTAGTTCAATCTCGTTGAAATCGAATTGGAAGTAGTCAATAGCAGAGAAGTCCCTTATTATGTGGTTGGTGCTGGAGGAATGCTTGGTTGTGCTCTTCAGCACGACGTTGTACTGGTCGTCATATGAATATATCATGTTCTACCGCTTAGGTATGTGTTGTATGATACTATAGGAAGGCAGTGACAAAAAGTGGCGAAAAACAGGAAGTTCTCACAGTTTTTATAAACTTCCTTCCCCCCATACATGTGCTGGTCATCAACTTTGTCCATCAGTGAGCTGAGGTTTTTCCGGAGCTGCATGGAGCTGCAGTGAAGGTTTTCCCGGGAAGATTCCTCACAGAGAGTTCACCAGCGAACCTCCAGAGAGAGAGTTTTGGGTTTCGAGAGTTTGGATTTTGAGTGCTGTTACATCAGTCTGCTATTACATTAGAGTGTGATAGGAAACAAAGTGCAGCATATATGTTGTTCTAGATACAAACAACTAAATATGCTTAGGTCGCTTATTTTTCAACCCCACGGAGCACCACTGCCATTTCCCACACCAACTGTCTGCAGGTGATGGGGAAATGATTTTCGTCCTCGTATGGCACCAAAATCCGATCTGGGGTATACGAACCAACAACAGAATTCGGTGGCCCCACCTTCGTCTAGTTTGAGCTTTTATGGGGACAAATCACGATCACTGTGGCCACCGCGCTCACTTTTTCGAGGGAACTGATTGCTGTACACTATTTCAGCTTGTAGAAAGCTTGTGGTGTATCCTAGGCTGGCGGCCAATGGCTCCGTCACAGGCTGGTTACTATGAGCAATGGTCGATGAATATTCTTTCGATTCTTTTCGGATTCCCTATAGACAACCTATTGGGTATGTTTCAGCTAGTGAATCCAGGCTTGCGCAATATATCTGCAAAACTGTTGTTCAAATGGTGAAACCCATATCTACACCATTGGCAATGAGGAAGGAATAAGCCTTCTACGGCATATATGACATCAGTACACGTAGTTTTGTCTAACACACATGTAAAAGTCCATAGACTACCCAAGTATCACGATTTGAGCGGAGTATGTGACATCCTCCTGATCCGCTATCTGGAAAATGCCCCACCCCACTATCCAGATAGGAATAGAAAATTTTAGACCATATGCAGAGAATCATGGAAACTCAGTCCTAACGCTGGATTGATATCTCCCATTGGATTTAAAAATTGGCTGCTATGATATTTGCTGATCACTTTAGTTAAATTGGTGTCTTCATCTTACTAGCTTTAACACTGAAAAACAGCTCTACAGTGGTTACAAGAGGTGATAAAGTGGCAGCTATCTTCAACTTCTGTCGCAAACGCTCTCTTTGTGGTTCAATGAGGGGGACTTCGGTACTTGTACGATGGCTGCCTCTTCTATACGACTCAAGCTCTCAAAACTCCTATTGGGAGAGTACTGAGTCTAATCCTTCTCAAACTTCAAGCTCGTAACTAAAATCTTCAGCAGCGTCTCATTTTTTCACTCGCAGTTTTAACTTCCTTCGCTCGGCCATCGTAGAACATCTAGAAGAATACTTCCAGAAAAGGCGGGGCACGCTAGATATCTACGCTTTTGCAAAACGATCGCCCCTGGTTACCCGTCCGTGCTGAAAGTTCCAGCGCGGTCTGTATGTTACTCTGGAAGAAGTGAAAAAAAATTTTCCACCCAACGCAGCGCCCGGGTTATAAAAAATTTCACTTTTTTTCACTTCTTCGAAACCTCTGTTCACTTAGAGCTTCATCCATTACTAACATCAACAGTCGTCATGTCTCACAGAAAGTACGAAGCACCACGTCACGGTCATTTGGGTTTCCTCCCAAGAAAGAGAGCTGCCTCCATCAGAGGTAGAGTGAAAGCTTTCCCAAAAGATGACAAGTCTAAGCCAGTGCACTTGACTGCCTTCTTGGGTTACAAGGCTGGTATGACCACCATTGTCCGTGACTTGGACCGTCCAGGTTCCAAGATGCACAAGCGTGAGGTTGTCGAGGCTGTCTCCGTTGTTGACACTCCACCAGTCGTCGTTGTCGGTGTTGTTGGTTACGTCGAGACCCCAAGAGGTTTGAGATCCTTGACCACCGTCTGGGCCGAGCACTTGTCTGACGAGATCAAGAGAAGATTCTACAAGAACTGGTACAAGTCTAAGAAGAAAGCCTTCTCCAAGTACTCTGCTAAGTACGCTTCCGGTGAGCAAATTGACCGTGAGTTGGCTAGAATTACCAAGTACGCTTCTGTTGTCAGAGTTTTGGTTCACACCCAAGTCAAGAAGACTCCATTGGCTCAAAAGAAGGCCCACTTGGCCGAGATCCAAATCAACGGTGGTTCCATCGCTGATAAGGTGAACTGGGCTAAGGAGCACTTTGAGAAGACCGTCGCTGTTGACTCTGTCATTGAGCAAAACGAGAACATCGATGTTATTGCTGTTACCAAGGGTCACGGTTTCGAGGGTGTTACCCACAGATGGGGTACCAAGAAGTTGCCACGTAAGACCCACAGAGGTTTGCGTAAGGTTGCCTGTATTGGTGCTTGGCATCCAGCCCACGTCCAATGGACTGTTGCCCGTGCTGGTCAAAGAGGTTTCCACTCTAGAACCTCTATCAACCACAAGGTCTACAGAGTTGGTAAGGGTGACGACGAGGCTAACGCTGCCACCGAATTTGACCGTACCAAAAAGACCATCACTCCATTGGGTGGTTTCGTCAGATACGGTGAGGTCAAGAACGACTTCGTCATTCTTAAGGGTTCTATTCCAGGTCCAAGAAAGAGAATTGTCACTTTGAGAAAGTCCTTGTACACTCAAACCTCCAGAAGAGCTTTGGAGGAAGTCAACTTGAAGTGGATCGACACTGCTTCCAAGTTTGGTAAGGGTAGATTCCAAACCAAGGCTGAGAAATCCGCTTTCTTGGGTACCTTGAAGAAGGATATCTAAATGGGTTATTGAATCATCAAACTCTATTTGGCTGCTTATTGAGAATGGATTGTTGAATTTTTGCGGTGCTGTTTAGGCTTGCTACTCTGAATGTTGAATGGTTTGTCTGTTCTCTATTTCGTCGTGTAGACCATTAGTATTCCTCACAGTTGGGATGGAGGTCCTTTTTTGACATCTTGTATAAATGTAAGTAACTATTAGGCTCTCACAGATTGCCTAGTGACAGAATGATGAGACTAGTGAAGAACTACAGAATTAGAACTAGAAGCAAGAACCTGCTATACTTTAAATACATGTGTAAAATCAAAGCCCCAAAATCAAACATTAACAACCAGCATTAACAGGATAGAGCAAGAAAACTAGAGAGAAATCTATCCATAGGTCACACACTACGACGAATCATCTTCATCAACGCCCTTCTAGCGTCAAAGCTCATGCTTTCATCCTCAAAAAGATCATTCTCGTTCAAAGCACCTTCATTCCCATCCTCTTCAGAGAATGTACCAAATTGCTGTTGAATTGGGGTTGAAACATCAAACCCTAAATGATCATCAATATCACTGAAGAATGAATCACTAGCAACTTTAGACGGCTCAACAAACATCGATAGCTCTTGGCTAGTAATCTGTTTGAATATTGACAAATGATTTTGTGTTTGCGACGAGCCCAAGTTGGCCATTGAATGACGTCTAGTGATGTTGGATGACGAGGACGATGATTTCGACATCTGATTACCTGTGAATATCTTTGTGATCCTAGCTTGACCATTCTCATCTATGCTCATGCTTAACCTGTACTGTTCAAACATCTTAACTGGTGACGTTGTAGTCTTTGGTGATGGATCTCTGGATCTTAAATTTGGCGAGTTGGAAGGATTCATTGGCAACTCAGTCATTTTCTTAAAATTGATATCGTTCTCTCTCTTTCCCTCAGAAACTTCCATTGGTTTAACTTGAAATTTTACGGGGCTCGAACCCATGATTGTCGTTCCTGGAGATGATTGACTGACGTAGTATCCGTGATAAAGAGGAGAGGATTGCATAATGGAAGAGAAACAAGAAGAGCTTGGTGTCATTGGTGATGAGGACAGTGGGAATGACTGTTTAATAGCTTTCTTGTTCTTTTGGGATGTTCTCAGCTCTGCTGGTATTCTGTTCTTGTTAATTTCATTGATCTTTGATGATGTGATTGGAGAGGACAGAAGAAGTGAAGGATTCACAGACTCGGCTTTTAATTCTGCGGTTTCTCCGCTTGTGAGGGATTGGATGTTCTTTTGTGTGTGAAGTGAGATCGTATGTGGCGTCATACGATAGAAGCTATTCTTCTTCGATCTTGTAGAATTTGCAGAGTCCTTTACACCATCCAATTTCATCAGCGTACCTCCCTTTGGAGAAGGATTGACAGCTCTTCTCTGAACAGGAGAGCCCTCAGAGGATTTGACAGATCTCAATGGAGAGATTCTCATAACCGGAGCGCTAGCCTTTGGTGTACCTTGCTTAAGCACAGCAGCGGATAAGTTGGCAGCAGGACTCATCCCATTAGAACCCTCAGGACATTTAGGAGGTCTTCCACGACGACGCTTGGCTGGAGGAGTTGTAGATGGTAGCTCATGTATTCTAGACGGAGTCATAGTCTCAGCAATAAACATGTTCACGCTGGAGATAGTTAGTAACGTGATTGAAATTGGAAACGTATTTTCTGTTGTTAAAACAAAGAGTAACACACTTACGTCTCAGAGTCAAGTATAGAGCCACAAATGAGGGAATTCATAAAACCTGGTAATGTTCAGTACGCCTCAAACTCAGGATGATGGATAAAGGGGAGGTCTCAAAAACGGATTGCTAAGGGGTGATCCGACAGTGAGATGTGTGCTCAGTCGCTGGACAATGACGTTATGTATCAAGCAAGGGATTGGTCAATGATACAGTTGCTATCCACACGAACCTCTTAATCGAAAAATAAACAGCTTCAATTCTCAGGTTAAAGGGAGGTGATGGAAAATTCCACTTCCAGTTTAATTTGCTGCATAACTCGACAATTAACACGCAGAAAAATAACCAAACGCGGTAGGAGCAGCATATTTTCCTAATCGGGAAGTATATGTGGACGCGTTGAACGCGTCATATTTAGTTCTTGAAACCTCCGATACAGTGCATAAACTGGAGGGTTTTGTAATATCCAGAAACTATATTGACGCAATGCAGAGAAATAGGGCATCTGATCTCTCTACCCAGAATCCTTCGTTTTTTGTGCGTACCCTGAACCAATTTCTCCATCTTAGGTCAGGATTCAGAGATTGGCTTCAAGCTACAAAAAGAGGAAAAACACTTTAAACTTTGAATTCTCAAGTGTCACAGCGTCAAATAACAAGGTTAAAAATGATTGCTAAGTACCAAGAGGTAATAATCGTTTAAAAGACGCCATGAAGGATTAATGGTGATTTAAAATTAATATGTTAAAAATCCCTGAGTTGGGAATCGTTGAAAGTCACCATTCTCGATTAAATCTTGAAGCCAAAATTATCATCAAACATTCTCTTACATTTGCATCGAATTGAATCAAAAGTCATTAATATTTTTTCTTTAGCCATATGGTGGTAATAAGCTCTTCTTGATGAAGAGCTTGAGATGTTATAAAAGAATCTTCGAAGTGCTGAACAGGGTTTCTAAAGATTCGTCTAAGACCTTCATTACAACAGTCTAAGCCAATTGTAGGAATTAATAGAAGATTCATTGCCCATCAACTTAATCCAACAAAGACTCAGTTTTGATTGGCTTCCAGTTGAACAAAAAGCTCCAAACCAGCACTTTGATTTTCGAATTGGTACGGTGATTCTAATCAAGAAATCATAAATCTCAAGAAACGAACACATCTACTATCCAAATCTCTCATCATAATTATTGAATGTTGACTCGAATCTCGAAATAACCAGAGAGTCTTGTGGGATGCAGACTAAGGAATGAACTTTTGTTCCTTAGAAACACAGGTTCCAGTCAGAAAATAAGGGTTTGACCTCCATTAAAGTTGGTAAGGTTGCCACTCGAACAAGTGATGATCGAGTGCTCAAATTAGAAAAATATGCACACAAAATTGTTAATGGATTTAGCTACAATGAAGACTCAGAGAGGGAGAGAGAAGAATCCCTGTAGGCACAAAAATCGGAGATTATCCTCGATTCAAGAACAAAGTAGAAAAGGAAAATACAGATGAGGAAGTCACCCAGTTAGAAGAATACTGTTCTGAATAGTTCTCAGGACCAGAAGAATCTCAACTGTTGCAACATAACCTCCAATTCTTCACTGGGAATCATAAGTAATAATAACATGGATACATTATAAATCAACAAGTCCACGACCACACATGGTCAAGATCGTTCATCAATATCACAAGGATATCTTGCAACGCAACAAAAACAGACATTCCATATCAATCCAGGAATTAAAGATAGAAAATAAATCCTTCTCCATAGAATCATAAAGATGACAGGTCAAAAGTAATAAGTACAAAAGAGCTTCATCTGCGCAGTATGGAGACAACAATGAAGTTTTTCTCACCAACCCGTGACATTCTAGATATACGATTCGTTTGCGGAAGGATCCCTGGAAGAATAAAGAGAGAAAGCATAATAACACAAAAAGGAACATTTCAATTATGTTCTGAAAGCAGAATTTTGGTAAATCAAACACATGGCTTCATGCAGACAAAGGATTATTCAATGTGAACCTTATTCACATCAACCAATCATGTTCAAAAACGGTTACCACCATCACTGATCGTAGCGACCTGAATGACATCAGAGTCAACCAAACCTATACTGGCAGGGGTACTGTTTGCAGTAAGAACACGGTCATCTAGCTGGAATTTTAACTTGGTAACATCCTCATCAACAGCATTTGCGAACATCTCCATAACCTTCTTAAGTTTGGTATTCTTTTTCAAAGCAAAGTACAAACGCTGATTGATGCCATGGATAGCAACCTTAACCTTATCGCTGCTTCCTTCCTGTTTTAATGGTGTAGTGTCGTTTTCGCTTTCAGACATGTTGGAGAAAAGCCTGCCTTCAAGAAGAGGTCGTTTTTGTAATGGAAACGGCCTAGATTGGTATCAAGAGCAGTTGTCAGTGTAAATTAAGAGAAGTGAACGGTAAGAAGATGGCCCTTTGATGGTGAAATTAACAGTTGCGATCAAAGAGGAAGCTGGAAGTTATGTTTTCGCTCCATTTAGTCCTTCTAGTGGCCTAATTGTTAGGACACTTTTGTTTTTGATTCGCGGTGATAAACTTGTCAGGGCACGCTCCGATTGGCCTGTGCGTACACATCGCATAAAGCAAATGCTTCAAATAATAGTTTTAAATGCACAGCTACGGGAAATCTTACTATACTGTCCATTTCGCATTTGCGATTCACTTTTTTTAGAACCCACCCACTGATAATGAAATCACCCTTTGTATCTTTACTCTCGAGGTGTGATTGATTTCCTCGTGGCCACAACAAGGATTTTCTCATTCTGCTCGAGATTAACATCTGATGGACGCTCTTCTGGGCTAATCTCCATCAGAAAATCATCTCGCTTCAAGTAGAACTTTGAATCATCTAGCGTGTATCCTGTCCTCTGGAGATACTTTGAAAAAGCCTTTTTAAATTTTGCACCGTAGCTCAGTCTGAAATAAGCTCTACCTGTGAATGGGTTATCACCAAATGGCATCAATTGAAACTCAACCTTCTCATCTCTCCACTCTGCAGTGAGTTTAATCTCAAAATTCGAATCAATTAAGCCAAGAGATCTAAGAGAGTCATGACGATCAAGTACCTTAGCCTTCCCATCTATCTCTGTCCATATCTTTAACTTCCTGTTATTGTAGCCTTCAGGTGTCATTGGACTGTCCAGCAGTTCTCTCTTGAAGCTCCGAAATATTCTTTTGAAATGCTCATCAGCCTTCAAAGTGGATACCAAAGACATTCTGCAAGAAGGCATCTCTATCTCAACCTCATAGGTGGGATTACTGTCCTTCTTGACAGAGTCGCCCTCATTATTAATCACCTCTCCATAGTTTATATCGTCCACATTCATCATCGTCTCATCATCTATGACCATACTAGATTCTTGAATGGTTGTATCAAAGTCAAGAATTTCTGTTCTGTCTAGCGATTCAGATCTTGGATCACTTTTCTGAAGAGATTCTTGGTTCCCAGGGAGATCAATTAATTGGGGGTCAGTTTCAAGAGGTCTTTTCTTCATATTCTCAGTTGGCAAATCCGGCTTCAATGCGTCCTCTAAAGCGTTGTTGAACGAAGACTCTTCAAGATTTCCAGCAGTGGCAGATACCTTGTTATCATAGTCCGAGGTAAGTTCTGTTGAAGTTGGTGATGCACCCGCTCTCAATATTCTTCTTGATGAACGGGAGCGAACAACATTGATTCTGTTAGATCTCGCATCTTGGTTGAACACAACTGCAAGCTCACGTCCCCTCTCAGGAAGGGAAACAACAATCTCTTTGGTCGATTCTCTTGGTGAAGGATACTCTTTATATGAAGGTGATTTGTTCGTAATAGTCTCAGAAAGAGTAGTCACAGTGAGATCCATGTGAGCCGCAGATTCATCTCTTGTCTGAGATCCTATTTCTAGAGGCGAATCGCATACTTCATTTTCTATGGGAGCTTCCACGCCTGGGCCCGCTGGAGTGCTGGAATCAATCATATTGGCATCAGCTACATCAGTATCAGGCATATCGGCGTCAGAAACGTTAGCTTCAGCAATATGGAGATCATGGGCATCAGCATCATTTTCTTTCTTCTCCTTCATGAGTTGGCGTATCCTTATTGCACCCTCCTTGTCTTCTGGGGACATTCTCACAAACCGAGCGCCACCCACAACAGGGTCCTTAGTCTTTTTGAAGGTAATAGACATATTGGTCATCAACGAGAGATCTTGAAGTCTCAGTAAGGGTGTCTGCGCCTTGAAAGACACCTCCACATTCTCCAAGGTTAGATTGTACTCAGGGACAGATATGTCTATAGAGAGGAGATCCAAGCCTTCAACGATCTCAGCTTCAAAGACATCCGAAAGGATAGAGACAACAGATGTAGACCCATAACCGTCAGCAAATGTTGTCCATTCGTCATTGTCCAAGTCTATTACGTGGAACAGCTCTATCGCATCATCGTTTCGTACAAGTGTTTTCCTTTTACCGTCAATGAGTGAAAGAAGGAATGATTTCTTCTGAGTCTGCTCTGTGCTCTCCTTATCCTCGCTCCCAACAACAGACATCTCACAAGGGCTTTTATCCATATAGGAGCGCTGTGAGCAGTGGATTTGCGTGGAGCGCTTATTTTCACGATGCTTTTTGTTGATGATGTTTTCATTTATTGTGAGATTTTTTATGTGAAGGGGACCATAAAGGGGATGGAAAAGATCCCCTGGCGCAACAACCAGCCCTCAGGGGACCTACAGCCTTTAAACGTGTATATGTTCCATTGATGGAGAATCTAAGATACCCATATATTGCAATATGCAAGAAGGACTCCTTTACCACTTCTCTTCGGGGTTCTTTTTGAACTCTTCATAGGCATCGAAGTTAAAAATAGAGATCTCAGTCTCGTTATCTGGAAAAGAAGTTAATATACTGTATGTAGTTAGACATGTAAAAATAGCTTACCAACACCAAGTTCGTGCAGGTGTTTGTTAGTTGAGAGATTCAAGAACCAATCCTCGTCGTGTTCGAAATTTATCACCAAGTTCATTGTCTTCGAACCATGCGCATGGGTATAGATCTTCAAAGAATCATACTTGACGTTTCTATATGGTCTCAAACCACCTTCTGTATTGATTTTATTGATGATATCATCAAAGAGATTCTTTGGGGTCTTATTGGCAATGTCATAATCCTTAAGGATAATATTCTTGACGTTTCTGTATGGAAAGGATTTGATGATTCTGATGGTGAGCACAGACTGCGTGAGTGGTTTCACGGTTGAGGTCAATGGTTCGAACTCTGCCATCTGAACAATTATTTCTAGGTCAGTGAGCGAGTGAGGTTGTTTGTGATCTGAAGAAACTGTGATATACTCTCTCCGAAAACTTCACCTGAAAATCGCATTGGGGTTTACGACAGATGGGGATCGAATGGTGATCCACCACAAAAAGACTGAAAGGTGAAGAATACATTCTATTTTACGAAGTAAGAAGCCCAGCTGCCACCAAATGAGTTCAATTGGACCTCGAGGTATCACGGAGAGGAAGAAGAAAAGTTTTGGGATATTGCGATTACAAGATCAGCTCAACTGGACCATTAAGGTCACAGTACTGGGTCCAATTCTTAAAGTAGTTATCAATGAGCAAGTTGTAGAACATCTCATCGTCAATCTTGTCAACAAGAGTGGCATTAGCAACTTTGATACCAGCAGCTGGAGCCCATTCTGGGTTCCAAACTTTTAAGCTTCCGTAGAATGGAGAGTAGAACGAAGTATCAACTGCAACAGTGATATCAGAAGTCTCCAAAATCATGTCCGGCCAAGACATGTAGGCGGAAACAACTTCGTCCCAGAATGGCAAGGTTTGTTGATCGCTGTTATCAGTGTAATTCCCAGTACCAAGCAAACTGAGAACATACTTCAAGTATGGGGAGTCTTCTATTATATCCATGCCACCAGCTCTTTCAATGATCTTATTATAGAGTTTTTGAGATGGGACCAAGTAGTTTGTAACATTACCGCCAATGTACAGTTCCTTCCAGCCGGCAGTCAACACCATTTGGGCTGCTTCGGGATCTTGCATCAGGTTGATGTCAGTGTTTATGTCAATAGTAATAGAGTTCGTAGCAGTGGCGGCAGCCAATTGAACGTCAACGTAACCACCCATCATAAAGACACCAGCAGTTTCATTCACCATCTGTGGATAGATGGATAGAGCTTGGGCAACAGTAGTAGCCAAGCCACACATGTAGATTGTGATTGGGTCAGTGTCTTTATACTTCTTCACAGCTTCGATAAGGGCGATGGCACCAGCCATTTCATTCAAGTTTGTGACGTTGTCCCAAGAGTAACTGTCTTCGTAACCTGGTTGGAACGCACCTTGCCAGACCAGGTTACCAAAGAGTCTTTCCCATTCTTGGAAAGTGTCATAGGTTCTCAACAATGGCTGCTGAGCACCCAAGTATAATGGGATACAATCAGTCAAGTTGTAGCTCTGCATGATGGTGGAACTCATTCCCACACAGTCCACAAGAGAGCAGGAACCAAAAGAAGCAGAAACACCAACAACCTCGTGGCCTGCAGCCAATGGAAACAGTAGCTGCATTGGGGCAAGGCCATCATTATCAATGAAGATTTTCTTGGCCTGGGTGATCTCTATTAAGGTGGATGCGATAAGAGAGGCTGTGGAAAGTTTCATCTTTATCAATGGGAAAAAGCTAAATCTGAAATGAGCTGCCAGTGAACAGGGTTCCATTTTATATTCCTAATCATGTTCGGATTACAGATTTCCCAAGACGGTAATATCGTTCAAGGACCGCTGATCATTGCAGTGCCGTATAAGATACTACATGCTGGAGAAATTTGGCTGATAACGGCAGTAACCGAAGAGGAAGTATTGCGTTTAACACCGTTCTGTAATCGATTGATATTGGGTTACGAATGATCCAAGCGTAGTACGCTGTGTGATAGGAATGTGTAGTTTCGAAAATGTCCTTTTCTCCAGTACTAACTGCAAGCTCATCGCTCTGATTTTTGAGCACTGCTGACGTATTGCGAAGACGTCCGTTCATGTACGGCAATCTAACGATAGAGATCAGCTTTACCAGAGTCCACCAATTCATGGTTGTATTGTGAGAGGTTTTCAGCGTAGTAAATGGAAATCTTGGATCGGCTTTACAAAGAGATAAGACAGTGGCAGATCCCTGAGAACTGACCAGGAACACAACACACCTCAGCCGTTGAGGCCAAGCCCATCAAAATTTTCTTATCAATCACAATAATGAGCCGCGGAAATCCGTGAGCGCCGGCGGTGAAAAATGCGGGAAGCTTCCTGACCCTGTTAATTTTTGAGAAAGAGCTGTTCTACGTTGTTTTGGTCTGAACTGGAGAGGACCTTTCTCTAATAAGATGATGCACATGAACCAGGATTTCAGTGGCATAGGCATCTTCGTTTCACCCTAGTATGTCTATATTTAAGCAGCTAAACAATATGGCTATTCGACTAAAGATCAAGCCAATAATCACTGCTTTTCAGAGTACAACGCTTTATACAGGGATTAACATGGTCGCTCTATATTTTAAAGTCTCAATTTTTTGTACCCTCAGACTATAGAGAGGTCACATAGTCCGTCTATCTCGTAGATCTTTAGAATATAACTTGATTGATCTTTTTCAACATGAGAGTTCCCAATCACTCTTCCTTCACGCCCAACATTTCTAAGAATATATTCAGCCAGTCAGCGACGTCCAGTTCTTCATTTTTGGACATATTGATCATGTTCTTAAACTTAAAGCTCATAGCTTTGAAGCATATCTCTGCGACTTCGGCCTGCAAAGTCTTTGGGGTATTTTTCATCTTCGATTTGACTTCGCTAGTTATAATTGTTCTAAACTTATGTCGGATGTTCTTGATTTTGACCTGACGGTCCTCTAGTGTCAGTTGTAGCTGTCTTTTGGCACTCAAATTGGAAAACATGCTAACTCTTTGATGGATTAGGGAGTCCATTAGATCTTCTTTGTTCTGCTCATCAATGAAGTGGTTTCCATCTGGTATGGTATCCTTAGCCAAGAGAGCTTGGATATTTGAGAGTGAGATGTCCATGACTATACATTTCATACTGGGTACGCCATCTTGGATTTCGAAGTAAAACATGAGAAAGATGCTATTCTTCCACTTGATCAAGAGAGCAACACTGGCAACGCCCTCAATAATATCGGAGTGATTCAGAAGATCTTGAAATACAGATTGGGTGGAGTCATTCTGTGTATATCTGTTTTCCATGTTAGCATTCAACATCATGGCCAATCTTCATATCAACATACACGTCATATGGCTTATCAATCACCGCCCAAAGTGGAGTAAAAGCAGGGTTCACCACTCTATAGAGAGTGCATTCACCCTTTAGAGATTCGATATGATGATTCACGATCTTTGACCTGTTCGTCCAGATCTCAACATCTATTTAGACCTTGTTAGTATTGATCGGATAAACGATAGCCATATCACTCACCAAAAAGTGTCGAACCTCTACTCAAAAACTGATATTCAGCATCAGATTTGATCCTCACAGTAGTAAGTAAGCGTTCTCTCATAATTTCTTGCTTTGTGCTCGCTTCACTCCAAGAGCTCTTCTCCCGATCTGCTTGTTTCGAGGCGGGCTCGTTTATATAAGCAGCGGAGAAAAAATTACTTCTAGTTCGAACTGGGAAACAAACGAGGTCGTGAGAGCACTCAGAAAAGGTCATCCTATCTGGTGCTAATACTGTTTTGACCTACTTTTGTGACATCTGAAACAATCAAACCGTTTTAGCAAAGTTACAGCCTTTTCTCGCATATTCTTACGAACATATTTGCCAGCAGAGGAGCACAATACCAAAGACATGTCATACCCGAAATCTGACAGAGTGTATTCGGTTGCCAGAGTCTACGCTGACGCCAATGAGAAGAGGCCACGTGAATACTGGGATTACGAGAACGGCATAGACCTCGAATGGGGCCATATCTCCAACTATGAGATCATTTCCAAGATTGGCCGTGGTAAGTACTCTGAGGTGTTCACGGGCCTCAACATCGTCAATAATCAGCCATGTGTGATAAAGGTGTTGAAACCGGTGAAGATGAAAAAAATCTTTAGAGAGATAAAAATCTTGCAGAACTTGACTGGAGGTCCAAACATTGTTGGTCTGTTGGACATTGTGAGAGATTCGCATTCTAAGATCCCTGCTTTGATATTTGAAGAGGTGAAGAACGTGGACCACCGAACTCTTTACTCTAAATTCAAGAAACCGGACATACAGTACTACTTCACTCAGCTCTTGACTGCTTTGGACTATGCTCATTCCATGGGTATCATTCACAGAGATGTCAAGCCGCTAAATGTTATGATTGATCCTTTTCAAAAGAAGCTTAGATTGATCGACTGGGGTCTGGCGGAGTTCTATCATCCAGGGGTGGATTATAACGTCCGCGTTGCATCTAGACATCATAAGGGGCCTGAGCTTCTTGTAAACTTGAACCAGTACGACTATTCTTTGGATATGTGGTCTGTTGGGTGTATGCTTGCTGGGATTGTCTTCAAGAAGGATCCTTTCTTCAGGGGTGATTCTAACTTTGATCAGCTAATCAAGATTGTTCATGTCTTGGGTACCGATGAGCTTTATGAGTATTTGAATAAGTATGGTCTTGAGCTTTCTAAGGAGTACAAAGAAGTTTTAAAGCCATATGCAAGAATACCTTGGAAAAACTTTGTCAATGATAGCACCAGACATCTTGCGGATGATGATGTGATTGATTTGATTGACAATTTATTGAGGTATGATCACCAAGAGAGGCTGACCGCGAAGGAAGCACTTGCTCATCCATTCTTCACCCGTGGCACATAACTGAGGTGTTGAAACACATTCTAGCTAACTTTTGCTGCATTAATTCCTAATAATCATTCATTTTTGGCGTTTTGGATACGCTAGTAGTACCTACAAAGACATCGATCTTACATCTGTCGACTAGAATATTAAATGAAGAACAATCTAGTTCTTCTCCTTTCGATCTTTGTTGACCTTGTGGCATTGATCGTGGTGAAATCTGCAGCGCATTGCTCACAATACACTTTTTCATCTATACTCATGTAATCCTCCTCTATCTTCCTCTGACATTGCGTGCAGCTGAGGCAATTAATGTGGTATCGATCCCCTGTATCATTCTCAAGACATTCCCCAACGATTCCCTTACCACAGACTTGACAAAGAGAATGATTTGTAACATGGTAGTGGAATTCACAGTATGGCAAGTCATTCAACACAAAACATGGAATAGTCTTATTGAATCTAATCTCACAAAGGGTACAAGTGAAACAATCACGATGCCATTGTCCACTGAGCTCTCCGGATTTGGAATAAATTGGCTTCTTTGTCACTGGGAGGGAACATTTACGGCATGGGCCTTCACCAGGTGGATGCCTAATCTGTGATTGTCGTTTTTCGTTTTCCAGGAAGGACAGGGAAACATCTGATGGTCTCTCTTCTTCATGCAGAGCAGCCCGCACCTGCGGCCCCTCCAATGACCTCTGTTCTCCATTTGCAAGATGAGAGACATTACTTTTTGTTAAATGTACCGATTGCGACCTTAGAGGTCTTTGATCATATGAATTTTGAGAAATTTCTCCTTTATGGATCGAGTGTGCAACCTCCGATGGTTTCTCTTCTCCTTGAATAGTTAGTTCTTGTGATACAGCCAACTCAGACGAGTTGAGGTTCTGAACATGACTTTTCGATACAGGAAGTATCTCCAAAGAAGCTGGTCTTGCAGAATCATTTGAATTACCCATCTGGAATTGAGGATCTCTTTGTGCGCGAGATATATCGTAATCTGTGGAATGTAGATTGTTTTGAAGGTTTCTCAATGATGAAGAATTCACGCTTAGGTCTCCAAGTTCCTTTTCGATATCTTTAAATGCCGAAGCAGTCATCTCCGGTGACTTCTCTTGCTCATCAAAAAGGACGCGTCTATTGTAGTTAACATTTGTTTGATCATCTTGGTTCTGTATAGCATTGAAATTCTCACCTAGATCAGGCAAGGGGGGGACAAAGCCCTCATGATTCTGTGGTAAGAATTCATTCGAATATATCGAACTGGCAGCAACCGAAACACCACTTGCGCGAGTCTTATAGTAATTTGATGGTGATGATAACTCAGTATCATCCATCGGTGGGCTCACTGTAAAAGTTGGAATCCCAATTGCATGCTGAGGTACATCCGGTGATGCAGACATACGGAGCTTCACAGGAGATTCCACCAATGAATTAGTTGGCGATAGTTGAGCCTGTGGCATTGGCGAAAGGACATTACTGCACATACTTTCATCATCAAAGCCATCAGACGATAAGTTCAGTTCATCGTCACTGACATCCAGAGTATCACAGAGCGGTGATTCTTCAAGGTTCATGTTCGAATTGCTGACGTCTCTTATTAAAGATTCGTCAGTATGTTCGTATGTGGATATCGGCTGCTGCTCATGAGATCTTGCGATGACGTACGGATTCAACCGAGTTTCCCTTGGTGAGGACTGCGGTCGAGAATTTTCTGTGTGCAAGGAAGCGGTAGATCCTAAGTTCACTTGTGATCTAGATAGATCATCTGTGTTTGCCCTTTCTGGGACTCTTCCAGATGTGACTTTCCCTACGTCAAAACTCTGTGATTTTGCTGAATTTGGGGCGCTGCGGTCAGGTGATATGGAGTTTGAGGATATAGCTGAAGTAGCTGTTGAGGTAACTGTAATTGAAGAATGCAACGGAGTGGATTGTGCACTCATAGGAGACCTTTGGAATGTGCTGTTGGCCAATTTGGCATCAATACTCAGTCCAGGTTTCACATCAGATGTCATGTGATCACCAGCTGGACCTGTGACAGAACGATTCTTCAAGACAAAAGCAGCATCACTCTTGTTCTGTTTCTGCATCAATGCTGTTGTTGGTGGTTCAGATGACACATGTGAAGCTGATGCTGATCTCAACCCAGATGATTGACTGGATCTCTTACTCGAAGAGCCCTTGGGCTTATAGACTTCGAACCCTGCTCTTTCATACACTGACTTGTAAGTAGTAGGATTTAGTGGTGCTATTGTTGGAAACCTTGAATTAGGAATCTTGGTGACACCAGTGGGAGATTTTACAATCTCGTCGGGAAGGGTCTTGAAGTACGACGGCTTCTTGGTATGTGGGGCAGAGCTCATTGTAAGATGCAGCGTATCAATATATAGTCAGTGAGTGTAGTTTTATCCCCTGTTTATGGTATTCTTTTGATCTTTAAATGAATGTCTTGGTTTTATTAGTATTATTACCGAGGAGATGTGTCGGTAGATAGGCCAGTCCCAATAGAAGGAAAAGCTATACGCGTAGTATTTTCCTTAGGATCCAACAGAAAGAGATATATCACTCCAAAAGAAGAATTGCCTGAGGTGAACAAAACAAATCGTCCATAGAACTGATGAGCTTTGATCAAAGTGCGAAATGTCCCAGCCGGGTAACACCTATATTTTGAAGCCTTGTCAGTTTTAGATCTAATGCACCCTTTGATTGATGGGACTATTGCATTCTGAGACTAACATTTCGAACAATGACCATAACAGAGCTACAGAATTAGAGCTTCATATATTACACCTTTTCCAAAGACGCACAACGCCAGCCACATGATCTCTTTGAAGTTTTAGACTCCCGAACGCGTCTTGATCCATCCAAAAAAAAACAAGATCATACGCGTTGTGTGGCCTGTACCCAAAAATAACGGCCATGGCGCAGACGTGGAGGACAGGATGGGGGCAGTGCAGCTCTAGTGACACGTTCAAATATGGCAGAATAGTTATGTAATTAAAAACGGTTCGGACAGCAGGCATGATTGCGTAATAGATAATGTCATCAAACGGTAGGAGACACGTCATACAAAGCAAGCTTCCCGCCATCATCTGCGGGAGGGGACCTCAAGAATCATACACAGCGGCACTGAATAGGAAGAGCTACTCAACTACGAAAACGTCAATAATAGGGATATGCAATGACAGCCTCTTCCATAACACAGGCTTTGGTGGAGAAGTATAAAGCCACTCATACCACACAGGAAAACAGGGATAGCACAAAGGAGACAGCACAAGGTGTATGGGGTTCATTTAAAGGCCTAATGGGCGCTTCCTCAATAGGTATGCTGAACTGGGTGAAGGGTGGTGCACAAATGGACTTCACCCAGACGGAGAAGATCGAGAACTTGCTAATGCAAAAGAGGACGGCTATTTCCTACTCGGAATGGTTAGCCGCTGGTAAACAACTCGATGAACTACAGAAGTTTAACACATGGAAAGAAGAGAAAGAGTCCACTCTATATGATTATGAACTCATAGAGAAGAACCTTAATGATTTGAGAGAAGCTAGAAAAGCCGGTGATGTACGGAAATTGACTTATCTGGTGCGTACAACGTGGACAAGAAACACTGGAAACATTGGCAATGTCAATCTCTATCGCCATTCCCATACTGGAACTAAAAGTTTGATCGAAGAATACTTACAAGAGTGCGAACTAGCGCTTGCAGATGTCACAGCAGAAGGCAACGGTATTGATGATAAGTATGTCTTGGGAATGTTGATACAGACAAGAAAGAACATTGGAAGAACCGCGTTAGTGCTCTCAGGTGGTGGCTGTTTTGGACTCTTCCACATAGGCGTTCTCGCAGCATTAACGGAAGGTGAGATCTTACCAAGGATAATTTCGGGTAGCTCTGCTGGTGCCATCGTTGCAAGTGTGCTTTGTGTGCATAACCAAGATGAGGTTGTGGACTTGTTACAGAACATCGTGGAGAAGAGGTTCAACATTTTCGACGATAGCACGAAGAAGGAGGGATTTCTCAAGTGTCTGTCAAGATTCTTGAAATATGGAACATGGTTTGATAGTGATAATTTAAAGAGAACCATGATTGATTTCCTCGGCGATTTAACTTTCAGAGAAGCTTATTACAGAACTGGAAAAATCTTAAATATCACCGTATCACCTGCAAGTGTCCACGAACATCCAAGATTACTCAACTATTTAACTGCACCCTCAGTCCTGATTTGGTCAGCAGTCTGTGCATCTTGCTCTCTTCCTGGCATTTTCCCATCTTCTACGATTTATGAAAAGAACCCCAAAACTGGACTCACACAAGAATGGCATCATACATCTGTTAAGTTTGTTGATGGGTCAGTGGATAACGATTTACCAATTGCCAGGCTCTCGGAGATGTTTAACGTGGACCATATAATCGCATGTCAAGTGAATCCACATGTGGTTCCATTCTTAAAGCTCTCTGTCACATGTGTGGGTGGAGAGATTGAGACCGAATATAGTGCTCGGTTTAAGACAAAACTTGGCCAAGTGTATGACATCTGGGCCGCTGAAGTTACACATTACTTGCAAATGGCTGCTGAAGTGGGTATATCGCGAAATCTATGTACGAAACTCCGTTCTGTTTTATCTCAACAGTATTCAGGTGATATCACAATCTTGCCAGATCTGTCAGAAGTTGCACGGTTGAATAAACTTTTGGTAAATCCTACTCCGGAGTATCTATTACAGGCAACTATGAAAGGTGCAAGAGCAACATGGCCAAAGATCTCCATCATAAGAAACCACTGTGGATTGGAATTTGCATTGGATCGTGCCATTAACTTGTTGAAGAGCAGAAATTTTAAGGATTTGACATCACATTTGACATTGGTGAACTCTCCAAACTTAGATGGGACGCTCTACGATGGCCAACATCTGGCTGTTGATTCTATGATGCTGAAGTCTGGGAAGAAAGGGCCACATCCTTCTTTGCACCATAACAGACACAGATCTGAAACACTAACACTTGGTCGTCTGAAGACCTTGAGGGCTGTGAAATCAAATATTCATGTTGATACAGCTGTTCTACAGACGCCAGTACGATTTAATGGTAATAGGAATCAAAGATCCTATTCTGCGTCGAATGAAGAAACTGGTAGTTTCTTCCATCCTCAGAATTTCTCTCTTCCAGCCTCTGAGAATGGCTCACCAATGTCTTACAAGGAGGTTGAAGGAGATTTCAGACACATGGCAAGCAGTTCATCTCCGAACAAAAAGATGGGTAAACCTTCGTTGTTCATGAAAGGTCCAGGGGTGAGTACTAGACCCAGTAGTTCTGAACTGTATGGTAAGAATGTGAGTGTGAGTTCAAGGCCGAGTAGTTCTGAGCTGTTCTTGTCACCAAAAAAGGGGAAATATAATAATATTGATGATTTGGATGGGCTTTTCACAGTGGACCAGCCGCTGGTTTCGGATGAGTCTTGTGACCCTGTGAAAGTCGACGAGTTTTCAAGTCCAAGTCCAGAAGTTTAATGGTACTTACGAATATAATTTAATGAAATGATGTTGATTCTAATCGCTGTATCTTTCTTCCTGTGTGTGTAGACTTAGTGCATCTTCATAATCCCCGCTCAGCTGTCTCTCTAAGTCATCTTCTTCTTCAAGAACATTGCGCTGTTCAATCTCTTTTAATCTCTCTGTTGTTTTGGTAAATAAGAGCCAACTGGTGAATGTTAAGACCGCAATTGCGCCCACAATTGATAATATATCGACGATTCTAGTCAATGTATCCGTAGTCTTACCAATGTCTTTCACTTTCTGTCCCACGAATAAATACATCACCAGTTTGGGCGAACTGATCAAACTCCCCAAGAAGAAGTTGAGCACAGTCACTCCAGGAATGGCAGCAAGCGCCCCATTACATAAAGAATATGGGAAAGGACAGACCCTTATTAGTGCTAAAAGCCAGAAACTGTTGTGGTCCTGTAGCACTGATGAGAAAGCCAATAATTTCGGATTGGCGTGAATTAAAACTTGTGCTTTTGATTTGAGGGCATATCTGAACAATATAAATGCAGCAACTGAGCCAACAATGGAACTAAATGCAATTATGAACCATCCTTTGAAAGTGACACCGTACACAGCGCCAACAATGGTGTTAACAAAACTGAATCCAATAACAGGTGGGAAAGAAATGATGAAGAGCAAGCCCATAAGCACCAGGGGCACCCATGGTATTGGTTCCCACTCCTCAGAGTACTTCACTATGAGGTGAAGTAGATATTCATGATAGATCAGGAATAACATTCCCATAACCATAACGCATAGCCCAAGGATCACGATTAGGGCTTTACCCCAAAGAGGTTGTTTATTCCATAAAGTCAATGCTGTGTTTGTGACCTTTTCCGCTTCTCGTCTCGCGGCGAATATAGCTCTCTGGAAGGAGGATTGCTCATCATCATCATCAAAGGGACCATGAATCTCCTGTTCTGAGTTCATGTTGGCAGGGACCTACCAAATTTTAGGCTGTTCGAAGATGAAGAAGGTGTCAACAGGCAGAGTTTACTCTGGGAATTCGCGAAGCTTCTTGATGTTACCTAATGAGGAAATTTACCATATTTGGAAAGTCAGTGCGGACTGTGGGGATTATCTTTGTGGAACAGTTGGTCCGATTACAGGGCTTTCCCTCTATTAAAGAGACATGAAAGTAACCTTGAAAGAAGATATTCGGGCTCAATAAACTGCTACACGCTTGTACACCCATCGCTTGCTTATAAAAACACACAGAACAGATTCTACCGCCAAATACACCATATCAGTCCTTCGATCTGCACAAATATATATATCAGTTATCAGTTACAGGATCAGATGTCCGTATGGCATTATACACCAGTTGCTATACACTTGGGACAGAATTATACACAGGATGCCATCAGTGGCGTATTAATCTTCAACAACAAAACGAAGGAACACTATGTCCTTTCTGTTTGTGATCTCCCATCTCCAGAGAAGTTTGCTTACAAGCTTACTGCACCTTGTTTGATAAGTGAATCCATAGTAAATTGGCTGAAACTTGACTTGGTTGATACGAGATATTTCCAAGAGGATGAGTTTGAGAACAAGGGTAAGTCATTTTATTCGTTTCTTCAGGGGTTTCTACACCAGGATAAGTTCAAATTTAAACCTCATTCGAGCCACAAGTTGACCATATTGCATTTGAAAGTATCTCAACGCCTCAGGGGACAAGGTGAGGTCAAAAAGTTGCTAGATATGAAGAATATGATGCCTTTTAAATTTAAGAGCTCCAGCGAAGTTTCTATTCCTTCAAAGATTTGTGTTCAATGTTGCCCTTTCAGTTTGACCAACACGGCATTATTCATGAATCATAAGTTATTTGGCTCAGTGAATTATAAATCCAATAGAGGCGTCAGCTATTTTAGTGATATCAAATACCTTGATGATATCATTGGATCAATTGTAAACCTAGATGGTTCGGATGGGAGTATTGGTCTTGTCGCTGGCGCGCTTTCGAAGACCAATGGAGATGGTGAACTACTTGTTATTGCATCGTGGAACACAATCTTTGATCTCTTAAATTACCCTGAATTGATCTTTCGTAATTCTGAAGTCGTCGGCACTCCACCACTCATTACAGAAGATGCAATGGCGTCGAATAACAACAGATTTTATGATCCTATCAAATCTGTCGTGAGAATTGCAGTTACGGCAATAGATGGGAACTATTGGGGGAGTGGTGTCGTTCTTTCGCACGATCTCATTGTAACCAATAAGCATGTTGTTCAAGATCATAGTCTTCTATGGGATATTGTTATCACGAGTCCCTTCAGACCAAATGTTCAAATGAAGCTTACCGATGTTGACGTACTTCCTTGTCCGCTTCTTGGATTTGATCTCTGTTTTCTAAGGCTAAAAGAGCCAAAATTCGATTTGACGCCTGCAAAGATACCTGAATTTACGGTATCTGAGAGGAAGTCATTAAAAGTTGGTGAACCTATCAGATCAGTTGGATATGGTCTTTTCTTCGACGATAATACTGAAGAGTTCAGGCCTTTTATATCTGAAGGTAACATTAACAGAATCATCGAAAAGAAGTTGGATCAGCAAAATTCTCTGGATGAAACTTTAATGATAGTATCTGCAGCTTGTTGGAATGGTTCCTCCGGTGGGGGGTTGTTTAATAATGCTGGAGAGTTAATTGGAATAATGACTTCAAACGGAAAGTTGTCATCAGGGGAAGTGATGCCGAATTTCACACTTGCCATACCAGTTAATATTGTTTCGAAGAGTTTGAGAATGTTGAATGGAGAAGTGAAACCAATCGAACTTCAACATCTGGTTGAACCGTTATGGTCATTGAAGAGCTTGCATGAGAACGTTGATGTCAATCCTATGCTCTGGAAGTTGTGATCGTTTATTCAGCCCTGTATTTGGCGATTGGCCTTCGGAGATTACAGTTCAATAGACAGTGTCATCATGTCTACTGATAGGTGTAGGAAGTCCTTCTCCAGCACAAGAGAGATAGATTATGGGCGGGAAGGTCGCGACCCAATTGAAATGATAGTTCCTGTTATTTAATAATCTAACAAAGGGGTTTCTTGTAGCGGGCACTGAGGTAAATATTCACGACATTTCAAAGTCAGCAGATTCATGATATTGCTAGGAATGTCCATAAGTCATAGTTAAACATACTCTCACTTTGCAAATATTATCTATCATTCAAGGTTGGGGATGAGAGCCTCATCTGGAACGTATCGCTGACCAGGAGCCAAAGTCATATAGGAAAATGATGTTGTTTGGTCCCCAATCACAGTATTGCTTGCCCAATAGAATAGATAGCTTCGTGCCATAAGATCATCGCCTTACGCCAGTTCCAGAATATATATAATCGCGCTCTCATCCACCGATTCTAAGATCCGAAACTGCACAAAAACAAATCAATCATTCTGAGAAGTCTCGAGGACCTGTTATCAAGTTAGCTAGTCCTGAGAGAAGCAATGACATGTAACGACACCCTGGAAATACTTACTGAACAAGGTGCATGCGTGTCACCTTAGTTATTTTTATATGGCTAGCTATTTGCGCAGTGTATATTATATTTCATGGTATAAGCCGTAAGGCACATCCCTTGGCTTCACACCAAAGCTAGCTCACATGTTGTCAATTTGAATATCGCCACAATAGGTGGCACGGCCACATTGTTTTCCGGCAGCAGAATATGAGCTGGTTATATATTGAAGACATACTGCTCAACTACCTTATTGGGTGCTGCCAGGTTGGTTCCAGCTACTGGTGAGGCAGATATTTGGGCTATCAGCACATTTGTTGTTAGTACGGTAGGAGCTGCTGGATCGACATATGATTCTGAGCCAGCCACCGCTGGAAATGCAAAGAAATCATTACATTCACGTCGTGAAGCTCAACGGTACGAATTCATATGTCCACGTCGATACAGATGTGTGAAATGAGATGCATCTATCCTATATGGTTCTTGTCATGCAGAATACGTGTGTTCATTACCAACTAATACCTCATTGCTCAAGAGATGGGATGGAGGAAACTGTATGTTGTATACTGATCGGGGAACGGATCATGGCTACGATCAAGATTATGTGGACTGAAATTATGAATACGTAACTGCACACGATTATTCCGGCTGACTAGGTAAATACACTATGACGAAGGTAGAGGACTGCACAGACGCGCAGTGTTACGGTCACGCAAGCCAGTATTGTTTTTAAGTGGGGTGGAGCCGATATTGTGCTCAACAGTCGGTGGCAGTCGGCGACGTATATAAGAACGCTTGTGGAAGCGTAGACGGTGACTGATTTGATGGTTGAGGACGTCGAATAATTATCTTTCTCGTAATGTATTTATGTAGCAGAGGGAATTGAGAGCTAAAAGTTGAAAAAACACTATCTCCTAGTACTTACAGATTAGCAGCATCAAATTTATCAAGCAAGTGCTTTAGCTACCTTCACTTAAAGTCTCAATCGGCAGCTGACTTGTACCATATTTTGCGGCTCTTTCGTAATTAGCGCTCTTCAACAGTACAGTATGGACCACACCGCATGCCCACACAAAAGCAGCAAAGTGTATCTCGATTGGGCGACAGCCCTCTATTTGAGTAAATACCACGATAATACACACAATTACTTTTTGTACCAAATTTTTGCCAGTATTATTCTAATAGTTGAACTGATTTGGATCCTTTAAAAATATATTTTGTCAATCTCTTAGATCTCCATAAAAGGAGAAACATGATGATATCAGTTAGATTCAACGAGAACCGAATGATAATACAGAAATTTTAGTTCTACAGTTTTAAGATACAATGTATCCGATCAACGATTTTTGCTAAAATCTAAGCTTCGTCGATGTCATTAACTCTCAGGATTGTAAGAGATGGAAATGTGGAAGAAGAAATATGACTTTTCCTAAATTAAAATAGTCATTTTGAAACACTGACCATTTTCTTATAATTTATTGCAAAATTTGTAGATCTCTCTGTTGATATCGATGTCGTTGGAAATTGGAATAACCAAAAGATCCCGACCAACCTCGATATTCTTGGATGCAGATATCTGTTGATGTATACCTCATTCTATTAGATTATTGGAGACAAAAGATAATGATGGATGAACTTGGAATTGTTCATCTTTTCTTTCCACTGAGTTTCTTGGTGTAGAACGAGATATTCTTGCCACTTGTCTTCTCACTTGCTGAGGGAACGCATTGATAGTGTCTTGTTGTGATGATTGGCATCGCCAGGGCATCCTGAACTTGAAAAGGCAGCAGTTGGACCCTGAAACACCGCCTACTTGATGTTCCTGACGGTCACTAAGAGAATCGTGTTCGAATTAAAAGGGCACTCTTGAAATATAACCAATTGGCAATTGTGCTCATTGCCTGAGCCATATTATACATTTGGTGGTAGCCACAGTTTTGCATTATGATACAGAATTTCAAAAGGTCTCGCTCAAGGTGCGTAAAGATCTATCGATCTCTAGGCTATCTAGTACTTTTCGTGGTAAATTTAAAGAAATCTGTAATGGCTGGAACATGAAATTTTCTGGACCACCAGGTAAAGTTTGGACTCGATGGAACAGTTCCTATGAACTATTGAATTAGTCCATAATCTCTAGAGACCTATTGAATATCTTCTTAAGGAATATCTATGCTAATGCCAAAGAGGAGATCAAATAGTGCTGTCGTTCTCTTGGTTCAGTTACATGATTTAGAGAGGTTTTACCTTCTAATATTGATTTATGTCTATGCAACCCAGAATGGAATTCCGTGATCTTGAAGCATGGTATTCCTGAGACATTCTACCAGTTCGCTTGCAGGTTTAACAAATTTAAAATTGTGAGCTCTGATGCTCTTAATGATTTCTTCTATAACGATGAATTCCACAAGGATACAAAGCAGTCTGAAACACTGGAATAGACCATGATTTTTTTTTGAATGATACGAGATCGAGAGCACAAGTTCTGTTGCACAAGAAGGGCTGAGAAAAGCGGTCAATATAGGCTGTGGAAAGCTGAAGAAGAATATCTCTAACGCTGATAGTATGGATGCGATATGCATGAGTTATGTACTGTTCCAAAAGATGAAAGAAATATCATTGAATCCAATTTTTTGGAAAGAGATGTCAGAAACGTCTTAGAAATGTACTTGCATAAGCTAGTGAAGATGAATCAGATTCTTCAAGAAGTATTCGGTTAAGGTTTCCGCATGCATCCAGAAGATCAAGAAACATAAAATCCTGATAATAGTGATATCTAAGATGAGCTTAGCAACCGAATAATGAATTGTAGTGGATCTTGTGATGGCATAATGATGAATTTTTATCACAGCAGGAACACTATCAATACGAAGTAGGATCTTCGTTTCAATGGAAACAGAGAGATCCTGACAGACTTCCACGTCTAGTAAGAGTGGGTATGTGGTATTTGCTTTTGCTACTACAAGCACTAGTTGTGGGGAAAATCCTTTTTTGCCTGACCAGCTATTGGCCATGGGTATCAACGGTTGTCTTATAAAACACTTGAGAGTCTCATATGAACTTAGTACGATTCCAAAGTTGTAAATCCATCGTGTGAGGAGGAGTTCATTGAAATTACAACACACGAAGACGATTCTGACATTCCACTCTATATCGAAGATGAAGATCGTCAATAAGGTAATGCAGTAATTTCCAAAGCACTACAGTTTAAAATTTGATATTCCAAGGATCCATATTCTTTGTCTAATATTTGGGCGATGTAGCATTTAACTAGTTCATAGCTCTCAATTTCCCCTATTAAAGAAATAAGCTGCGAAAATAGTGGTTTTACAGTGGGTTATTATAGCCGGATATCGAACCAGCTTGAATCTTATTCGATTACAGCCCTATTCCATCGGCCGTCAATTGCTAACGCATCGCATCCTATAACTTGATCTATTCAATATTTTATTGTCATCGTCAGCAAGCAGAACTCCCACCAAAAGAGGTCATGGCAGTGAGAGAATTGTCACTGTTATGCGCCACACTCGATGAGTCCGACGCTGTCGAGGGCTTCTGAGCAGAGACCAAAAACTTCAGAAAACAGCTTTAAAGCCTCTAAAGGATCTAAAAATCAAAGATGTCCACATTCGGTACGTTGTTCAGAGTTACCACCTACGGTGAATCCCACTGTAAGTCTGTTGGTTGCATCGTGGACGGTGTCCCACCGGGCATGGAGCTTACAGAGGATGACATCCAACCACAGCTCACTAGAAGAAGACCAGGCCAATCCAAGCTCACTACACCTAGGAACGAGAAAGACAGAGTCTTTATCCAGAGTGGTACAGAGAAGGGTAAGACACTTGGTACTTCTATTGGCATGCTTGTTGCCAATGAGGACCAGAGACCTCACGATTACTCTGAGACGGATTTGTACCCAAGACCTTCCCATGCTGATTACACCTACTTGAGCAAGTACGGTGTCAAGGCCGCCTCTGGCGGTGGCCGTTCCTCTGCCAGAGAGACCATTGGTAGAGTCGCTGCTGGTGCCATTGCAGAGAAATTTTTGGCGAAGGCTAACAACGTTGAGATTGTCGCATTTGTCTCCCAGGTTGGTTCTGTGAAGATGAACAGAGAAGATCCTAAGTTCCTTGAACTTTTGAACACTGTCACTAGAGATCAAGTCGATGCTGCGGGTCCTATTCGCTGCCCTGACGATTCAGTCGCTGATGCCATGACCAAGGCTGTGGAAAATGCCAGGGACTCTAAAGATTCCATCGGTGGTGTTGTCACCTGTGTAATTCGTAACGTTCCGATTGGTCTTGGTGAACCAGTTTTCGATAAGCTGGAGGCTCAGTTGGCACACGCTATGCTTTCTTTGCCAGCTACGAAGGGTTTTGAGATTGGCTCCGGTTTCAGCGGTGTTGAGATCCCAGGATCTAAGCATAACGATGTATTCTACTATGACGAAGACGCCCACAGATTGAGAACAAAGACGAATAACTCCGGCGGCGTCCAAGGTGGTATCACCAATGGTGAAAACATCTACTTTTCTGTGGCATTCAAGTCTGTGGCCACTATTTCTAAGGAGCAGGCCACCGCCACATATGATGGTAAGAAAGGTGTGCTCGCTGCTAGAGGAAGACACGACCCAAACGTCACTCCAAGAGCAATTCCTATTGTCGAGGCAATGGCTGCGCTTGTTCTCGCTGACAACCTCCTAATCCAGAAGTCTAGAGAGGCTGCACGTGCTATTGTTGCATGAATAAATTATAAGACTTTGATAATGTCCCCATACCGTAGAGAGCACCGCATTCGAGAGAAAACATTAAGATTAATAACTAAAACAACATCCACTCTCCTAAAACAGAAAAGACGGAGACGCAGAAGTTGTGAACGGAACATGTCCTTCGTCGAAGAAATCTCGCCCAACTCGTATAACAGGGATGTCTACTTTACGTCCTCCGTGAACATGCCGTCGAGGGCCAAACAGAGAGCTACACAAGACAACAAGCCACGGAAGCGTCTCGCCGCCGGCTCGTACAACTTGGCGAATATTGAATCACAGCTTCATGGCACAGCACTCACGGAGGACCTCGTAGAGGAGAAGAACTCGATTAAGAGGTTTAATGAACTGGATACAGAGAACTACAACGAGAATGCTCGTATTGATCTGCCCAAGTTGGGCATCAAGTTTGATTACCCACGGTTCCCACATAGGGCACCAGCTAAGCCTAGGCTGAAGCAGAAGCAGAGTGCCATGCACCAGGTGAGAAAGACATTGGCATCGAGAAGAGGTTTGGCCAATTACCTGGACGAAGATGAGAGAAACGCCACCATTATCTTCAACAAGGTGAGTCGCAAAAAGAACACAATGATGATGGTACCGAATAAGAAGCTATGCTCCATCTGTGGTGACAACGCTCCTGGGAGCTGTGTAAGGTGCTTCTCTAGGGTTTGCAGTGTAAAGTGCTCCAATGTTCATAATGAGACGAGGTGTCCGAACTTCTATGGGTGATAGAGGGTGTTATATAGTAAGGATAAAGACTAAAACGATTATCTTTGTATATCATTCTAGAACCTTGGAGTGATTAACAGCGTTTACTAATATAATCGGTGCTAGAACGTGGATCTCTCTTCTATGTGTCATGTCATACACCGAGAACGGATATTTCACCGCATAAAACCCGTCAACTCGAACAGCTTCGACAATTTTAACCACGACAACGTGAACATCCAAAGTCAATGATGCTCAGACCGAAAGTCCCACTTACGAGAGCCATGCTCCACAGACTCCAATCAACACTGAATATCGCCATCGTTGGCTCTGGACCCTCAGGGTTCTACACTGCCCATGATCTCCTAAAGAGACCAAATGTCAATGTCACCATGTTTGAGCAACTCCCTACTCCATTCGGGCTATCGAGGTATGGTGTCGCTCCTGATCACCCGGAGGTGAAGAACTGTGAGGAAACGTTCACAGAAGCGGCAAAGAACGAAAGATTTACTTTCTATGGGAATACTCAAGTCGGGAAAGATGTCTCTATACAAGACCTTCATAAAAGGTTTAACGGTGTTGTGTTTGCATATGGCTGTTCTGAAGGGAATAAACTGGGTATTAAAGGCGAAGAACTTCCTGGTGTCATCAACGCACATGAATTTGTCGGCTGGTATAATGGCAATCCTACAACTGAGAAGTTCATACCACCGTTGGATGGAGTACAGGACGTCGTGATCGTTGGTAATGGTAATGTTGCTATGGATATTGCAAGACTGCTATTGATGCCTGTGGAGCAGTTGGAAGTTACTGACATGACTCAGCATGCTATAAAGCTGTTGAAGAAGAGTACAGTAAAGAATGTTAGAATCGTCGCAAGACGTGGTGTGGTTGAGAGTGCCTTCACTACAAAGGAAATAAGAGAGTTGCTGCAGTTAGAACAATATGGTGTCAAGTTCATGGGGCTCGATACTGAAGTCTTTGAGATTTTGATACCTATTAAGAACAAGCTGGAGAGAATTCTCAAGAGGAAATTCGAGACCATCTTGGAATACACAAAGCCAATTGAAGAAAGAAAGGGCAAGACCAAATATGTCATTCCTGATGAATTCGTCAAGTTTTGGAAACTGGACTATTTGCTGTCACCGGTGGAAATCAAGCCACATTCTACTGATCGCAGTTTGGTCTCTGAGATTGTGTTCCAGAAGAATAGACTATATCAAGACTCTCCAGAATCTCCTGTCAAGGTCCAACCGATTCCAAACACTTATAAAAGTTTTAAGGCAGATCTGGTCATTACAAGTTTAGGGTTCAAAGGTACGCCTATCCCTGGGTTAGACGGTCTTGGGATCAAGTTTGATGGAAAAAGAGGTGTAATTATGAACCAGGATTCTAGAGTCCTGAACGATGCTTCTGAAGTTATCCCAGGGTTTTATACAACCGGATGGATCAAAAATTCGAAGAAGGGTCCTATTGTGAACACATTGGTCGATTCTAACACCGTTGCGGTGGCAATAATGAAGGATTATAGCAGTGGTGTAATAAAGCGTGAGACTGAAGGCTCTAAGGGATTAGAGATCGCTGATGCTACGAATTGGCAGGATTGGCAATTGTTAAACAATTTTGAAGTTGAGTTTGGTGAACTGCATGGGAAAACTAGATGGAAAGTCCCAGAGGTTTCGCAGATGCTGAACATCATCAGGGATGATATGCCACAAGACAAAAAGATCACCAAATTCGGGAAAGAATTAGAAGACTACAAGTGAATGTACATATATATAGTAATCTGTCATAAACGTGGATTAAAAGTATCCTTTATTTCTCATGTTCTTTTTTAAATCTCCAAATAGACTGTACTTTGTAGTCATACCATACATCCCATCAAAAGATCATACGCCCAAGCAAAAGAAAGATGACTTCTGAATATCAAATCTGTATCATTCTCTAGTTGTATGTGCTTAATGGTGCTCGGCACCGTTCTTGTGGTGACGCAAGTGGAAGTAGTACTCCAAGGAGTAACCGAACACTAAAACGAAACCGGCCAAGTGCAATAATGGCTTACCAGTGGCATTGTCACCGTCAAAGAACTTGGCTTTGTAGCGACCAACCAAACCAGAAGGCTTGATGGCTGGGGCAGGACCTTGTGGCAAAGTCTTGTAGAACTCAACGACAGAGGCCAATCTCTTAGCAGCTGGGTTGGAGCCGATGTTCTATTATCTGATGTTAGTATAAAGTTATCTTTTAAAAGGGGGTTACAGAAGTGTTTGGGTGTGCGTGGATATTGATGTTCTCTCCGTTGTCGAATGTTGTGTTCCATTTTCCATTTGAGCAATTATAGGGCTCCCTCCCAGATCATTTCTTCTTATACAATCACTGAGAGACTTGACCTTTCCTCAATTCCTAGGATGTCTTTGGATCTGTTCTCTCGTTATAGCCTCTTGAGTACTCTGCCTCTTTCACCCCAGTCCATATTACTGCTGTATCCTCAGCACACCTAGAGCACACCAGATCCGCCTTCATGGAACACTCACCTTAGCAGAAGCAATCTTTGGTGGGATCAAAGTAGACAATTGGCGTCTGATGATGAAGGACATTGCGGTTGTTTACGTGTTGTTCCTCTTCTTTCAAGGTGTTCTCTTCCAACCTTCCAACACTTTTTTCCTCGCCAGGGGGGGGGGTTCGCGAGCGGTTCCAATTGGCAGAGCATAAGCGGAAATTGGCAGGCGATGTGACGATTATGCTGCATTAAGGTTGACTTCCAAATACGGAAATTCCATAAATTTCGGGTATTTATAAACGGCGTCTCAATTGCCAGTAAGTGGAGGTCATAAATATTGCTACAAGAAAATTCTTTCTATTATACAACTGAGTCATGGGCATTCACTCCTGGGAAATATATAGAACTATAGTATTGTTAGTATAGATGGATTCACTATGATGGGAGGAAACAACACTCACCGTTGTTGGCACGAATGAAAACATCGCCGTACTTTCTTGTTATTCTTCCACCGACGTACTCTTCAGCCTCTTCGAGGGCCACGTTCATATATCCGTCAATGCTGTCAAGAGTCCCTTGGCTGGGTTAGTATAATGATCGTTGGTTGTGCCTAATAAATCCCTAATGAGCGCACAGACTCGGAGAGAGTAGAATCAAGAAAGGATACAACATACCATGATACTCCTCACCAGAATACAGCTTAACAATCACCTTGGATCTCGTTATCTCAGAGAGGAATTGCGATGGAGCAGATATTTTAGTTTCTTCGGTGTCAGACATTGTAATGCAGTATGTGACTTCAGAGTTTGTGATTCAGCCCTTGAAATTTTCAGTGTAAATATTTCACAATAGAACAACCAAGAATGCCTTCAAAGAGCACAATATAAGACAGTCAGCGTCACTCTGTGATGTTGAAATTCTATTCCTCATGATGTCTCCTAGATGCTCAATATTTCGCGGAAAGACAAAACATTCCGAGGGCAAACGGTCGTTATTGCCTTTGCTGTACACATGTACACCTCGGGGCCTGGCTAATCAGGGCATTCCAATATGTGAGCTTGCGTTCGCCTTTATTCCTCTCTATATAACATCATGCTTCGAGAATACTTCAGACTGATGTAGTGTCCAATGTAATGTTTCAATGCATAATTTGCCCTCATTTTCCCACTGACGTTCTTGAACTTGATGCTCTTGGACTGTAGGAGGAACGTGCTTACGTAACACATAGCTGTCAGACTCGCATAGATATTAGGACCACAAGCTATGTAGTATATAAAGAAGTTTGCTCCTCCGTGGGAATATTATGTTGGTCGGTTACAATAATTAATTTTTGCTGTACGGTTGTGATCCTAACTCTAACTTAATTGTGATGTTGATGTTTGGGTACCAACATTGATGATCTTCACGCCAAAGCCAAATCACAAAGACTAAAGGGGCAAAGCAATAATACATGTATAATCCAATGTAGGGAGGGGGGCAGGAAAATTTTGTTTAAGGACCTTTCCTCGTCTCTCTTTTCCTTCATAAAGAGATCAATATAATGGTAGTCCCCCGCTGCAAGGCCCATATACCATAACTGGATAGATCGACGCCCCTTCTTTGCGACCCAGGACGAGCTATTTTTGGGCTGCACAGTGCTGATCTCGCTTAGAGGCCAAGAGCATAAGATCTCGCAGAGAATAGCATCCATCTTTAATACCTAGATGTAGCCAAAGGATATTGCCAACAGGACCACTTTCGAGTGATCTATAAGCATCATACAACGCTATGCCAGAGTATGAAGCTTTCAGCACCGAGATGGGGAAGACACGCCTCGACGCTGCCTCAGGGGCCCTCAAATTGTGAACGTAGTACTTAGAAACGATTAACGGAACGGTGAAAACATCCCCTGGTGAGAGTATAATGTACTACAAGTGGGAATAAAGGGCTAGGCATCATAATTAACACGAGATTTAAGTATCTAGAGAGGAGTACCCCACCAGCAACGACGCATCTGACCCTCCCATCCCGCATGCAGTGCCGTTGTTTCCATCGATCAACGGGCTTTTCGCGTCACACCCAACCAGCAAAATTTCCTAAAAAAGTTGATTAAATCCCATCACCAAAATACAGATCTCCACGCAAAGGGAGAGAAGAAGGAGAAGAGTAGTGTTGTTGCACTTGGAGAGGCCTTAGCATCCACTCCCAAATCTCTTACAATCCCAAAAGTTTCACCATATATCTGCTGGAAGAAGCCGTGCGACCCCTATTCGCCAGATCCCTGCTATTTTTGACCGTCCATTGCTCATTGAAACACAGGGGCAAGCTTTTTCACCAGGATCTTGCACAGAGACCCTAAAATCCTTCTACAGACTTATTGATTAATACTCCCTACTACTTGGCCATTGGCCGCTCTGACCGGAAAACTCATTGTCAAGGTGCACTGACATCCTTTTCTTGGGCACCTACCTAAGATATATCGCAAGAACCGCACAAATGACAGCAGTCCAGACGCCGCCAGAGTCATATCTGGAAGAAGATGATGCACATCAGTGTACACGTTGCAATCTTCCCATCTCCGAAGGGCACGCTTATGAACTAGGTGGTGATAGATGGCACATGTACTGTTTCAGTTGTTCGAAGTGTTCTAAACTTCTAGGAACGAGCTCGAACTTTTTAGTGCTAGGAACTGGTGACTTGATATGCTCGGAATGCTCCTATGCGTGTAATGCATGTGGTAAGAAGATTGATGACCTCGCAATCCTCACTGGTGATCAGGCGTATTGTTCCACTTGTTTTTGTTGCAGAAATTGTAAGAAGAGAATCGAGGAGTTGAAGTATGCAAGAACCTCCAAGGGACTGTTCTGCATGTCATGTCATGAGAAGCTGTTAGAGAAGAAGAGGCTACTGGAACATGAAAAGAAGATGAGAAATAATAGGATGTCTCGTATACCGGAGAAATCTTTACCGAAAGTTCCGCCAGAGAGAACACCGCAATCGCAATTATCAAATATTACGAGTCCAACGCTGACGGCATCTCCAGTTGACATTTCAGAAGTTGATACGATTGGTACTAACCAGGCTATTCCACCAAGATCACCATCAAGACCTGTAGATCGCTTATCATCACAGCCACGGAGCGGCTCGTCAAATAAAGTGCTTTTGGATGCTCCTGTCTCACTATCACCAATAAAAATCCCAGATCATCTCTCGCCAGATGTCGAAATTCCAGATCCATACGATGCTTTTTTCAGAAAGAATGGTTCTAGTCGTGTGTCTTCTGCAGAGATGGCCATCTTGAATACAACGCCAAGAAGAGAACGTCCTTCGTCTCCATTGAAAAGAAACATGCACACTCCGAATAGGCAAGCGGCTGTCATTGATGAATTGAGCTCAAGTTCCTCTAATAATATCCTATCGAGTTATATTGGAAAGGATTCACCACCGCCAAAGGTTCCTATTCCAAGAGTTCCAGATGATGATTTTATTGATATGGATGATAGCGATGACGATATCTCCAAATACTTAGAGAAACCGAAGGGGCTGGGAGGTATTAGACACAGTGATAGTATTCCAACTGGGTTAAATATCCAAGGGTTACCTTCGTTTGATGACGATTTCAACAAACCTACTCCGAAAGCAAACAGCTCAGAATCTCCTAGACCTTCGTTTGATGAGAAACATCCTGAAGAAATAACATTGGAAAACAGTGCTCAGGTGAATAAAAATTCAATAGCTTCACCTGTTCAAAAAAAGAGTGCGTTGTCAAATATCACCAATGATTCTGCTCTATCAAAATCCCTTTCTTTAAGATCACCGAAGAAATTCCTTGGGTTCAGAAAGCATAAGAAGTCAACGTCGCAGTCGTCTGTGGAGAACTACAAGATCTCATCCCCAATAATTGATTCTAAGAACCATGGTCCATTTGATGAGAACTCCGAACATCAGGTGTTGACACCAAGATCGAACCAGAACCCAGCATCACCATACCAAGGTGCCGCATTGTTCACAACACCGCCAGTTCCAGTTACTGATCGTCGTGGCAGTTCCACACAGAGGAAACTTTCGGTTCATAGCAGATCCAGATCAGATGTTAATGGCGTTGAACAATTCGATGTCTCGCAGGCCGAGCTTGAATTGAGGTCGTTACGTACTGAGATACGAGATCTCAAAACTACCAAATTAGGGATTTTGAGAGAGATTGCTGATTTATCTTCCCAGAGAGATATTTTGAATATCGAAGTTGTTCAACTGCAGGGAAAGATCGCTGAAATGAAATTACAATATAATGAGCACTCTTCAAAAAGTTCTTTGGATGTCACTGATGGGCCTCCTTCGTCTACATCTTCATTTCAACAACAGCCACCACCATCGTCTAGCACTGCAGGTTCCACACCAATTGCAGATGATATCCAGTTGGCTGAGCAAGTTGACGCTAGGCAGGCAAAATCCAAACCAAAGTTTTGGAAACGCGGTAATTTCTTTGGGAGAAATGAGTCGATGGCCCCTTCGCCTTCTGTTCATTCTATAAATGTATTACTGAATGATGATAAGTCTAAGAATGGCCATCCCCAAATCTCTCAACCTATAGTTCGCTCAGAAGAGACTGATGAACTTGGCGGAAATGACAACAAGAAGCTGCTATCTACAAAGGGTTATTCCCTTGGGGCTAACCCGCAGATTGTAAAAAGTGGTACTCAAGGATTGATCATGTCCGATCTGTTCAACTCTTCATTGGAGATGCGTGCTGAATATGAACAGAGATCTATTCCATTAGTTGTCACAAGGTTGATTAATGAAGTTGAAAAACGAGGATTAGATTCTGAGGGTATCTATAGAAAGAATGGTGCTGCATCACAGACCAATGCTATCTTGAAGGCCTTTAACAACTTGTATCAATCTGAGACTTCACAGGAGTTGGAATCTGCATTGAATGTCGGCGATGTGAATGCCATATCGAGCTCACTGAAGAGATACCTGTACTTCCATTTACCAGAACCTGTCATCACTATGCAGGCTTATGATTCATTCATCGGTGTGAATAAGTTGAGCAGTGAGGATAAAGTTGTTGCGCTGGCACAGATTATCTCTTCATTACCATCTACGAATGGCAGAGCGTTGGTTGCGATGTTGATCCATTTAAAGAAAGTTGAATCTCACTCAAGTCTGAATAAGATGACTTTCCATAACCTGAGCGTTGTGTTTGCCCCAACGTTTGCCCGTGTTAGCGATGGTGAGCGTGAGTTGATGGATATGGCACAGAGAAACAATGTTACAGAGTTTTTACTGGTGCATCAAGATGAAATTTTGAAGTTGGCTAATGTTTAATAATATGTTTAGGACATTCATTGTGAGTATTTACAGGTAGTGATGTTCACTTAATATCTTTGATCTCTGGAGCTGCAAACATTTCATATCTTCTGTGTCCTGTTCTCAGGAGGTATTCAATAGTGCTGTACTCTTTTTTTGGGAGCTTCTGATGCCTTTTGAACTCATTTCTAATTATTATCGTTAGTGTTTAATCATGAAGGAAGCCGTATGAACACCACGCACCTTGTGTATTGTATGAAGTTTAGTTGGTTTTCCTAATGCTCCTGATTAGTATTTTATTGGTCAGAGAGAGATGCTTCACAAAATCTTACAGTTGGTTTCGTATAGCTCGCCCGTATACAGCGTCTGTAAAGCTTGAGCACTTCACGTTGTAGACCTGAGAGCTTTTTCACCTTTGGAGGCATCCTTTTGAGGTCTCTTTGTCCTTGTTTTATGACTTATTTTCTGTTGAAGTTTCTGGCGGAAAAAACCGTTGAAAGCGGCAGCCCGAAACGGTTTGGACGGACCCGAGCGATGAGATGACTGTTGGGAACCTCTAGTAGTTTACTGAGAATTTGAAGGAATGACAGGGAATGGTTGAAGATAACTGTTAAAAAGGACAGATAATATGACGTAAGTCAGTTTTTCAGTGTGTTTTATCTCTTGTTCTTCGTGTCCAGCTTCGCCGACTTTGGTTGGATCGGTTGTGTTCCCGAAGCTGAGCCAAAATTTGTCAAACTTCTCTCACTTTTTAACAACAGAGGTGTGCGATCCGTTTGGTTCCTTTTCTGGTGTCCCATACTTCTACTACTGAAATATCTGTTGTTGGTCCATTCTCTCTTTAATTGACCAGATACGTACCCTGTCTGTGAGAAGAGCGACGCGTTATACGACATAGAGAGATGAGCATCGTGGGATCTATACTGACAGCATTCCTTTCCCAGGGCGCATCAGCAACATATACAACTGCCTACGCATCAGTAGTAGATGACTCCCTTCCGACTTGGAAATGGCTTCTGTCGATAGTGGGATTTGTATGGTGGTTTGTGATGATGTGCATCACCTACTACGGATTCACAGAGATCGTACTGAAGTTCCGATCCAGGAAGGCAATACCTCCAGGTGTCCGATTTGATACGAACTCAGAGATTCTCGATAATGGTGATATAGAAGGCGTTACCATCCTAAGACCGATTAAGGGCGTGGATCCTGAGATGGAACTCTGTCTGGAATCGGCTTTGTTACAAAGATACCCAAAAACCAAGTTCCAGGTCATATTCTGTGTGGAATCTGGAAGAGATCCAGCTGTACCCATAATTCAGGATTTGATTGCAAGGTATAGAGACATAGTGGATGTCCAACTACTGGTTGATGATGATTTTGAAAGCAATCATTCTGGGCCAAACCCAAAGATCAACAACTTGACCAAGGGATTCAAGAATGCTAAATTTGATATCGTTTGGGTTTTGGATTCTAACGTATGGGTTAACCCTGGTACTCTGTTGCGCTCTGTCACAGCATTGAAGAACTCGACGGATAACGGGCGTCCAACTCAGAGACCAATCAAGCTCGTTCATCATGTCCCATTGGCCGTTGCCGTGAGGTCCAGTTCCACTGTGGCTAACTTGGGTGCACAATTGGATGAGATGTTTTTACACACTTCCCATGCCAAGTTCTACGTATTCTTCAACAAAGCATCTGTTGCTCCTTGTGTCAATGGTAAATCTAACATGTATCGTATAAGTGATCTGGATGCTGCTGTGGAATCCATCTCGCGTGGAGAGAATCCAATAATCAATAATAGATCAAACATTGCCCAGTCTGCCAAGCAATATGTTGGCAGAAGGGGCGAAGGAATTAGATTCTTTGCTCGATATATTGGTGAAGATAACATGATTGGAATTGCATTGTGGGAGACTGGGAGAACCGGTATGACGGGAGACGTGGTGATTCAACCAATTGGTGGAAGTGTAGCCAATACCCTGATGGATTACGTAGATCGACGTGTGAGATGGCTGAGAGTGCGGAGATATATGGTCATGGCTGCCACCCTGGTTGAACCTACTACTGAAAGCTTGCTGATTGGGTTGTTTGGAACATACGGAATTTCTAACCTTTGGTTCAATGGGAGGTATAGATTAGCGATGATGTGTATTCATGAGATTATATGGTGTTTTGTCGATTATATCCAATCGTCAATCTTGCAGCAGTATGCTGGTCAGGATCAACTGAGCATATTTGATCCACCATTTTTCGTGACACAGAAGCAACCGCATTGGATGCACTGGTGTTGTATATGGGTCCTCAGAGAAGTCCTGGCTTTCCCCGTTTGGTTGAAAGCGATGTGTGGCTCTCAAATTGATTGGAGAAATAGACCGTTCAAGATAAATCCAGATCTAAGCGCTGAGGAATTATAGAAAATCGTACATAGCTAGATCATTGATCAGTCAGTTGCTCATTTAGGCTCTCTGGCTTTTGAGGTCGATTGATAGAGGCTTTATACTAATATGCAGCGGAAGCGGTCCCATTTGCGGGCAGGCGGGCTGGATTCATAAAATGTGAAGATCTTCTGTGTAGTGACCAAGAACTTTGAGAATAATACATCAGAGGGTGAGGCGGACGGGAATTTTATCACTATATTCAGGACGCTGCCAAGTACCATCTTCCACTGAGAGTAAGAGAAATATCTACAGAAGTGTTTTTTCGGATTGTGACCAAGATAAATCTTTTATCTTCGAACGACATATCTCATCACCTATGCAGAGATCGGCAACTTGCATTATACCCGCTCAAAAGCTGAAGGTCAAAAAGAGCATCAAGGGGTGAGAAATTAGTTCTAATATTCCTACAAGACGAACACTCAACAGATATCAGATGAACTCCCTATACTCCTCACAACGTATAGCTTCCTCACCTGCAAACGATTCGGTCCTTTCCTTCGCGTCAAGTTCATCGTGTTCCACCTTTGACAATGGTTGTGCAAAGGCCATATTCCTTGATACGTCCATCCCTTTAGTGTCCAAGAAACATCATGTCCGATTATACTCCGCCCATGGTGACTTCAGTACAATTCTGAAGGAGGACGAAGGTATTACAGTACATGAAGTAGTTGAGCTCTTGAGGAAGAAATTCCATTTTCCTGAGTGTACGATTGCATTGCACAAGGAAGGAGCGGATAGTAAGGTGCTCCATGGATATGATAAGCTTGTTGAAGTTCAGAATGATCTCTTTAGAGAGATGTGGATCGATGAATGCGATTTTCCCTCTGCGGCCTTGAAATATCAGTGTCCTTTCAAGTTTATGATCGAGACCTTCTGACTCCCTTAATGAAGAAGTAATTAATGATATACTAGCCAGTCATGTAATTTCTTCCATAAGTTGTGAGTCATCACCGTATAGCTGATTCCATCTCTTTAGACCACCAGTGAGCAGCATCACTTTGGGCATTAGGCTCAAATCATCTTTGATGATGGTGTTTAGGCAGAGGTAGCGAACAAACTTCCTAGCACATGCAGGTCCTCTTATCTGGCTTCTCATGCAGTGGAAAATGTAACTGTACCGTTCCAATGGGTATTGTCGAAGAAGATGATCTATGGCTCTATTATCGAACTGTTTAGAAGGTATATGTATCGATCCCTTGATACGTCCCTTGTTGTTGTTAGTAGATAAGTTCACCCACAGCATGAGAACGTACATAACGATAATCGGAGTCTCTAACATCAATTATAAGAAAATCATGGGCATCGCCCAGAACCCAATTAGCCAATTGTGATGCCTCCAGTGGCTGTATCGCTGATAAGTAGAGCCGTTCCATTGTGACTGGCAGACAACTAGAAGAACTGTGGCTACCTTTATTGGTCACCTATGCTAAGAAAACAAAAGATACTCCTGGAGCCGTATCTGAGTTGTCCCGCGTCCACCGGAATGCCGTATTGTCTGTAATCTTCTCTGTGATTACAGCTTCCCAAAAAGATGTTGAAGCTATCACGGAGGCGGGCAATTTCGGCTATCGCAGGTCCAACAGCTTCCCCATCGATAGCCGAAGTGCCCTAAACTTTTGTGTCAAAACAAACCACAGGAACAAAAAAAAACACAAAAACTTTGTTGGGGCCTTTGCCCGCTGCTGTTGCCGTTTGTGGCACATTGGGGAAGGACTGCCGGTCATTGTTGATCAGCAGTTTCTGGGTAATGACGGGGATGTGTAGATGGTGTTTATAAAGGTGTGTTGAACTGCTTCATTAATGCCACTGGTGTGCTGGCGACCACTACTTATAATCACTACCACAATAACTACCAATAATGACTCCTATCGGTGTTGATGCTACTGCCCCTGCAAATACAACTACAGTCTCTGCTACCACTATTCCCTTTGGTGAATACCTCTTTCGCCGTCTACAACAAGTACACAAGGTCAAGTCTATCTTTGGCGTGCCTGGTGACTTCAACTTGGGCCTTCTCGAACATTTGTACAAGACAGATTTGGAATGGATCGGTGGATGTAATGAATTGAATTCTGGTTACAGTGCTGATGGTTATTCGAGATATACTGGCTCCCTCGGTGTCGTTATCACTACGTATGGTGTTGGTGAGTTGAGTTGTACCAATGCCATTGCGGGTGCTTTTGCTGAACATGTCAAGGTTCTTCATATTGTCGGTATGCCTAGAAGGTCTTCTATCTTTGATGCTCAACAGAAGAAGAGGCATCTACACCATTTGGTTAATGACATTGATCCATTGGCTGATAGTGACCGTTTCGTTTATACACGTATGGTTGAGAAGATTTGTTGCACTTCTGAAATTATCACTGAGCCAACAAAGGCTGCTTCACAGCTCGACAGCGTCATCAAGAAGATGTTTCAGACTTCAAGGCCTGGTGTCATCTTTTTGCCTCTTGATATGAGTGAAGAATTGGTTGATTCCTCTGGATTGACCTTAGACCCTGCTTCGGAGTTCCATAAGGTTCAGGATAATGAAACCGAGTTCACTCAGAAATTAGCTGACATGATCTTAGACAAGATTTACAAGTCCAATAACCCTGCAATCTTGGCTGATGTTCTAGTTGGGAGATATCACCAAGGTGTTGAGCTGTTGAGAGAGCTTGTAAACGCTACCAACATCCATAGCTATACTACATTCATGGGCAAGTCTGTCTTGGATGAATACCACCCTTCATTTGTGGGCGACTACATCGGATTGGAATCAAACAAAGGTGTGAAGGAGAACTTGGAAGATTCTGATTGTGTGCTATTCTTTGGTCCATATATGAATGAGATCAATACGGGACATTACTCCTTTGATTTGCAAGAGGGCCAATTGATCTTATTACACCCGGAGTACATCAAGATTGGTTCTGAATTGTTCCGTGGTATTAATTTTGTCAATGTCTTGTCCTCTATGTTATTGTCCTTGGATGTTAAGAAGGTTCCATTTCCAAGGCCAGTTCCTTGCGAGGTATCTCCACGTTATCCACATATCCCATCTGGTGCAGCAATATCTCAATCTGTCTTACTCAAAAAGTTTGAATCCTTCTTGGAGGAGGGCGATGTTGTGGTCTGTGAAACTGGTTCATTCATGTTTGGTATCCCAGACTTCCGTTTCAAGTCTGGTGTTTCCTATATTGCTCAAGGCTTTTATCTCTCTATTGGTATGGCATTACCATGCTCAGTCGGTGTTGGTATCGCTATGAGAGATGAAGGTTCGACAAGAAGATTGATCCTTGTTGAAGGAGATGGTTCCGCGCAGATGACTATCCAAGAGATCTCATCATTCCCCCATTATGGCTTAACACCAATCATTTTCTTGTTGAATAACTCTGGTTATACCGTCGAGAGAATCATCCTGGGTGAACACAGATCTTATAACGATATCAAACCATGGAATTGGAAGCATATCTTTGACTTCTTTGAGTTTGGCAAGCAAAAGCACTGTTTCACTGAAACCGTGAAGAATGAAAAAGAGTTGGAATGGGCGTTGCAGAATGTCAATGAAAAGAAAGACAAGCTACAATTCTTTGAGGTTATCTTGGATAAGTTGGACTGTCCATGGAGATTCTTCCACATGAATAACTACAGACTCTTCCCTCTGGATAAAAAGTTAAGCTGATGAACTGATGGATCCCTCATAACTCTGAGTTCTCCTTCTTGCATGATTTAATTAGCATTTTTGTCTATGTGGGTGCTGTCATATCTAATTCAAGAAGTAGTAGGTCTGTAGTGGATGGCTGCAGCTCAACTCTTCTCCTCCAACATGACACTTAAGAATGGATTCAGCCTATTCTCTAGGATCATATTTAGCGAACATTCCTTCAAGAGATGATATAGCTTCAATACCTTTGACTGTAATTTGGCATTTCGGAATATTACAGGCCTGAAGACGATATTCATCAACCCAGAAGATGTCTCCAAATCGCCGCTGAAAACTAGATCTTTAGGAGATTCTATATCGACTGGATAGATCTCCAAAAGATATAGAAACATTTCCAAGCGACCTTTCACTGCGGTAGTGACATATCCGATCATGAAGTCATAGTATCCATTCAATCCTTCGATATCCTCCGGGGTGAGGACTTCGTTTGTAATGATTTCAGTAATTTTATGAAGTGTATCTATTAGCGTTATGGTTTTGAATTCGAAAAACTCCTCAAATATTACGATGTTCTTGTTTTTGCTTAAGTAGTAATCACGAAGATTAAGTTCTGCTTGGTCTGCATCTTCACGATTGAGGATCTTGATTATTTCATAGATGTTCGAGCGATGAAACGAGATCTTAACGGTAGTATAATCGTGCCTTTCAGTTAATAAAGATTCAGTTAGTTCGATGAAATCATGAGTTTTCGAGAATGCTTGATCGTGTTGTTCTAATTGTGGTGAGGTGGACATCTCGAATGAGTCAAGATCATAATAGAAGTCATAGAAATCGACATTTTCCTTCAAAATAGCATTGTTTGTCCCAATTATTTTCGTGTTTTTGGTGTGACTATCAAAATCGAGTAACTTCTCCCAATTATAGAGCTCAATCAATGGGAAATAAAGTATCTGATCATTGTGAAAATGGGATTTCTGGAAACCATTAAGAAAATTTGAAAGCATTAGGATAAAAGATGTGAGGAATTCTGTGCGTTCTGATGAATGTATGATAATTTTGAAGTTCTTGTAGTTCACTCTATTTAGGTGTGTGGATAATGAATTGAGAAATCTCAATATGGCCTCAGAGACATTGATGTCTGTCATGATGTCTGTAGGATGCGAAAATAATGAGAAGTTGAATGGGATCTTGGTCAATATGGAATCTTGCGGAAAGGAGGAGATATCATAATTGGAATAGTACTGTAAAACACCATTCTTATACCGAATTGATTGTGATGTAACATCCTTTGACTGGATATTCTTGAAATGAGCCAATATGATACTGTTATTAAACTCATAGTTCAACGAAAGGATATTATACAAGAACGGGTTAGCAATTAGATAATTGCGCCAAAGTGAGATATCAGTACTGTTTATGACGTTAAATAATGCAATGAGATGACCAAGTTGTGGGTCCTGAGAATATGAAAAAATAGCTGCAGTGATGATATGCTTTAATAGGATGAAGTTTCTCAAGGGTGTACCAACTGCAATGGACCTTATGATTCGACCTCTAGGGTTCTCTTGTGACTCTTTTGACCTTGTGGCATTGAAGAAAAAGAGGGTATCATCATCATGCGACTCTTTCTCAAAGATAGTGTTAATAGAGTTGATATGCATATTTTGGAAGCCAAGTTGGGACTCTTCAATTATATCTCTATCAGTATCTGGCAACAGCCTATACTTATTAGAGGCATCCTTATACAGCACAAAAACCGAATAACTCTCTGAAAAGTGCTCACTGTTAGAAGGAATCATCAATTCCCCTAATTCTCCCAGGTTCTCTTTGAATCCTGGGATCTTACGAGGGATCTGATGTTTCACTTGGGCCCCGACATGATTATCAAACTCTGCACTTATCACATATTTGGCAATGGGAGTACCATTGACACACGTTAAGCTCTTCAGTTCAGGAGAGAGTGAACGGTGCCGTATACCTCTCTGTCTTGGAGCGTTGATCATATCAGTGAGTGTCATTCAGCAGCAAAGTCTAACCAATTGCACTGTCTCAATCGATCTTAATCCCTTTCCTTTCAGAGAAACATCGTTCGAGTCCATCAGCTACTGTGGCCTCAACCGGATAGTGAAGGTTAAGGTGCCCCGGTAATCCGTGGTCTACCGAATCCCTTGGTTACCCGGCCCTTTGAAATTGTCTCTGGTCAACAACAATTTTCAGGGAGGGCGGCAAACAATGCCACCCACTTTCTTCCAACAACGAGAACAACGAACAAAAATCAAAAGCCTCGTTAACAATCATCTAATCAGACATGTCTTCTGCCCTCGACCAATCCCTCGATGAGATCCTTTCCAGCAAGCCAAAGAGATCCGTGCAGAAGAAGAAACAGGCTGTGAAGTCCAAGGTCAGCAAGGCTGTTGTTAAGCCAAAGGCTCAAAAGAAGACCGCCAGTACTGCTCCAGCTGCAGTCTTGGACGCCTCCTATGCCACCAAGGTTGTTGTGTACGGTCTCCCAAGGGACATTAAACAAGATGCTATCAAGGTATGTTGAAGCACTCTGCTTTTAGAAGTGAGGCGGCTAGTGTTATTGGAAATGAATCATGGATGGATAGGATGTGTTACCATGTGTCATTGTGTTCATATAGCTCAAAAGCAAAAACCAAATCGCAATTTTTTTGGAAAATTGAATTAAAAAAAACTGTGACGATGATGGAAGGTTTTGTATTAAGCTACAGTGTTAATCAGATCTTTGAGTCCAATCATCTGACACCTGTCGTTTTACACAATCCATCCGGCACTCATATCACGCTGAATGTTTTTTGCCAGCCTACCATTGGTTTTTCACTTGGATGTTTTATTGTTTTCATGGTCCTTCAATTCTTGATTGGACACTGTTGATTACTTTCTCCAATGTCTTTTTTGGTAGTGTGTTTTTTTCGATAGTGTGGGCTGCTTTGGTGTACCTTTGAATTACAACGACTTCATATGAGAAAGATACAACACAGGACCTGGCTTGTCTAACTGTTGGCCCGTACTGCCTTGTTGGTAAAGATATTTCTTCTCTGAATCTTGTCGTTTGTATGGTCGCCAAATAGCTTGGTTATATGTGACTGTCTGACATATTATGAAAGTGATTTTGGCTTGTTGATATCTCGTTCTATTTGTGTACGACGAGTTGCCTTGTGAAATACCTCTTTGTTGAGAGTGTTTATGTGGGGTTCGAGGTATCCAATCTTTCATATCTTGTCAAAGACCTAGTCTTTTAGCCATTCCACACTTTAGGGGTTTACCTGGGGAATTTCCTGCTATTTCACACATTCATGGGTTCCGTGCATTCCATTTCTTCCCAGTACAATCGCAAATGTCGCTCTAATGATGTTACGAATCATGACTAACAATTTCAATTCTAGGATTTCTTTGCATCTCAAGTTGGTGGCGTTTCTACTGTTTCCCTATCTTACAACGAGAAGGGTCAATCTAAGGGTATTGCCACTATTGTGTTTAAGTCTTCTGCTAATGCCACCAAAGCGGTTGAGAAATACAACGGTGCTCCAATCGATGGTGGTTCTAACAAGTTGAAGCTGGAACTGATCATTGATCCAACCAAGAAGCCATTAGCTGCTAGAATCGTTGCTAATGCTGCAGTTACTGCTTCCAAGACTAAGAAGGAGACTCCAAAGAAGGCCAATGCCGCTAAGGATGCTCCAAATAAGGCCGGTAAGCCAAAGGAGAAGAAACCAAGAAACAAGAGACCAGCTAAGAAAACTGTTGAGCAGCTTGACCAGGAGATGACTGACTACTTTGAGAAGAAGGATTAATTGGTTTACCTATGTTTCTTCAGTTCGGTTCGGTTTTTTGTCTTTCAAGTGTTTAAAAGCGAGAGATCTTGTGCTTAAATGTATCACTACTTTATGAGATTTTTATTTTACATCTTTGTAGCTGGCTATATACATGATATCATTAAACCCTATTTATCATCACTTTTGAACCAATTCAGATCCAAGATCCCTGAGAATCTGTCACCACCTTTTCTGGAGGAGTACGAATGGCCAGCACCTTCGTATTGAGACTTTCTCTGATACTGACCAGTTGGCTCAGGGAGACCTGGTTGTAACTTTGCAATATTCATATCTGTGTCTTCATTACTGTTGAAATGGTCAGGCTGGAAGGTCTTCTCACGCCTATTGTTGATGACACTTTGAAGAGAGAGATTAGTATCATGAAGATCGGGCTTTGTGATGAAAACTTACGTCTTGACGAGATAGATACCACCGATAGCGATGGAGCATACAAAGCCGAAGTTGCTTAGGTTCTTCTTGAAAGATGGAGGGAGCTGTGACATTCTTAGGACGAATTATTTGGCCAAAACCGGTAAAAGAAAGAAGAGAAGTTAAATGTTCTTCGGGTATCAAATGGAAAAAGTGGAAATTTCCGAAAATAACAAAAGTGGAAGTCTTCCAGCTTCGGCAATCCATTGAGTGAAGAACACTTTGAAGATACTTTGACGGCACTCCGGGGGTCTTAGATAGGCTGCTGGGTTGTATGGATGTATTAGGATGTTTACATCATCCAAGAGGTTCTGCGTGCGTCACATTTAGAGATTTCACTATTGACTAACTTCTCCGGTTTCGGTTGGTCGTTCGACTCATTTCGTCCGGGGAAACTTCAACAACTTCAAGAACTTCACCAGCTTCACCGAACCGCACGATCTCATAACACTCTCAGAACTGGCTCAAAGATGTCTGACAGGCTTGAAGTTGATCCAGCGGCTCACTCAGTGGCTGCTGGTATTGGGGGCGCTTTATCAATGGCGGTTACCTACCCTTTGGTGACGTTATCAACACTCGCTCAGACCAAATCTAAAAAGACCGTTGATGAGTCTGGCGACCAAACTGCTACTGGAAAGAAGGAAAAAGTGTCTACCTTGAATGCTGCCAAGTATCTCTTGAAAAATGAGGGTATCCTTGGCTTCTATTCTGGCTTGGAAAGTGCCATCTACGGTGTCGTCTTGAACAACTTGGTGTATTACTACTTCTATGAGGCATTGGCCAAGCTGATTCTAAACAGAAAGGCCAAATCAAAGCAGGCCCTCACCTCGTTGGAGAGTATCATTACAGGTGCTATAGCCGGGTCCATTACTGTCTTCTCTACAAATCCGATTTGGGTCGCCAATACCAGAATCACCGTTAGTAGTAACAATAAGATGACTACTCTTGGTGCGTTGAGAGATATCATCAAGAAAGATGGTGTCAAGACCTTGTTTGCTGGTGTACTTCCAGCTTTGATCCTCGTGTTGAATCCTATTATCCAATATACTATCTTTGAACAGGTGAAAAATCTCATCAATAAGAAGCGTAAAGGTGGATTGACTTCAACACATGCTTTCTTTATAGGTGCATTAGGTAAATTGGCTGCTACTGGGTCAACCTATCCATATATTACTTTGAAGGCGCGCATGCACTTGAAGGATGAGTCTGGTAATACACCAAAGACCATTTGGGGCTGGGTTAAGGAGATCTATGACAATGAAGGTGTTCAAGGTTTCTACAATGGTATCAGTGTTAAACTATCTCAGAGTGTCCTGACAGCTGCATTCTTATTCTTCTTCAAGGAGGAGTTGACAACATTGAGTGTTAAACTATTAAAATTGGCTAGACAAAACAGACTACGTGCCTTGAAGAAGTGAAATGTTACACAATGCATGTCTCTATTTGAATATAGCTTTTAGTTGTTCGTAAGTGAAAAATATCACAGCATTTGACGGAACCGCCCTTATCAGCGTGATACCTAATCCTCTATAAAATGCGCGAATGCCTCCATGTTTGTAAATGGTCTTTACTGCTGATGCAAAAGTCATTTGATGTTCTGGATTGACGATGCTGTTCGTCTGCACCTTACTCTTTACTGTATCAGCAGGGAACAGAGAAAGATTATATGCGATACCTGCAGATGCCCCACTCGCTAGGAGTTCAGGAATTGTATTTGTATCTTCCGATGTCGGTGCTCTTCCCAATCTAAGAGCTTTGAACTCATAAGAGACAAGTTCATAGACGCCGAACCATGACGCCGATCCACCACATTCTCTCAATAATGTACCTGTTTGACCTAACCAGAAGCCCTTAATACCGTCTTCGAGCCAGACTTGCTTCATCAATTGTGAAATTGAGGATTTTTTGCGAGAGTAAATGTTCTCAACCTGCATCTTACATTTGATCAATTCTATTGGTGTAAGAACATAAGAAGCGACAAGACCACTAATACCACCACACGCCACCAAGTACGGTATACTTAAATCTTCCTTGCTGTGTAATATATGGCTCTTGATCAGATTTTGCGCAAAGTTATAGGTCACAAAAAGAGTGGCATTTTCAGCAGCAGCACCAACAATAGGAGATGCCAACCCTCTATAAAATCCTTTGATTCCTTCTTTCTTAAAAGTCTGTGAGATACAATCCCAAGCGCCTGTGAACTTCAACGGTTGGTCGTGTGGCTGTGATTGTAAACGCACTTTCACTGTATCAAATGGATACTCTATAACCTTACCAGTGCAACCTGATAACTGCGAATCTCTGTTAGTCATAATCTCATAGATCTGGAGAAAACATACTGAACCAAAAAGAATATCCTTCAGGGATTCGATGACTGACAGTTCTTTATCACTCATCTGATGACAATGATACCCTTACAATTTTTCTATACGAGGAATGAGGGCAGTGATCAGGTTCCGTTAAGAGAGAAATGAGTCTTAGTCTGGAGAAGGTGGAAAAAAATGTGCCCGAGTCCGGGGAATGGCCAAAAGAGGAAATTCTCGCGCGCTCAGCTATCTGTTAAGGACGGAGAGGACTATTTCTTGATGGTGATTTATTAGGATATCTAAGGAATTTCTTGATATTGTGAAATTATTGTTCGGAATCAAATATGGCTGTGTACTCCGCACTGACCGATAATCTAATCAATTGCGGCATACCATCAACATTGATAGAACACCATTTACAACCAGAGGGGTCCATGGTCACAGAATGTTCCCATAAATAGATAAAAGGGGAACTGCAACTCTATAAAGTAAGCTCTCTATGATTTATTGAACCTCCATAAGCATAACATGAGAAACACAAAGCTTTCATTTCCAGCCCCCACACTTTTGTAACAAAAACCGTTGGGCTTGCTGCTTATCAGCTCAGCAACATTACGTCACAAATTCTCTCTAGGGAATATAAAGAAAAGAGCATCAGCAACAATGCCATAAACAAGAAGGCTCAAGAACAATCAACAACAAGAAGAACCGAATAACAACCGATAATGACAACGAAGACATTCGCTACAGGACTGGAATGCCCCCAACCGGCACCCCAGCTTTCAAACAATGTCCTGGACCTCTTCTCACTGAAAGGCAAAGTTGCCTCCGTCACTGGTTCATCAAGAGGAATTGGATATGCCGTTGCTGAAGCCTATGCTCAAGCAGGTGCGGATGTTGCAATCTGGTATAACTCCTCCCCTTCCGATGAGAAAGCTGCTGCTATTGCAGAGAAGTATGGTGTCAAGTGCAAGGCCTATAAAGTGTCCCTCACCGATTTTGATTCAATCCAAAAGGCTGTGGATCAACAGGAGAAGGATTTTGGTACAATAGACATCTTTGTCGCCAATGCCGGTGTAGCTTGGCAAGGTGGCGGTATCCTCGACCAAAAGGATGATGCAATGTGGAAGCACGTCCTCGATTTAGATCTCAATTCAATATACTACTTGTCAAAAGCAGTCGGTCAGCTGTTCAGAAAAAAGGGAAAGGGTTCATACATCATCACCTCTTCAATGTCTGCTCATATAGTGAATGTGCCGCAGTTGCAGTCTGGTTATAATGCTGCAAAAGCTGGTGTTTTACACTTTGCAAAGTCTCTTGCAGTGGAATGGGCAGGCTTTGCGAGGGTGAACACCGTGTCACCAGGTTATATCGGTACTGAGTTAACCAAATTTGCAGATATTGATCTAAAGAAAATCTGGTGGTCATTGACACCTATGGGTAGAGAAGGCCTACCGCGCGAGCTTGTTGGTGCCTATTTATATTTGGCCTCTGATGCCTCTACGTATACGACTGGTTCTGATATCAAAGTGGATGGTGGTTATACTGCTCTGTAATGCGCTGGAACTATGCATTCAGTGTGACTATTCTTCCTTTAGGGTTGTGGGAGCTCAAGGTTCAGATTTTTAAGTTGGACCTTTTTGTGTCATGTTTTTGTGTCATTTTGGTCGCATCGCTATATAAACGTTCCCGTTGCGCAAATACACACAAAGAGACCTTGCTGAATATGTAGATACGGCATTGGCAATGTCAGAGTTCGTTCGAAATAACATTGATGCCATACCATCCGCCGGTGGTGCATCTATGGTTGAGGAGTCGGGAAAAATTGGACTCCCCATCAGCTTGTATGAGAACTATACTTTGATCTCCCCTAAGCTTCGTTCTGCTCTGGACCTTTGCGATAAATACGATGATGTTCCAACGTTTCAAACACTGAGAGAAGATGTTTCGCCTAATGGTGTGGTCGAGTATTCATTGGATGAAGAGGCCATGAATGAGCAAACGCCACTCCTACTCGTTCCACCAACCTCCCCACTGACAATGTTGAGGGATCCAACTTATACAAGTCTTCCTTTGGAAGTTATGAATCATGATGAGAACACTATCATGTCAAGTTTTATTCGTCCTTCTGCTTTGTTACAAAGGTTGAAAGAATGGATTCGCTCACATTACCCAGCACTGGAACCAGATCTTGAAAGACAACCACTGATGCCTCCAACGCCTATTGAACGTGGTGAACCATCTGAGGGACAAGTTCCGGGAGATCCAGTTGATGAGAGTCCCCCTAGATTCCAGTTGACAAACACTGGATATTTGATTCTTGTTGGAGTTTCTATCGTTGCGTTACTTATCGTTATGATCATCACTGATGACCGAACGCTATTGATGATAGTGTTGAAAGGGTTGGTGTGTTATATATTTGGTCGGGACCTTAGCAGAACGTTGTTTGGTGCAAATTTCTGTCCTGTGCTTGATGGGATGACTAAAGATTCCTAAAGTCTTTCTAGACTCGTTGGTAGTTAATTGAATAAGAATTGAAGATAGAACCATATAAGTAGTTTATTCATCTTTCATGGTATCAGTACCATCTACAACTATTGGGTAACCTATGGATAACTCGATTACCGCCAACCATCCCTCGCCCACTTTCATTCGATCACTCTTGAAATTGGAATGTGTCAAATTCCATCGAACGAGTTCGCGTGATGCGCTGACGTAATCTTTGGGAGGAGCGGAAATTTTTCTGCTCATCGAACTTTGCAAAAAAAATGATGAAAGAAATCCAACTTGTTGAATTGCTGTGTCTAAGTGGGAACTGATAGTTTTGTAATTGAATTGTCATGGTTAAAGTCACGGCGAAGAAGCATATAAAGTTCTTAGAGTCCGATGAGGCGGAGTTCCTCACAGCTGATGAAGGATCTGAGGGAGGGCAAATACATGATGATCAATCTGATGACAACAATGAGAGTGATAGTGATGATGCTCCAGAAGAAGAAACCATCTCTAGTGGTGTCAAGGTTCTTGAGGAGAAGAAGAGAGCGGAAGAGGAAGTTGCTAAGCGTGAACGTGATACGCTGAGAGAGAAGAGAAGATTGCAAGCACAGAAATTTGCTGAACAAGCTGAATTGAAAAAGCAGAAACAGAAGGAACTTCAAGAGAGGCAACTGATAGAACAGAAGAAGGCTGAAGAAATACAGAGGTTGAAAGAGGCCAAGAAGAGAGATCAAGAATTGGAAGAAAAGTTGATGTTTGAAGAATATCAAAAGCAGAAAGAGAGAGAAGCTAAGCTTCGACAGTTGAAGATGAAAAAGAAGAAAGAAGAAGGCGTAAGAAAAGTGGATGGTATTAAAGTAAAAGTGCTTGAAAAGAGGATTAAGGTCACAAAAGTTGCTAAGAGAGATCAGATATTGAACAAGAGAAAGAGAGTGCTCAATAAGCGTTAGTTTTTTGAAACGTCTAATTGAATTACGATATAGAGCCTTGTTGTTAAGGCACACATATGATGCTCGTAGTAGATATATCCTTGTTTTATGAGGCTTGAAATGATTTCTCTATTGTTTATCATACATCTTATTGATATGCAAAGGGAGCTTTCACGATGCTGTAGTTCGACCTTATGGCAAATTCATTCCTTCTCAACATGCCGTCCTATAATCACGATATGATCGGGTTTGCGGGTCTAATATTCGAGACCTTAACAGTATTCTCTTGGTTCTTTGGTGAGATATTCTGAACTGTACTAAGATAAATGGGTTATGAATGAAGCAATGCTATTGGGGTAGAATAGGCGACCCCATTTGGGCTGTTAGTGCCGAGGACTGGACCATGCAAGTGTGACATGTTTGCATCAAGTTACAGAATCATTCCCGAGCTGGTGCGCACATCCTACAAAGAAACTATCTATACAGATATTGGTGTATAGATTGCACAGAAGTGCTGATAAGTACTCAATTTGTTTGAAGGCCCAGCGCTGCTCCATTGTACAACATATAACATGTATAAGTGGAGAATATGCAGAGGAACTTTTCAGTGGAGCAATTCAAAAAGAAAAAGGTTGTAATATCCATGGATATCATGCGTCCTTCGGGATGAAATGGGAACTGGAGAGAAGATGTAGTCAGTATCTTTATGGCTACCAGCTGCTGCGGCTTGTGGCTAAAAAAACAGATCATTGAAAGTCTCAGGTCCGGTAAGAATATCCTTGTTGACCGGGATGATGGAAGTTGAAAATTCATGATCTAGGAATAGCTATAATACAGTGACCTAGGGCTCACATGTACAGCGCAATATTCCACTGAGTATTTCCTGTGGTACATCAGATCTCTGAGAGACTTTTGTCCTACTTAGAAAGTGACGATAATACCGCTGTACGGTGCGTTGAGTTGAAGTTCTCCTTTTCAATACCGCCTTGAAGATATGGTTACTCCATGTATTTTACTCATCTTGGTGACAGACATTGTATTATATGTCGATAAGGAAATGTTGCTTGGTTTGTGGGAGTCTTTGTTTTGGCCTTTCCGGTCCTTCTAGTGCCTCTCTAGAAAATCTACATAACTGAAAGGCGGAGCGTGAGAGATCCAAGGCAGTCTAGTTTTCTGTGGCGGTGAAAAGAGTTGAAACTCACTTTCATGGAACATTTATGATTTCAGGATCAATTGCGGATTCTTCATCACTTAGTAAACCAAGTACTTCTGGAGCCGCCTTTAAGTTCCTTAGGAAACCAATCCGAATTATGAAATCCCCCTTGCTTGCAAATTTCCTATGGTTACGAGCGTTGTGTCAACATTGCGGCAGATTTTCAGGGGTTGATTGAACAACGATCGACCAACAACCAACAAACAACAGCAAGAATTAGAGAAACACGCAAAGAAGGCCCTTAAAAATGTCCTTCCCTGAGCCCCTGACACACGAGGAACATAAGCAGCACCGCATCCCTCTGGAGTACCGTGATAGATGTGCCTCCTTACTGGTTCCTCTAAAGAAATGTCGTCAGGAGAAGCTATATATGCCGTGGTCATGCCAGGAGGAGAGACACTCATATGAGAAATGCCAATATGAGGACTTTAAGAGACGTGTCAAAGAGATGGAAACTCTGAGAGGTGCTGATTCATGATATTTTGGTGATAGGATCCCGCCATTGACCCATTATGAATGAAGGCATTCTTCATCCATTATATTTATTGATCCATTATATTTATTGATCGACAGATCATTATTTATTATCTATTTATTCAAGGAAGAAAAGAAAAAAAATATATGTGTTACTCTATTTAGGTCTGTCATTATCCATGAATGCCATCACGCATCATCATAGGCGAATAGTATTGTCGCTTTGCAGCGTAGCTTCTTCGTCTTCTTCTCTTTCTAACTTCTGTATTTACCACAGCTAGAGCAGCAGCTTCTGCACCTTCCTTCTTCAGTACTTTAGCATGGAAGAGTCCACATGCATTGCAGAGAGTGCGTGCCCCATTAGGACCTTTGCGCCATTCAGGTGTATCTGTAGTGCCACATCTCTCACATTTCAAGTTGATATATCTCTTGGCACGAGTGCGTGCTCTTGGTATGGTCAAAGCAATATTTGCCATGGTATTTGAATTGTGTCCATGTGGGAATAGAGGAGGAGGCACAATTGTATATGACATGGGCTGATGTGGAGGTAGTTGGAATTCTGGGGGATATGGGTGATACATAACCGGTTGATGATATGGGTGTATATTCGTAGAAGGAGACGTTGGTGAATACACCTGGTGCTGCGGATGTTGTGCCACGTAATGAGGTATCACAACTGTGTATACCGGTTCCCTCTGTTGGACAGTCTGTGGTAAGGTCTGTGCTAGAATGCTTATAGGTGGTAGTTTAGTGCTATTCATCTTCTCTCCAATAGCTTTTTCATAGGGCATTATAAGATAACCTGTAGAGTCTCTAGAAAAAGAAAGGGAATATGGCTCATATTATATAGAACCCATCACCATGAATCTCTCTCAAACGCCCCTCATGCACGCATGCCCCCCTCCAGAGTTATCCACCTTCATAATCTCATCTGCGTCGGAAATGCGTCCACGCGGTGCAGCCTTCTGACAGGCGCGCGCGTCGGAATACAGCAGCCAAACTGGGACGGCGGGCTCTGGCTTAGTGAAGCCTCTTTGTTTGAAAACTGGTCTCCAGTGTGTTCCATGAATATTGTGGGCATTATATGTATGATACTCATTGTTTACTTCTTACCATAGTGAGCTTGCTACACACCTGTAAAGTTTATTTTGTCCAAGGACCGGCTATCAAGGACCCTCTAGCCAGATAGAGTTATGCGCACAAACCGCGGAGAAGCATATTCAATGTTTGAGATATCAGCTCAATGACATGCTATCTACTCCTCTCTCCTATCTGAATTACATGCGCCAATTTTCTAACATTAAAAATTCTCGTCTTGCATCCCATGAGACACACAGTGTTAGGCTCCTTATACACGACTAGCCATGTTGGTGTTTCAGCCAATAATGGGAGGTCAATTTCTCAGCAGTCTATATAACAATATCTTCCATACAGTTCGATATAATTGTCTCTCCGACCCAAGTCATCTGACGTGCCATTTGGGTTGTACCCTTGCAATATCTTTGTGGATGCACGATCTAGCATACTGTGTAATATACGATGCTATGCTGTTTCACAAATTACTGCATGTCCAGGATTGGTCATTGGGGTGTGATTATTAAACAGCGCATTACCAAGACAAATCTTACGAGTCGAATATACATCTAGACGTCCAAATGGAGAGAAAGTATCACTACTTGAGTAATCTAATTTCAACGAGGCTATGTGGAAAATTTTATGCAGACATCATTTTGTGCCTTCAAAGTAAGAGAAAAGGCACTCTAATCCAATATGACGGGAAATATCATCATAATCCGAAAGCCCATCATGTATCGATGCATTCCATTGCATTACAGCTAAAATTATATTTTGCAATCTGACGGTGACTATCATCGGCGACTATATGACCCCAGTCACTGGTAGCGTGAAGCTTAACGTGAGGCAACGGTAAAAACTTTGAGGAGATTCATCTTAAGATCCATGGTATACTAAAGACAAAGCTAACTAATAGAATTTTAAAATAAGCAAACCACTGAGTACTGATGAGGCTGCAAGACCCACGCTTCGAACTAGGAAGATCTGTCATATTCTTGATTTCTTATATCATGTCACCTAACCATTCCCGCTTTCTGGCCCAGCCTCGCTGCGTCTTTTGCAGGGCGATAATAAATCCCTTCAGTGTGAAGTTAAATGAGTCGACGAGGTGTTCTAGGAATAAGGAGCTTTCACCAACACTGTTATTGCCATCATTTATTTTCAGTCCAGATAGATTTCATCGAGATAGATCTAATCTTGAGGTAAAACATTCATGAAGGCATTTTTGAATAAATATCGATGCTTGAAACCGGAAATTAGAGTAAAACATCATTTGATACTCTGTGTAACACCAAGTCCAGCTTTGAGACAATAAAAGATTGAAAATTCGATCAGAAAAAGAAAGGTTATACTTACAATTATCGTGTTTTATCCAGTGGTGATTCTGTGAGTCTTCAGTTAATTACTACTAGGCAGGTTGTTTTGGCCCTTGGTTTGGATAACCTCAAATTACCTTTGTATTCAAATGCTGGTGCTATAAGCCACCACCGTGTTAAAACCAAATTATAGCAACGCGTCAATACAAATCATACCGGTCAAATGGGGAAAAATCTGATGGTGCTACATAGTACGGAACACAGGGATGAGTCTTGAAATTAATCTATGGAAAATTGAGGACCTCCCCAAGTATCTCAAGAACAAGAGATTGGCTGACTTGCTGCTAAGTTTTCAATGTTGTCACGCTTCAATACCATGAGATGAGGGCGAGTCTCAAGGTCCGCGATAATGAGAGTACACGAGTATGCCATATGTTGAATTGTACTAGAAGAGTGGATATTGGAGATTATGGAAATACATGAGAAAGCATCTAGAGAAATTTAAGAAGCTTAGATGACGAATAGGCTGAATGCTGATGATGCGATGCAGTCTTATGGTTCACAATATTATGCAACAGATTTACGATATACATGATGAATATGCGGTCGTAAAATCTACAGATCATACAGGATTTTTGCATGTACTGCTGGTGTCTGTCCTTTGGAAATCCCATACAGTGATGCGGTGCTCCATGTGCACATCCTTGGGCCTGGACTTTACCATGGTCCAACTGCAATTTCTTTGCCCCGACAGGGAACTTCATGTATAGGGCAAGACATCCTCTTCCCCACAAAACAGATTTCATCAGTAGCATTTGCCCTCTCCTTGTTACTTTCATCCCTTGTGTGTCTATTTCACAGACAACTGTCTTAAACAGTCATCGTTGTTATTTGCATCTCATCGGTTGATTGATCTCTTTTCTCTGCTCGGGCCGAATGTACTGAAGGTTTCGCTGCGAGATCTCGATCGCCGTGCATGTGAACAATAAAGCGAACGAGGTCGGGAAGTGGACAGGATCCCTTTCACGAGAGACGAAAGGGTACTGATGTCCTATGTAAGAGTATAGAACTCTGAATATACTGTTGTAGGCTCAGTTCTTATCAATAGGGCACCAAGGGCACAACCGATTCTCTCAACTTCGATTGGTGTAAAGAGTCAAGAATGAACACATGAGGCGATACTCACAGGCTCATATATTAAAAGACTACGAAATAGGATGAGAGTGAACGCTATTTGATATCATTCTCAGTGCAGCATACATCAATCACTACCACGGCCCATATAAAAGCCCTAAATCTCTTCGTGCTGACCATGGAGCATCCCCAGTGTCAAATGATCATATCAATACAAGTCCCTATCTTCCCTGATGGGCCAACACGGTACTTCTTCACCCCTGGTGAAGATCCCAAGTGCATTGCTATAATCGATACAGCGAAGACAATTACTCTACATGAATTAATCCTTGACTTTTTCGAGACTGTCGAACTCAAGCTGTATGAAGGGCTGGTTCCCAAAGACTCAGAACAGGATTCATCCGAGACTATGATTCATATCTTGCTCTCACAGACTGCGGTCTTGCTAGAATCTAGTTGTAGTGGATTGGATTGGATTGGCGCAGGCTTATGGCTCTTATACCCTGGAAAAGGGCAAAATATGGCATTTCTTTCACGTTCTAGTTCCCTAACGAGGCAAATATTGGGAGTAATTACCTTATTGTAAAATCGATGAACGTGTACAATCCCAAGGGCGAGGATTATATCACTGGGATGGTAACATAGCTCCCACCTACATGTATGAGAGTGCTATTTATCAGTTTTTTTGTGTCTCGAGGGACCATTTTGCAGTCAAATCTGGGCTAATATTGGCTATTAGAACTCCAGAATGTGAGCTCAAGAACTACACGTTTCTGACAGTGGTGAGGTTTATGGGGTGCAAGCTAGAGCTATATGAAGTCATTATAGCTAATGGCGCAACATCGAAAAGCTTTAAATTGAAAGGACTACATGTGAACGAAGAGAGGCCTAGGAAGTCAAGGAAGAACCTATTCTCGTCTCCACAGCTCTCAGAGCTCAAGATGAAAAACTCCAACTGAAATGTCCTAGAGTTTTGGCCCCTGGCCCGCTAAGATTCAGTAAATAATAAAAACCATTCAATACATTGCCAATAGGTCCAAAAAACTGCGAGTGAAGTATATCGAGTCCTTGAAATTGGCATTGATGAGTTATGTAGTTGTGACTACACGACGCCTTCAAATACTAAAATGATAAAAATCATATGACTTTCCTAGATCTGAAAAAGTGAAGGAACTACCATTAAACAAGTGTTATCGCTCTGTTGACGCTATTTTCAAGGCAATTGTGGACTTGACTTCCCTGGGTTCTACTGCTGGAGGTTCCGAAGGTAGCAGACGTTTAAGTGTGTGAATTCACGGAACAGATTGGATTGTGAAATAAGAATTGATGATGATCCCAAGGAGTGGGATCATAGTGGGTTTATCTTTAATGTTAATACGAAGGTGGTTCTGATTATACTTAGTGACGATGATTATGCTAGGCTGTTTGGTGGGCGAGCCGAAGGGCCATATCCTGCCGTTTCAATTCAGACTGCTAATGATTTTGAGTTGCCTACTTCCATTAAATCTATCAAGCGACAAGGCTTTCAGATGAAGATTTTTGGAAGAAGCTCAACGAATATAGGGGTCTGAAAAGATTCGAAGTTTTTGTTCGTGTCGAATCTATCATCCCAAACATTGTAACCACCATGAGTGGCTTCATTGTTGTGCACAAGGGAGTGAGGAATTCTACGATTAAAGAAGTTTACAAACTCTTAAACGGAACAGCCATAGCATCGCATGATACATTAACAATATACGATATCACCAGACCTGAATTCAAGATAACTTCCACGCCATCAATTTGAACAGAAAGTACTACGACTTTCGAAACGGCTGAATCTACACACAGTATCTCTGTAAGCTCAGATATTGTTAGTACTTTTCTTAGATGAAAGTCCTCTTCAGATAATGAAGATCAAATTAACGGATTCCTCAATGAACGGTTGTCGGTGAGAAATTTCCTAACAGTCGTAGTACCAGACCTCATTACTCAATGTTTTGGGCTCGTTCGCGGTCTTCCGGATGCTCAAACGGTGTTCCGTTGCTGATCTCCGACACAGTTCAATTTTGCTTCTCCATCAGCAGCTGATGAGATTCAATCTATGGAGTTCACAGAGAAGCATTCGGACCACGTCATTACCGTGGTAGTGAACCCTCCACAGCAGATTAACTCGGTGGCTTCACCGAGGAGATTCTTCACTTTCAACGACGTTATTTCTGGCCGAGTCGAATTGGACATCCTCAGGGAGATGAACGTGAAGGACATTCAGGTGAAAATATCTGGTCATTCAAACACTCAGATTACCAGGAGAGTCCTCGACAGGAATGGAAAGTACAGAGATGAAACGTCTACAGCGAGTCACGAGGTTCTCTATGACGTTGTTACACTATTTCCACCGCAAAATGTTAAGGAGGTGTCAACGAACAAGAAATTCACCTTGGTGAAGGGACACTATACTTATTCATTTGTCCTCAAGCTCCCTATGAATGCATTTTGTGGTGATGACAACTCTAGAAGAGCTTCAAATCTATACAATTCACGGTGGGAGTCCAGCTGGAGACAACAGAGACGTAATGATGGCCATAGACATGAGGTAACGCCATTGCCTCCAAGTTTTAGAGCCGCTGGACCGTCGATGATCCAAGGGTATTCTGATGCTGCTTCTGTGAAGTACTCCATCAAGTGCTCGTTGCACAAGGCGGATTTCTTCTCTATTGCGACAAGATTGACCAAACCGTTGGTGATAAGACCGCCAGGACCAATTCTGTCACAATTATCGAGTATCCCTATGAAAACAATGCTGTCGAATACCATTCGTCTGGACTACAGAGGTACTCCAATAGGTATTCGGATGCAATTATTGGCACCAGAGGTGCTGATACCAGGGTATCACGACTTCACACTGATTATCCATACTACAAGTGAGAAACCGCCACCGTTGAGGCTGAACTCATTGGCGATGAAACTAGTACAAATAGCACAGATCTCCACTGATAGATTCTCAGGTGGTATCCGTAATGAGATCCCGCTACTGGTCTGCTCTGATGTAGAGTTGACACAGTTTGGGTCGTATGATGATGGTCCATTCAAGTCGAAAGTGGATGTCTCTGACTTGTTAAGGAATGTGGACCTTACACGTACTGTACCATCCTTCCGGTCTTGTAACATTGATGTCCGATATATCCTTCAATTAGCTCTCTTTGTGGATAAGCAAGTTGTGAGAGTCTCTACCGATGTGACTGTCACAGGTCCAGTGTTAGAGGACGAAGAGTACTCAAAAATTTATGGAGTAAGCTGGCATATTCCAGCGTACACAAATCTACCAGATGAGGAAGCTGTGCCTCCTGAGAGACCAGTAAGACCACAGGTTGTGAACAATCACGTTATGCCTCCTCAACAACCTGCTAGACCACAAGTCTTTGAAAATCAAACTACAAGTGAGCCAGGACAGGGAGAACAACTTCCATCTTACGAAGAGGCAACAGCAAGAAGATTCTAAGATCGGTGCTTATGCAAAAGCAAAAAATGTCGTTCACGGTCATTTCACAGTTATTCAAGTTCTTATATACCTCTCAACAGTTCATGTTGATAACTTTTCAAGCGCATCCTTGACTAAATGGCTCCCCTTTGGGTCCAAGTTCAATGCAATGGTATACTGTTTGATAGCATCCTCTTTTCTTCCAGCCATATTGTACAACTGTCCTAATAAGTAATGAACGCTTGCCTCATCTGGAGCGATCGTAACCAAATACTCAAAATCTGTTAACGCAACGTTGTATTGCTCCATAGAGAATAACAATTGGGCCTTCTTAAAAAGGGCAAGTGCACTTAACGGCTGAATTTTGCATGCTAATTGATATTGATGCAATGCTTCATCCTTCTCATCCAGCTTCTCCAGCATCATACCAAGACAGCATATCAAGATAACATTGATAGGATTAATATCCAGAGCCTTACGGAAATGAAACTCTGCTCTTGGGAAGTTGCCCAACTTGAGGTAGACCATTCCTATACCATATAGTGCGTTATAGTGCTTTGGGTCCATCAAGAGCGCATAGCGGAAACTTTCCAATGCGTGCTCATAAGCATCATTGGCAACGTATTCATGACCCTGTAGAGTATAAGCATATGAGAATTTCTCATCAAGTTGCGTAGCTCTACGGAAACACTTAATTGCATCATCCGGTTCTCTGTTCAAAGAAAATAAGTTGCCCACAGCAACCCAAGTCTGCGGAGAGTTCTTACTAACACTCAGCAATTCATGTGCTAAATGACAAAGTTCAACCTCTTTGTGTAGATGCCAGAGTAGTGTTGAATAGTATTCCATATCTTCGACCCTTGTCTTATCCAACGCCCTAAGCTTGATGAAATATGCTTCGGATTCCTCGTAGTTAACAATTTCAAAGTGTAATCTTCCCAATTTGCTCAAGACCCATGGAGTGTTTATATGAGATTTGGGAAGTGTATCGAATGTTCTGATGGCTTTGAAACAGTCATATCGACACATTGCTTTGTAAGCTTTGGCACATGTAGCATAGATCCCACGCAAATGTTGATCACCATACTCTTCATGAGTTACAAATTTACTAGAACTTTCTGCAGAGCCATTGGAAAGAAATGATTTAGTTTTCTTTTGGATAAATTCGGTTGCAGAGCTCTTTCTCGATGACATGTTCGTCTTTGCCCTTGCCAATGGTTGACTCACTGCAAGTCTTGAAGTGACCTTAGCTGTACTTGAACGTTGGGAGTTTCTCTTTATGCTATCATTGACATTTGGTGGCTGTGGTTGTTTGAATGTGCTGTCGCGACTAGCTGAAGACGATCTCAGTCTTCTATTCGGGGCTCCTGGCACTGCTGACGGTTTCATTCTTGGAGTTTGGAAATCGTTCATTGGCTCAATATTCATGTTTGGTGTATCCTCAACTGATTTGGGAAATGTTCTGAAAGTTTGAATATTTGCATTCAAAGATTCACCGAATGGGTCTCGAGAGTCGAGACTTTCAGCAAGGGGAGCATCTGATGTCAGAGGAAATGCTGAAGTGTGTTGATCTGTCTTATATATCGCCTTCACCTTGACATTTGCCTTCATCTTATTCAACTCCTCAAAAGAATCCCATATGAAAGGGTTCATCTTGAGCGCTTTAGAGTGGCATATTGCACTCTCTTTAGTATCACCAATCATGTAGTAAAGCTTCCCTAATAAATTGAAGAAAACAGCTGAATCCGGTATAACTCTTCTATCAAACTCATAAGAAGATACCGGGGATGGATGCAGGCTCTCCCAAAGCGTCTGCGTGCTCGTCAAAGCATAGACACCCTCAATGCCTTTCTCCAATTCTAATGCCGCCTTGGCGAACACATAAGCACATCCAACGTGGTTCACATTTGCGGTCAAGTTGTAAGCACACTTAAACCGATTCCTCTTTAAAAGAACCATTCCATATAAATGCCTCGAGTCATAGTCGTCTTCACCAGTCTCACCAACTAGCCTCTCTGCTGCAAACTCAGCAGAAGATATCAAGTCATTATCAAGTCCATAAACAACGATGGATCGTAGTTGTTGATTGCTGTATTCTCTGATACTTGTAGCCATATTAGGGTCTATAATAAAATAACAGGCGCCAGTTATATAGCAGGTTTCTGGGTGATATGTTATGCGTCTTTTTACTCCCTTTTTAGGCGCTGTGCTGGTCTTCAACTGTTGATCTGAGTAGCAGCCTACTAACTCTGAACCTCTGTTGTTTACACAAAATGTGGAGGTACGGACCACAGCAGAGTTCTTTGAGGGCTGCTTAACCAGAAAAACCCTCGTGACAATGATGAGATTATGTCCTTGATTACATCATCAATTCGCGAATTATAGTAACAGATATATTCGATGTGCCCTGATCAAAACAGTCGCGGTCTAGACCCTTCCCTACATACATATGAAAAACAAACAAACAACCATCGGCCAGTTAGGAGACATAGGTCTAGCAACAACAACAGAGTCTCATAGCTGTGGTTTACAATTTGGACAAATGCACCTGTTATCACTTGCCGCGACGGCTCTGGCTGTTGTCCAAATGCCTGTTGCAATGGCATTGGATCCTTTTGGTATGTGTTGAGGGTCCTTTACTTGTCCCCCCAATCCTGTCAAGTGCTCTTCCTCGCTTAAAGGGGTATCGCAATTGATAGATCCAGAGACTTAAGAAGTTTCCAAGGCGCATGCACCTATATTTCACTGTACAAGTACTAACATAGCATAGGATGGTCACCTACATACTTTCAAAAAGGTCAAACGGTGGAACTGTATGTGAATAGAGTAGAATCAGACACGACACAACTACCTTTCGCTTACTATGATCTCCCGTTCACTTGTCCTGCAACACCACAAAAGAGGCCATTACACCTTTCGTTGAACGAAGTCATCAGAGGTGATCGTATCTGGGAGTCGGATTACAAGTTAACTTTCAGGGAAGATGCAGCGTGCCATAGACTATGCGACCGTCTCACGAAACCTGAAGGACTGAGAAGAGCTGATCAATTGATCAGAGACGGCTATGTTGTTGAATGGCTACTGGATGATTTACCTGGTGCCACTACTTTCATCAGTGCTACCGATAAGAAGAAGTATTATGCTGCTGGGTTTCCCTTAGGATTTGTTAAAGATGGCAGGACTTATCTTCATAACCATGTTATGATGGTTATCAGATACCACACGGAAAAGAACGGTAAACAGTCCATCGTGGGATTCGAGGTGTATCCAAGAAGTGTCAGTGATTTCCATTGTCCGGGTGCCGCTAAGAACTTTGACAATTTTGAGATCGATGTTGACGCTAAAGAGACGATCTTGATTCCATTCACATACGCTGTCTACTGGAGAGAGGACAAAGATATCTCATGGAACGATAGATGGAACTTGTTCTTCAAGAGTGAAGTCGATAGCAAGGAGATCCATTGGCTGTCATTGATCAACTCCCTTGTTCTTGTCGCTTTCTTATCTGCTGTTGTCGCTGCTGTGCTCTTGAGAACTCTCAACCGTGATATCCAAACTTATAACAACTTGGATGTTGCTACAAAGGATATTGCTATTGAAACTGATAAGAGCGATTTCAGCTCTGGTTGGAAACTGATCGCTGATGACGTTTTCAGAGAGCCATTAAGACCACTTTTACTCTCGTTGGTGCTATCATCTGGCGTACAAGTGTTCTTCACAATCATAGGTGTTTTATTCATATCAACCACAGGACTCATGGGTCCAAATGTGAGAAATAGCATCCTGAGCACAGCGCTGGGTCTATTCATCCTTGGCGGATGCGGAGCTGGTTACTCAGGGATCAGATTTTACAAGAACTTCACGCAACAGATGTATGTGAAACCATATCTCAGTTTGTCTGTTCTTTTCGGTGGTGGTCTACCGTTTATTGTCCTCATCTCTGTCCTGATCCTTAACTGTATAGTCTGGGCCAAGGACTCTTCAACCGCCTTGCCATTCGGTACAGTGGTATTGTTGATTGTCTTCTTTCTGGTATTTGAAGTCCCGCTATCAATTATCGGTGGCTATATTGGCAATACATCTGCTCCTGCAACAACGAATGCTATTTTGACGAAGCAAGTCAGAACGATCCCAAGACAACCAAAATTCACCTCATTACTTTATGCGATTCCTGTATTTGGATTGATCCCATTTGGTACGATCTATGTCGAACTCCTTTTCGTCTTTAGATCCGTATGGTTGGAGAAAACTTCGTTCTATTATATGTACGGATTTCTTCTTTTTACCATCTGCTTACTCAGTGTTGTTGTCGTTGAGAGTGTTGTTGTCGCTGTGTACCTTTCACTGAGTTATGGTGATTGGAAATGGCAATGGAGATCCTTTTGGATAGGATCGAGTGTTGCTTGGTACATTGAAGTGTACTCGATCTATTACTTCTTCACGTACTTGAGAGTCACAGATTTCTCATCAATAGTGTTGTATCTGAGTTATACATTGATTTTGAGTGTTCTTGTTGGTTTAGCTTTTGGGTCTTTGGGTTTGTACGGTGCTTCTATCTTCATCTACAAGATCTACGGCGCTATCAAGTCTGATTGACTGGTATCTTTGATCTTCCTATCGAAAAGGCGAATTTTCTCGCGAATAATCTCGTGCATTATAACAATATATCTGATGTATATCACATCTTCTGCATCAAGGAGCCACGCTCATGGATGATATTCCCATGAGATCGTTCTCAATTCTTAAGAAATATTTTACCTCCTGATTTGAAATCTGGTAGTGTCAATCTGTTATGAGTAGCTTTTGTCCAACTACAAGGACGTTTGGTGAATCCCTCAACCATTTATTGTACATAAACACCAAATAATACAACCCATTCAAGCCTGTTGAGGACGGGCATTTTGGTTGCTGTTGTTATAACGACGATGACCACCACGATTTTGGTTGTTGTTAGCTCCCTGTCTGTTGTAGTTTCTGTTTCCTCCCTGTCTGTTACTATTGAAGTTTCTTCTGTCGTTGTTACTGTTACTATTTCTGTTTCTACCCTGCTGTTGGTTCTTCATGTTCATGGCTTTCACTTGAGGGATCAGCTCCTGAGGTAGTCTCAAATATTTGATATCTTTACCTCTAACAAGGATTTCATTCATCTTTGTAAACGATTCACCATCTGGACTTGTCTCAATAGCATCAGCTAGTGTAACATTCATCCAACTGTCCGCTTCGACAAGGATACCGTTAACAGTTTCACCAGATTTAAGTTCAACAAGCAGCGGTTGCCCCTTTGCGTGTGTTAAGAGGTATATTGGGAGCTGTGTTTGTAGTGTCAGTATTTCGTTCCATCAAATGTATCGATCGAAGAGGCTCACCATTGTAGATAGCGTATGTTATAGAGCAGCTCGAAAAGGATGCGCTTAATATATAGAACTGGAATGACCAATACAAATGGCAATGCCGGATCTTCTACCGCAGAGTGTGGAAAGTTGGTGCTGAGCTCGAGACTTATCATCACCGTCTCGCCTTTCTTGTTGGCCGCTTTCAAATTCGTTGAAGACAATAGCGTTACGGGACACATAGAGGTGAGATTACTACGAGAAGATGAGCCTGGAAGGTGTTTCAGTCGTGTATTCGATGTTATAGGGATGCGAAGGAGAAATAGTGGCAATGCAGGACTTCTAAGTCTCTTAGTAGATGCAAACCATGTTGCTTGATGAGCATCTTTCTTGGCTTCATGGAATCAGAATGCAACAGCAGAGAAGACCCAAGAGAAAACACGGTAATAGGCTCAAGAAATGGTGCCTATCCTCGTAGGTACGAATTAGATTATAACACTTACCATATGCAAGAGGTTTGGCTATTTCTCAGACCTCGACTATCCACCAATTGCACCTATTCCACGACTGCCAGCCCCTCTTCCAATGAGGTTACCCGGCCCTTAATTTTCAGGTCTCTGTCACTGGATTTCTCACCGAGAAAGACAAACAAGGCAAAAACAAAGGGAAGGTTTACAATTCAACTAAAGACAACTTTGCTGGTGTGTTGGTTCTCCACTTTCTCTCAAGTTGGGTTAAACCGTGTCTCCGTTGTTCACCCTTTACAGCAACGATTGAAGCTAGCCGCCCAGTTTTGTATCTTTTGTTTGCCCGTTGTGTCTCCCATCTGAACGCGTTTCTTTGCGTCTTGTGATAACTGATCTACTGTTGTTAGCACATCTGTTCAGGGAATTGAACTATAGGAATTTTTTTGCTGATCTCTGATATTATATTGCGAACTGCGTACTTCAACGCCATAATGTCCAAGCCACAAAGCCAGCGCAACAATTCTGACAAGTCCCATGGCCATAGCCGCTCAGGCTCAAAAGCCAGCAACCGCCGCAATAACAATGGCAATTCCTCTGAGAAATCTTCCAATGGCCATGTTAACATTGATGCTATCCAGGAGGATGAGCATCAGGCCCATCAGAAGGATCGTTTGATGTATTTGATCATGAACTCTATCGGTGCGCAGATCAACATCAATACCAACTCGGGTTCACATCTGGAAGGTACACTGCAGAGCATTGATCCAAACACGATGAGAGTCGTTATAAAATCTGACCATGAAGTTGTGGCTATCAATTTTGACGATTTGACAGATTTTGAAATCTCTAATGTTGATCTCTTTAACGAATCTGTCATTAGAAACATCGGCTCCTTCAAGACTGATACTGATATCTCCTTGAACAAGAACACCAATACTCGTCGTGGTGAAAATATCGAGAAATGGGTTCCAGATTCGTTGGCTGAAGGAGTTTCTCTAGAAGGTTTGAGTTTGGAGGAGTCTGGATCTGTAGCATGGGATCAATTCCGCACAAATGAATCGAAATTTGGTATCACCTCAGAATTTGATGAGAACCTGTACACCACAAAAATCAATAGGGATGGAGCTAACTATAAAAAGAATCTACAAAAGGCTGAACAATTGGCTAAGGAGATTGAATCTCAAGGCCATTCAGGGAACATTCATTTGGCTGAAGAGCGCGGCCTCGTCTTTGATGATAGCGGTATCGATGAAGAGGATAAGTATTCTGGTGTTGATAGATCAGCAAAAACTGTTTCCAAGGGTGATGCCCTGTTCCAATCGCTGATGAATAGAGATGCTAAGAATGCTACTTTTGAAGCTGAAGCGAAGTCTAAGTATGTTCCACCAACACAGAGAGGAAGACTCGAGAATATCGACCCATCAATTGTCTCTGCAACAAATGTGGCTCCGACAAAATCATCCAAGCCATCAACAATTCCTTCAAAACCACCTGTTTCTGCTTCTAAGGCTCAAGCTGAAAAGGCAGATCAACATAAGAAGCTCCACAACTTGAAGGAGATAAACTCATTGAAAGAATTCTCCCAAAACTTTAGGATTCCAACAAAGATACCTGAAGATCTATTACCAATCATCACTAAGGATAAACAAAAGCAAGAGGAGATCTCCAAGAAGTCTGAACTAGAAGCAAAGATTGCCAAATCTCCTTCTCTCCCAACTTCAAAACCACATACTCCACAACCAAAGCCTGCCACTGTCAAGCAAGATCAACTAGCAAACCCTGACACGCCTGTTGCGAAATCTTCACATACCAGCGTTTCTAATACCCCATCTGCAAAGCGAACCGAGACTTCAAAATACAAACTCAATGCTAAAGCTGCATCCTTCACGCCATCGTTTACACCAAGTTCGTCTTCGGCAAGTCCTGTTGTTTCCAATGCATCCACACCACACTTTGCAAGAAATTCACCAAGACTAAGCCAACCTGGTTTTAGATCCAAGAGGCCACAAGCTTCCTTCTTCTCTCCAGATAGGGTACCATCTGTCGATAAGAAGAAGAAGCTTGGGGATGATTTCAACTTCTTCAAGCGCAGTCGTGAAGAGTTTGATGCTAAGAAGAATAAAGAAAAAGGTGCCGTTTTCAGATTGGAAAGACCATTCAACACATTACCAACTTGGAGTGAAGGTACCATTCCGTACAAATCCCTTTTCCCAGACCCATCAAATGTGAAGCCACCATCATTCGCACCGCAACCTGTACAACAATTCCAGCCAATTCCGATGCTGAATGCACCAGGACAATTCATGTATCCACCGCAACCATTCATGCCTCAAATGCGTTTGTCTCCACAACAGGCACACCCCGGGCTGTCCCCACAAGGGATGCAAGCGATGTATATACAACCAGGAATGGCACCAGGTGCGCCAATGGGGTATCCAGGTGGATACAATCCAAGAGCAGGTGGATACCCAGGGCAACCTATTCCTATGATGCCACAGGCAAGCCAAGGAAGAGTGCAGAGTTATGGAAAGAACCATTAGCTATGATGACTGATTGAATGAACGAGTTTGTGATAGAACACTGGAATTGGGACGTGTAGAGTATCTGGTTGACGTCTGCTCTGGGTCAATTAGTTCCTCAGCTCTAGTTATTCTTAGTGGTTATCCTCAGTCCTAAATGATTATGTATAGCCTCACAGGGCAGCTCTCTATGAGCTGATCTTATGATTCCGACCAATCTGAAGCATATCAGGAAGTTATGATCGTCTTTATTTTTCATCGTTTATTCCAACTTTGTGCTCGACAGCTAATCGCGATGGATCATACAACGATTTTCATTTTTTTTTTGGTTTCCTTCTTCCAACACACTCATGAGGAGAGGTTGGATCCTCTTAGCATGATAGGAGGTCTGAGCATGTTCAGTCAAACTCGAAATTACAAAGCAGTCACCATAGAAAACACTCTATTTTGACTTCTTTATGATGATTCCTATGCCATGGCGCTTATCGTCATTACTGAAGTGGTCTATGGTACTTAGTGTTCCAATATCCAAATAAATAAGTATTTTAACCTTCTATCGTTACTGTAGTGATTCGTCTAAGCAGTAGCCACTCTGTAACTTCTTTAAACGGTCTGTGTGCTAAGTTCTATGGGGGTTAATAAGCCGAGAAGAGTATCCAGAAGTGATATTTGACAATCCAGTATCATCTGCTTGGTGCATACATAATGCCTATCAACAAGCAGTTACCAAAGCTGCACTGATCTCACTCGACTTGTCTGATATCATGAACAGTAGTCAGATTCACCTCAGATTGATAGTTCAAAGTTGTAGGGTTGACGTTTTCCTTTGAAGAGGACCCGGTTCCAACCTAGGCCCTTCATCACTCACGCGTAAAGGATACAGACACATGCTCAGTATGCGAAATTAAGCCATCCTTCAATCACTCACCGTCCCAACTGGCCTGCCTGTTCTAATTGTTTCTCATATCATAAAGAACGAATGGAGGCTTTGCCTCACATGGTATTTGATACAAGAGATCTAGGTCAGTCTAACATCTTGTTTCTTGCTATTTAGATATAATAGAGAGGACCGACTCCTGAAGTGTCTTGAATGAATTAGAGTTTACCGGCTGCGGTATATATATAAATAAATAAGTTTACCTTATTATGGGGATTGTAAAATTTGTTAGAGTTGGGCACACCAATAACGCTCTTTGTGTACTTCACCTGAAAGTCCTCGTGGTGTAATTTTAGTTCCGAGAGGGACCGTCGCTAGTCGAAATTGCGTCTATCGAGATTTTTTGTGCAATATATTGACAGTTTTATAGGTAAAAAAAAAGAAGGGAATTGTCTCATGTATCACATAATCCATAATCAATCTGTCTTTGCGTAAGTCTTATATAAAAATCAGGACTTATCCATTTTAAGAATCAAAATAATAAGTCATTAAAAACAAGGCACAAAATAGGTTTATAAATTTTTGAATTATGATTTATAAAATATCAGAGGTTTTAATTAGACTGCTAGTGTGAATAAGAAAATTTGGTTGAGGAATTAAGAAGTTCTGAGGTAGTTGTGACACATACAGACAAAAAAACTTTGATATTGAGTTCTATATCAACTGATAGTATCATTTCGGGCATAAAGGCTGTATTATATCATTCAAAAGTAAAAAAATATCTAGCACGATGGAGGAGGAAATCAGATCTCGAGGTTGAAGTCTCGAGGAAAGAAGTTAATCTCAAATATTACAGCTCAAGATCAATTATTAACGATATATCATTTCGCTGAACACACTATACCTTAATACTTGACAAATTTAGTGGCCATCTCAACGGCAGCAGCACCCCAGTCTTCACCATGGTTATGCATACCTGGCTTCAAACCGGCTCTGACCTCCGCCTGCTCTTCAGTGAGAACGGTCAAGACACCAAAGATGACAGGGATGTCCAAGGACTCATTCAATCTCATCAATGCATGTGTAGTAGAGTCACAGATATACTCAAAATGCATTGTAGAGCCTTTGATCAAGACACCAATCGGGATGATAGCATCCAATTGAACACCCTGCGTGTTTTGCAACTTTTGAGCAAGCTTCTTTGTACCGAATGGTAATTCAAAAGAACCTGGGACGGTCTCAACGTAGATGTTCTCCTCTTTGACACCGAATTCTTTTAACTTCTTGATGGCACCATTGACCAGAGCATCGATGATTGTGGAATTCCAACGAGCATGGACGATACCAATCTTCAAGTCGGAACCGTCGTACTTCTGGTCGACTTGACCAAGACCTTTGATAGCCATGTTTGTAGAATGTAGCGAGAATGTAGCGAGTTTGGAGATTGGGAGTTGGTTCTAAAGAAGCGGTTGATTTGTCGAGATTTGTCATGCCGCAGTTTTGTTCGGTGCAAGATAAACTTATGCGGTTGTTTAAGCGGGGATTTGAAGTAATATATTGAATATAGAGAGTTAGATAGTAACTAGATATTTGAGTATTGAATTTGTCTAGTTTATAGGAGGGATTAGTTCCGATTTGAAGGGATATGAGCGGTTGTGTGCTTACCATTAGAAATTTTAAATACAGATGCAGTTTTGAAAGCTACCGATATTTTAATGAAGAAGCTTCTATGGCCAAGTTGGTAAGGCGCTACACTAGTAATGTAGCGATCCTCAGTTCGACTCTGAGTGGAAGCACTTCTTTTTTTTCAAAACAAAATAAACCAGTCCTCAGGCTTATATGATCAGCTCGGTATCATATAGCTATTGGCCATAACCTAATTTCTTAATGAATTGATGTAGTTGGCCAGAATTTCATCTTTTATAGCAGCGAAGCCATTCCTACATCATCAGGTCTATCTGTTAGAGCCCATGCCCTATCAGTTTCTGCCCCGACCAGATAGTATCGCCTTAAAAATTTCCATTGGCAATTTTTCTTCTCTTCCTCTTTTCATGCACTTCTTTTCCATGAACCTTCCATAGTTTTATACTAACGTGATGAAATCTCGCGTGTTTATCCTAGACGATTCTTCCCTGAGTTGAGCGGTTCCCTTGTGGAACTGTTCCTTAGAATGGATACTTCCGGGTATTCTGGGTTTCGATGGGGATGGCGTTCAGCGTACCTTTTTCTTGTTACAATGTTTACATGGATGCTTTAGAGAAGTTCTGATTTTGATCCCTGATTATGGGGGTGTATGGGACTGTTGGAATGGTTCATCACTTACATTAATCGATGGATTTATTGATTTGGCATTGTAGTTCTAATAGTTTAACGGTGCTTCCTCCTACTCACAGGTATACCATCAAATGGTGACATACTAAGAGAGATATGAGATAATCACCTATATTAATCCTTCTTCAGGTCCGCAACGTCCAGCTCAGCCAACAAGACGGATGCTCTGACCAACTGGATCACATTTGTACTCTGCTTAAACAAATAGAAAGGCAATGACACGATAGCGGTCACCGAAAAGACAGACACAGTGTATCCAAATATGGTTACATCATAAAGAGGGAAATAGGCTAAGTAGAGAGCCACGTAGAATAGCTCATTGAAGAAGCACATTGTAAAGAGGACATTTCTGTTAGTGTAGTACAAGTTCAACAACCAGCTGCTCTCCTTATCAATGCTCTTATGAGACCGACCACCTGTTTGTAAAGTAGCATACATGTGCATGTAGTGAGAAGCTAAATCCAGCGACACAAGGAGTTGGAAGAGGAAAACATAATCAGGATATAGCACACATAGGAAGCAGATGAGAGATGAGGTTGTACATCTATCTGTAACCATATCCAGGACCGCACCGAATCGGCTTGTCTGATTGAAGTAACGGGCAGCATGTCCATCTAGGGCATCCAACAAGCATGAGATCGAATAACTTGTAATACAGTAGATAGGATGGCTCTTCATCAGCTGGAACGATATAACTGCTGTGATGACCCTGAGGTAGCCAATGTAGTTGGGGATGTAATGGAAGATTTTAGTTGTAGTGACTGTCATTGTCGTCGTTTGATGGTTTTTCGATAAGTTTGTTGGCTGTGTTGCTTCTGTATTTTTTGCTGTATTGTTGTTTAATCATTCGAAGGTTCTGTTTTGTTTTCGGGAAGGAGAAACTACCCGGCCCGGAAGGTTTCCTCTTTGGGTTTAGCTATTGGAGTAGTTTCTGAATTTGAAAAAATGTTGTGCGTAGTTTATGGTTTTCTTGTGAAGCTACATTGACCATATAGGCCCTATAAACATTCTTCCCACATCCCATTTGGTCTCCCCAGTTTTTGACCTCATCTCATCTCCTCGGAGAAATTTTTCACTTACGAAAACAGAAACCTACTAAAGTTCTCCAGAACTCACAAAGACAAGATTTTGAAGATCCCAATAAGCCAGTACTGAGAACAGATGTCAATTCCACTTCCAATGATTCTTGAGGTCCTGGACCAACAGAGACCGCAGCACATCAAACATGTCCTGAAGTCGCTATATTCCTCTCCAGAGACTATCGCAGCTGCTTCTAAATCTGAAATAAATCACTTAGTGTCTAAGACTACAAATCTTTTGAACAGCAGAGACGACTACAAGAGATGGTTTGGATGTCATATCGTCCAAATCCTTGGTATGAACCCATTGGTTTTGACTATTGGAGGTGCCAATTTCATTACAGCATTGCTGAAATTGATTAATGACAAATCTATGGTGTCTGTGAACTTCCAAAATGCTTGCAGGGCATTGGATACTATTATGTCCGGTATCAGAGGGAAGCCAGTTCTTACGAGAGAAATTTTGACGCCAAACTTGCCAAATATCTTAAGTGCATTGTTAGATAGCCTGGACAGAGATTTCAAAAACGTTTTGCCAATCTTGACTACTTCATTGACGAAGAACACCACAACTTTTAAGCCATTCCTCAAGAAGTTCGAGGCTAAGTTGATCAAGCTTCTTGTCGAACATTTCCATGAGATGGACTCCGAATTACAAGCATTAGTGTGTAAATCCTACGCATATCTCCATCTGATCAAACCGAATCAGACCACAATGGGAACACAACCATTGCCAGATGACCAATGGAGATTGAAGATCCTGCAACTCCTTGATGAACTGCGCTCAGTAGTGTTGATTTATGATAACATGATTGACTTGAAGTCTGAACGTGATTCTATGGATCTGGTTAAGCAACTGCCTGACATGGAGAAGAAAGAGTACATCTTCCCATTCTTATCCATCGATCTGAGTGATGGCATGTCTATTATGGCTATTAGCGAAAGAATTGAGGTATTAGTCAAGCTCTTGATCGCCTTTGTCACTTCCAGTACACCATTCCCTATCAGAATTCCTCTTGGTCTGATCATCCAGTGCTGTAACTTACTCATGGGTCTTTCGTTGAATTACATCCAGCTCAAACCTGAATTGAGGGGAAACACTGCTTTAAAAAGAGTCATTCAGGTTGATTTGTCCAAGACACAGGCACATGGTTGTTTATTATTGAATGAAATTGCGAAGACCTATAGGAAGCTGGTTTTGCCACATCTACAACACGTTTTATCAAGTTTGGAAGTGATGATCCCAATGGAGTTAAAAAAATTGAACAAAGTCGACAAACAACAATGTTTGAATCAAGAGAGTGAGATGCTTGCTGTCATTTTAACAACTACTGAGATTTTGAAGTTGTTCCAAGGGTTGACACAACTAGAGTTGATCAATAAATTAATCGATGTGTCACTGACACTCTTGGAGAGAAGAACTCCATTGGAAGGTGTCTTAGAGAAACAACCCCTTACTAGAAATGCTCCTAGTGGGCAGAAGAAAAACAAGAAGAAGAACAAGGACTCCACACCAATGTCCGATCTGCTATCCCATTCTGAGCTATTTGAGATGAATCCACCAAAGTCCACTGTCCATGCCATATTATCATTCTTTGAAATCCTTCTGAAGAAAGTGACAAATTTGGTACCAACTTTCAGAATCAAGTTATTGAAGTACATCATCAGTACAAGTGTCAAGGAACACACCATCAATGGATCAGTTAGTGAGTCTTTAAGGAGAATTCTGGAGATTGTTGTCCTTTATCCAAACGATGGTGAGATATACTCGATCTTACCAATCGCCAAGAGGCTTCTACCGAATAATGAGAAGTTAAGTCTCTTGACCAATCCAAGATTCCCCGTTTTAGACGTCAAGTATAGACCAAAGACGTTTGTCGAACAGGAAGATGAGGACCAAGACGAAGAGATGGATTTGGATGTTGAACTGATGAGGGAGAAGGAAGTAGTGAAGGATACCTTTGTTGAGGAGTTGAAGAAGGTTGAGATTAGAGAGACACCAGCGGTGAGTGTCTTTAAGAGTGACGAAGAGCTGAAAACCCTCTCATTCCCAGAGTCCAAAACTCGACCAGTTGAGACTTCTGAAAAGGAAGATAAAACACGCCCATTTGAGGAGAACGATGATACTCCTTCAAAGAGGATCAAAATCCAAGAGAACAGAGAAGAACCAGTCAACGTCCCGGTTGAAGTTGATGATGAGGGTGACAGTGACTTCGAGATTCCTCAGATTGACATTGATAGCGACTGAATCGGTCAGAGAATTTGCCCTTGCATATAGAGTCTGTCTTGGAATAATAAGCATCATGTTTCCTTTCTCGATATACTCGCTTCTATCGTAGTTTCTCTATATTTTCACCACATTGTTGTATCTGTTATCACGGTGTTGCCCGTAGCGGGTTGCATGTGTCAAGGGCGGAAACTTTTGCCACATTTTCTTATTGTTTACCTCTTCTGATCCAGGGTTTCTCTTCAATCTCCTGATTGCACTCGTGTATTTGAGCGTAATATCTGCGATTTCCAGAACCGAAGACACTAACCCCTTGAACGATGTCCCAGGCTCACTTATTCATCCTTGTCCATGGGTGAGTTTCTTGTGTTTGTGATCCATGATCGAGCTAACGCCAAAGCAGACTCTGGGGTGGTGCTAATCATCTCAAAGCCATCGATGAGACCATTCAGCAGTGTGTCAGTGATTCTCCTGAGAAAATTTGCACCCTTAGACCTCAGTCATCCTCCCTTTTTAAGACCTATGATGGTATAGAGATCATTGGTGAGCGCATGCTCATCGAGATTGTGGCAGAGATCAACGATTTGCACGACAGGGGAGTGATAGTGACAAAGATTAGCTTCATTGGATATTCTCTTGGTGGATTGATCTCACGGTTCATCATTGGTGAGTTGGAGAAGATGTCTGTGTTTGAAACGATTGAGCCAATGTTCTTCTGTACGTTTGCAACTCCACACATGGGTGTCTGGTTCTTCAAAAGGCGGTTTCGCTTACTGAATTTGATAGGTTCCAATGTTCTTGGTTTTGTTGGATCCGAACTATTTATCAATGATAGGGCAAAGTTATTAGTACAACTTTCCGATGGCGATTACCTCAAGGGCTTATCGAAGTTTAAAGAGCGCTTTTGCTTCGCTAATATCCGTCATGATCGAACTGTTAACTTCTACACTTCCTATATCACCGATAAGAATCCATTTGATACTCATTGGAACCAGTTGGACTTATCATTTGACAGCAAAGTTCCGCGTTATAAGATCCGTGGGATGGATGTGAAACCCAAGATTGTTGACTTACAAGCTTCCAAGTTTCTCAGCGATTCTAAGCCGAAGTATAAGAAGCCTTTATGGAAGAAGCTTAGATATTTCGGGATCATTGTATTGGCTTCTATTATCTTGCCAATTTGGATCCCCATAGTTTTTGTCGCAAGTTCGGCAGCATCTATTGTGAGCTGGTTTATTGTCAAGTTTCATAAGAAATCTGAGATTCAATTGTCCTTAGATAATGCCTCCAGTGGTGCCTCTATCAAAGAAAGATTGGAAGAAGTTACTGGTGAAGCTTTGGAGACTGCCATCAACATGGGTCAATACGATTCCAATACCGAATCCACCAGCGATCCTGGAAATGGCAAAATCTTCACCACACACCCATTGGAGTCACTTGAGTACTTTAATGTCACATTCCAAGACCCAAATACCGAAGACTCATTAATATTCAAAGACACGAAGCCTTTACCGGTGGATTCAGAGCGGAAATTTATTATGGATAACCTAAATTCCTTAAGTTGGTTTAAGTTCGGTGTCTATGTTAATGTTCTCAATGCACATGATGGTATCGTCGCAAGAAAAGGGCTAGAGAGAAGTACGACCAAGGGTATTGCAACTATCAGGTTTTTTGGTGAGTTGTTGAATGAGAAGATTAAGGATATGAGATTAAAAAACTGAGAAAGATAAGGGGATAACTGGCTAATTTGGGTAATAGATTGGAATAAATTGTTATGGTTGGAGAGTTTTTGAAGAGAATTGTACGTATGAGTCACGAATTTCCCAGATAAGGTGTCAAATCTCGTTGACACAAAGATTTGATCAGGCCCTTTACGGGAGTCAACACTGAGACTATTTAACCGGTGAAAAGATATATATTAACTAGAGAATGCTATCTAACTTGAAGCAGATTTTCGTTTAGCCTACCTTTCTTGTTGCTCTCACAGCTCTTGATCTATAGGTTTTTATTATCGTAAGAAGTTCCGCTTATCATCCCTTGGCAACGGACAAATTTTTCTAGGGGGGAAATAAATCGATAAAACTGTGCTATATCGGCCCGACCTATAAACCATTAAAAGAAACTGCAAAGGTCCAAGAAGATGACGCTGGATACACAAACGGTGCAATCCAGGATATCAGAGATGTACCGGACCCATCTGTCCGCGAACATCGGGCTCCTGTTCATCGTCCTGTCTCAGTTTTTCAATAGTATAATGGTCACAACGACAAAGCTATTAGTTACTGATGAGGACCCGATCCATCCATTACAGATATTGTTTGTCCGTATGCTGATAACATCTTTGGGGTGTGTTCTCTATCTTAAATATTACAAGAAAGAGGCACAGCTCTGGGGACCGAAAGAGTTGAGATGGTTATTAATGTTGAGAGGAATCATGGGGTTCATTGGTGTGTTTGCCATGTATTATTCCTTAATGTATCTCTCTGTCAGTGAGGCCACAGTCATAACGTTCCTGGTGCCCTCTATGACCGGGTTCTTGGCATGGGTGCTGTTAAGAGAGCGGTGGTCTTTGATTGAGGCTTTAGGATCCGCCATTTCTCTCTTTGGTGTGATGTTGATCGCTAGGCCATCTTTCCTGTTCGGTACACCTAATGATGGTGCTAATGGTGCTGCAGGAGAGAGGCTGACTGCAACTATGGTTGCACTGATTGGTGTTTGTGGGGCCAGCATGGTGTACATTGTCATTAGATTCATTGGAAAGAGAGTGCATTCTCTTGTAATGGTGAACTTTTTTGCAACGACTACGTTAATCATCAGCTTCCTAGGACTCATACTTATTCCGCACCTAGGTTTCAAAGTCCCCAAGAATGGAAAACAATGGTTCCTGTTCTTTGCTCTGGGAATAAGTGGTTTCTTCATGCAGTTCCTCTTGACTGAAGGAATCCAGAGAGAGAAAGCCAGTAGGGCCTCTATGATGCTTTATTCGCAGATGATCTACTCTGTTATCTGGGAGATCACTATATGGCATAAGTTACCAGGCTTCTGGTCCTGGTGTGGTATCGTCATCATCCTTGGAGCTGCGTTCGTGGTTGTCAAGAATAAGCCGAAGGAGCCTGTCAAGCTTAACACTGAAGGAGATCAAGCAGGAGAGACTGAGTTTGATATTTCCATGGATGAGGATGTGACTAACAATGAGGTCGATATAACAGTGGATAAGACTCCAGCACAGAGTCCAAAGTGATATTAACGTAGAGAAGAAATATACAATGGTTCTGACATTATTTTATATATCAGATATGTAGTGTTCTATGTTCAATCGCTGAACTCCTCCTCAGGTGGTGGAACATAAGGTGGTGGCTTAAAGAACTCCTGGTCTTCTTCAACCACTTGTTTAAATTTGTCCTTGTCATCAACGAAGGCATACAAGTATTCCAACTCCAAATCGTGCACTTGTCTACCCAAAATGACCAAAGAATGCAAAGGTTCGCCAGCATCGTACTCGCTCAACTCTTTCAAAGTGGCAGCTTTGAATGATTGCTTTGGAGAACCCAATCTGGAGACAGCAATAGCCGGCGTGCTCGGAGTATAACATTGTTCACCTCTCTTTTCTTCAATCTCCAACAATTGGGAAGCAGCAGTAGCGATATCCATGTATCTTGGTGGTTCATAGATCAATCTTCCCCTGGCCATATTTTCAATACTCTGCTCTTTCACTTTGATATCTAGCAACACTAAAGTGTGCAATCCGATCTTTCTGTTCTCCATGATTTTGTCATAGAAAGAGTCAGGTCTCCAATTATCAGTGAAGAACACCAACGACACAGTCTGACCAAACTGATATAACTGTAAACCACAAGCACCCACGGCGTTCATCACAGAAGCATTGTGTATTGATTCCACTGCGATGCCCAATTCCCTGGCTCTAATGATGAGGTCTGTATGGGTAGTAGCACCAAATGGATCACCAACCACAAGGAAAGCAATATCGTCCTCCTGGGCGCCTTCAAGGATCTGATCAGACCCAGATTCCACAAGCTCACGGTCAGCAAGGATCACCTCTCTACCATAGAACTCCTCGAGAGACTCCTTTGAAGCAGCCATAAGAATGGAGGTGTAGGCCTCTAAGTACACACGCTTACACTTCTGGACAACCTGCAGGCCCCTAACGGTAATATCTGTCTCATATGAGAGACCGAGACCAATTAAATAGAGCATTCTGTTATTTAGAGCAAATGCTTAAGCAATGAAAATAAAGAGATATCTATACTGTGTTTAGGCCTACCGAAAAATTTTTAGCAGCCGGGCTGCGAGTTCCGAAGCTTTGACACATAATTCAAAACTAGCTTGACCAACAGCTTTTCGTACAGAAGAAGCATAAAGGATTGCATGAATGAAGTCTGTATCTTTCCTTGATGAAAAGATAAGACTATGAACGGAATCTCTGAGAAAATCCCACGAATAACGGAAAGGTCGATCCCGTTCATCGTCACCGGGTTAGTAGCCTACGGTTCATGGGTTTACTCATACTACATCTGTTGGCTCCCCCACCATCACAAATCCATTTCCGTTGGATTAATAGTTGGAAATATACTTTGGATTGTGCTGGCTTATTCAATATGGGCACAGATCGTCATTTCAGGCCCAGGGGTCCAAAGGGTGATAACTTATGATGATTTCAATGGTGATGTCCCTTCGATCTTCCAGTGTGACCCAGGGGGACAACCACTGTGGTGTTCAAATTGTCAGAGCATCAAAGAGGACAAATCCCATCACTCGTCTAGGATAGGGAGATGTGTCGTTCGATTTGATCATTATTGTACATTCATGGGCGTCATTATTGGCAAGGACAATTATAAGTTATTCATCCATTTCATTATAGCATTTTGGTGTTATTTGATATACGTGCTAATCTCCATGATTGTTCTAGTACCTAAGCACCACGCTGTCAATCCGAATGTCATAGTTATACTCATCATTAGTGGGTTTTGGCTCCTAATGCTATCGGGGCTGATCATGGAACATATAGGTTATATCTACTGGAATAAAACAACCATCGATGTCCTTGAGAACAGAAGGAGTAAGAGACAAGGAATTCCAGGAGAGAGATATTATAGCGTGCTGTACAATAACGAGAGACATATAGTGAGCATCCCATCAAATGTGTTTAAACATTGGGATAGAGGTTTCAAGAAAAATTGGATGGAGGTTATGGGTTCAAATTGGTGGATTCCCTTGGTTGAAAACCGGGTCAAAGAAAATGGTGCGTTTTATAATGATGAATATCTCATTGGATTAATCAAAGAGGCATAGCCTTTACTAAAATTGCATGTAGTCCAGTGCCAAACAATCTTATCAATTACAGTCCCTATCTGCACGATATCAAATTTTTGTTGAAGTGGCACAAAAACCTTTCGGCCCTCAGGAAGTGAAAGAAATAGAGACGAATAACAAGCGCAGAAGGAAGAGGTTTAAGGATGAGCGAAGGTGACCAGCAGCTTCTGAGATCGCAGAATGATTATGGTGCGATTTCTAACGACATCGATGATGTGGTAATGATTCCCGCCAAGCGGAGGAAGCCTGTGCTATATGCAGTACTTTCTTTGTTGGCTATTATGGTTATCATGGGAGGTATAAGCATCTATTTCGTGTCACAGAGGTCACAGGAGCTGATACAGAAATCCATTGAGTTGAATATACAATCTGTGGAACTATCGAAGGTGGATACTCATGGTCTACAATTCGAGTTGAAGGCGATGTCTCTAGTGGACTATGATATGATTGATGAGTCCTATTATAAGAATCTGTTTAAAGTTGGAGGATCATTATTCCAGCAAGTAATAATCCAGTCTGATGAGATGGAGATCAGTACCCTTATTGAAGATGAAAGAGTGGTGTTGGGTATTGTAAAGACCAAGCCTATGGTTGTTGATATCCAGAATCATCATTCTACAAATTTGAATGTGCTAATTGATATTCAGCCACAATTGAAGAACATGATGGGTTTAGTGAAAAAGATTATTAATGATCCCGCGGAATCTTTAAAACTTATGGGCAATGGCTTTATTGCGTTGAAAATTGGATATATCCCAATTGGGTCCTTTCCGATATCATTTGAGCAACTGGTGATCCCAAAGGAGCATTTGAACATTGACACAGACTCAATATCTGTTAACCAGCTAAAATTTGAGAAGATCAATGAAGGATATGATATCAGGGGATCGTTATCGTTGTTGAATCCTATCTATCACAAGTCTCTCGGATTTGATGTCCCAGTGGTCCAGCTAGGTATATATTCCACTAATTGCCATAATGAGATCTTCTCACTACTACCAGAGATCACGATGGAGGAATCAATCCTCTCTTCTGGAGATGAATATCTCTATTTCAACTTTTCCACCAAATTAGATGGAATAGATCCACTATTGAAGGAATGCAATGGATCAACAATATTAAATGCTCTGATTCATGATCTAATGAATAATGAAACTATTCCAATTGTGCTTCGTGATTTCCAAATTCCCTCGATGGGGTCTTTGAACAAACTGACATCACTGATTGATTTCAAAGTTGGGTATAGATATTTACAGAGTCCTATGGACCAATTCATTAGAAACGTCACTATGAATGATGTTAGGATTCACCTGGAGGATCTTAACGTCTTTATCGATGGTAAAGTTGACCTCTTCATCAATGTGCCACAAGCTTTGGATCCTGAAGTGAAAAAAGTGCGTGGTGTTCCAAAATTATACCACCATGGCGAACAATTTGCAGTGATCGACTTAGCTCAATGGCATGATTGCTCTAGTGAGACGTTGATAGAAGATCAAGGCCAGCTTTTATATGTAAATGTTCCCCTGGATCATGAAGCATTGGAAATCACGAATTCTTCTGCTTTCAATTCTTTTGTCAACGAACTGCTAATTGAGGGCGGTGCTGTGTTGGGTATTGAGATGTCTATGGATCTGCTGATCGATATGATCCAGCAGTTTGAAGTTGATGACATTAAAGTGAAGACAAACACGAGGATTGTACAGAGTTTTTTACAATAACTTATTTTTAAATGACTTATATAACTGTATGTAGTCTTCTGTGACATCATGAATGGTTTAAGAACACCGAGATCAACCAGGTGGCAAAGAGGAGACATCAACAACGTCATTGGCATCAATAGTTGGACCTTCAGCAGAGTCAGACCCAGTTGGAGTTCTTGGAATAGCCATCATACCGGATCTGGAGGATTCCAAAATACCAAATGGGCGCATCAAAGTCAAGAACGAGGATACACGAGAAGGTTTAGCACTAAGTTCCACAATGCATGATCTCTCAGAAATATCCAACACCTTACCACCGAATTGTTCAGCAATCTGAGTCACAGAAGATAAGTACTGGTGTTTCAATCTTAGAATCTCAGACACAGTCAAGTTTTTTGGATGGTATTTCCCTAAAGAAGCATCAGCGGAAGCAGCAGCATCACCATGTTGTTTCAAGAGATCTTCAAAGTATTCAGGACCAAGGAGAGAGATTCTTGCGAGCAATAGCTCTCTCTGGATGATCTCAGCGTTTGTGTAGTCCAAGACAGCGTACACTGGCACCAAGCTTTCAATCTGCTTTCTTGCTTGTTCGATGATAGCGGCCTTTTCTCTGAGAACGATGGTCATTCTGGACAAGTTTTGCACTTCAGTGTTTGAAACCACCAAAGAATCAATGTTGAATCCTCTGGCAGCTAAGGTACCAGACACTAAGGACAGCACACCGGGCTCGTTTTGGACCAAACAGTTGAGAACATGTGGCTTTGGACGTGGCTTCATATCAGATGGCGCTTCGAAAAGAATAGAGGCAACAGCTCCTTCAGCACTCCATCTTGGTGTCTCGAGAGTTGGGAGTGGTGGTCTGCTTTTGTTTCTGAGCAATTTATACGCCATAGCAGCAGTCGACGAGGACTGGAAGCGGCAGTGCACCAGAGGGCGAAGGGACATCATCTCTTTGGGATTCTTTAAAGTGCTTCTAGCCTTAGAAAGAATGAATGAAATGTTATTTTATGCCTTCAAAAGTTGGAAAGTTTCGAGCCATCGACAAAATTTTGGCGCGCCCGAAAATCCGGGGACGTGCGCATAAAAATTGACCGGCCCGCTACCGGTAGAATGGTTCTACATAGTAGACTAACGAGTCATTAGATTGTGTTCATAGAATGTGATTCAGTAGACGGATAAAGTTATATGTAGGAATTCAGTGGTCGAACTTATACCTCGATACCAAAAAAGTTTAAAAAGTTAGAACAATTGAGCCATCATGATGACATGATCAACTACAAATTCGACGAAGAAAAAACCAGCAAACACCCAGGCAAGGTCTCATAGTGCATCTTATATTACCTCACTTCTTAATCCATGATAAAGCCTCGTTGGATCTTTTGATCCCCCGGAAACCAGAGTTCACCTTGTTTAGTCTTCCTTCCAGCTTGTCAAACACAATGTTTAATTCATCAATGCGTTTCTCCATATGGTCCTTGCGTATTGGCTCTAAGAAAGGTTCTATCTTCACAAGTTTAGAAGGAGTTCCGCGTATGTCCTTCCATTCCGGTGGCAGCGGCTTATGAGACATCTTCTGTTACGTCGTTGTTGTTGGATTTGCACGTTGTTGTAGCTAGTGAAGTCGCTGAACTCCCTAGAATTAATATTACTACAATAGAGAGAATTAAAAACAAAACGTTTAAGTACTGACGTCAAAATCCATAATCCCATAATCCTCAAACAAGCCATACAGACTGGCATACTCCTCGCTCGTTAACGACTTGATCGACTCGTCACTGTTTGATCCTTTCTCACTCTCATCACCAAACAATCCAACATAACTGAATGGACTTATCCCATGTGGCGTGATTGGTGCATCAACGTTTGGTGTATTTGACTTAGTGAACCCATCAACAGGGTCATAGAACTGTCCATTCCCGGTTCCACTTGGATTAACAGATTTTGGTACTTCAAATGGTTCTTCAGTAGAGATCAATGGGCGTAACACTTCGAATGGTTCAGTTTGAAGTTTTGATTTCAAATACGATATCTCAGTATCAGCAAAGTTCATCAAAAAATTTGTTTTTGGTATATCGTTTGCGTTGACCTCTTGAAATAGGAAAACAGCCTTGCGGCCGGAACCAGAACCAAGAACAGGTTGTGGAATCGAGCAAATGATCTGCTTTGCGGATTCATCAAAGTCAAAGTCTGGATCCTTGAGCATCTCAAATATCAATCTAGCGGCAAACATTACCTTTTGCGACCTGAAGAACCCATCACTTATACCACGACCTAATCTCAGAAAGCTTCTCATACTGGAACATATCAACTTATGAAATTCATTCATTAGCATCCAACGAGATACCTGTGTCTTCGGGACCAACTTCTTGCACTGGGACAGCTTGGTTAGGATAGAAGCCATAAAGAGGAATGCCTTGGTGACAGCAATATAGGCACTTGGTCTTAGAAATGGAACACCAGGTTCAAAATACAATCTGAAGTTATAAAACAAGTTCAGCGACGAATTCAATATCTTCATCGTCATTGTCAAGCATTTGTCAAATATTTCATAAACCTTTTTCGTGTTACTGATTTGGTCAAAATGATGCAAGATTAAGATGTTAAAGGAGAGTAATGTTGAGTTTAGTTCAAACATATATCCAACTTTCTTCGCCTTTGCGATTGAACTCAACGAGGAATCATTCAATACTTGTTTCAACGACCCAAAATGAACACAAATAAACGTATCAATCTCTTGAATATACCTTGAAAACTCCAGTGCATTTGGTGATCTCTTCAATTTGAAACAGGCTATAGAGATCTTTCTGTATAGCTTGGTCTTCTCATCCAAGAACCTAAAATCATCATTAATCTCTCTTTCGATCGGATCATCACTATTATCCATTGGTAATTCTGTAGTGTATGAATCTTCGTCATAGCAAAATGGTTGAGTGCCGATCAATACCGCTTGAGCGGCATCCAATTCCAAGATTTTATGCCAGATTCTTCTCCATAATTGGCCATTGATACTAGATTTCTCTGCCATATCTACCAATCTCGAGGGATCAACGTGGAGCCCCAAGCTCTGAGCAGTGGAATATAGTAATCCTATCATGGGCTTTGTACCGGTGCTGTTCGAGGCATCATCCGATTCGGGACAATATATATAACAAAGTTTCAAGAAAAGAAGCAATTGAAGAACCCTCAACGTGTAAGGCTTCTTTAGGAATTTGAATTCTTCAAGACATTTAAATGCAACTTCCAAATAGCTCTTTGTTATACTCAAGTCTTTCATATCCTTGAATTCTGGTCTCGTCAAGAACTCGCGCTCTTCGATACTCAAATAACCCAATCTCATGATCAGGAAGAGAAGACCAAACGTGGCATAGTCATGCTTACCCTTTATGTTCAACGAAGCAGGCTTACTATTGCTGAAGCTGGTACCGAGCAACTGATCAAGTTCAGTGAAGAATGATTCATTTAAGAAAGGCATGTATGGATAAACTTTCTTAAAGAATCTGAGGCAGAGTCTAAAAAGAATGCTGTTGCTTGGCAAGTTCGCCAAAATCAATTCATCTAGAGTATTTGCAGCCTTAATGCTTATCTTGATCTCATTCCGCTCTTCCGACTTTTGCTTCCCAAGTGCCATCAGTTCATGAACGCCCTTCGTACATGAGGTAGGTAGCATTCGTGCCACTGCTTCCACGTTTGTACGGCTTTGAAAGGCCTTTTCGAGGTTTTTCCATAAAGAGACCCAAACGATCCTCAGATGAGGGTCCATCTTCACGAGGGAAGCAAACGAAACACCATTATGGAACTCCAAACGAGACTTTTTCATGATAAATGGCATATAGTTGCCACAGCGAACTTCAGCATTTGGATCAAAACCATAGTCCAATTTCGTCTCATTTGGAGCCTGTGTCTCTGGTGTAGGCTTCATATAAACTTGATATGGAGCAGACACCGTGCCTGAATGAGCTAAATCATGGACAGCAAGAGATGCTTCGATGTGCTTGACTCTTGATGTCAAATCCTGTAATACCTGTGAAGATCCACTTTGGTTCTTGACACCCATTGCACCAGATCCCGACATGTCAGATGGATTGGCATTACGCCACAAGTCTTTGGAGTTCACCCACTGTGGTTCTTCATAGTGACATAAGTGGCTGACGCCACTTTTGGCACAACCGCCACATACGGGTTTGATCTTATCACACTAATGAGAAAATGTTAGTATTGTTCAGAAGATCAACATAACAAAAGTTTCTGGTTGAACATAGTGCAAACAAATGATGGAAACAGCATCAAACGTACCTTGATCTTTCTCTTGCGACATACAGCACACGAGGTTGGTACTCTCATTCTCTTTCTTGCTTGTTTATCATCCATAGGAGATTGAACATCGGCAATGTTCTGATCTTCTGACATAGCGTCAAATGGTGTCGTTTGGGGGCTGTTTATTCTGTTCTTTTCTGCTGTCCAAGTCCCGAAATGGAAATATCAGTCAATACATTCGATTACTATACCCAATCACCTCGACCAAGGCAAATTCTTCAATCGTTAACAAAAGGAGAAAACATTTGAATACGGACAAAAAATCGCGGGAAATTTCGAAGAACTCCGACGAAATTTGAGCTAACTCCACTAAGTCCGGAATGAAACTTACAATATCTGGTTTCCTTACCCAATTAAATCTTCATTAAACAGTAAATAACTAACTAAACCAACCACCGTTCATTATTGAACCGAAGTCCATACCTGTACCGTCATCAGCACCATCAAAAGGCATTGCAGTATCGCCCATCCTCAACGCACTAGAAGAACCGTTGTTTAACATCATATCAATCATATCACCAATGGATTTATCAGCTTCATTGAAAGTCATCAGTCCTGGCTGCATCATCGCCTCAGAGAACTGCTCTGGTATTGTCATATCCATACCAGATGGATCAGAGAACATGTTTAGAGACAACATACCATTTGGTGCAGTCATTGGATCCACAGGGGATGATGAAGCTGGCTGAGGAGTATCAACAACCTGAGGAGTAGATCGTTTGGATAAGATTGGGCAAAGTTTTATTGGCGCCTTAACCTCTGGTTCTGACTTCTCAGATCTCTTCACAGTGGACCTTGTAGCACTAACTTCTGCTTTGCTATATATTGGACACTTCTTGAACTGTTCCTCATCCGCATTAAGAACCAACGGGACCGAGTTTAACAATGAAGACACTTCACCAGTATCGTTTTCAACGTCTCCCAGGTTTTCAGTCTTAACTAGGCTCTTGACCACATTAGTTGGCTTTCTCAAAAGGATGATGAAGAATCCAACAGCTTTGCTCATTCTCCAACTGTAGGGATACTTATCACCCAATTTCTCTGCCACATCGTGGAATTTGTCCATATGACTCAGCAAGATAGTAGCCAAAGTTTCACCGGAATTAACATCGACGTCAAACACAGATCTATACTCTTCTGTTTCGTCTTTGATCTCGATATCGTCCAAATCATGATTTCTATGACTGATTTCAATCCCCGAACTTGAGGCGGAGGATGCCGTCATTGAAGTAACACCTTTGTCATTATCAATAATCGCAGGTTTCATGAATGGGCCACATCTTGATCTTAAGATCAATGAAACCATAAACTGCATGGAGCGATGTCCCACAAGAAGCAACAATGGTGAAAGAATTAGATCAGCGCCAGGGCCAAAGTACTCCAATCCACAATCAAAGAATAGCGAGCAGTTCCTATATCCTTCCAATGCGCAGTTCAATGCTCTTTGCGCATAAGTCTTAGCAATTCTACCAGACTGTGAATCTCTTGCACCTCTCGGTTCGAAATGAACGTAGAGGATGTAGTTTAATAAATAGACCAGCATGTTCACAGTGACGTGCGATCTGAATTGTATAGCACGTGTACCAGAGGAATATAGCGGTTCACTCTTAGACCTATTAACTAAGATCTTACCAAGTTGTGGCAGGGCATCGCTGTCCTTGATGACGCCAAACCCACTGATGCTCTGATGTAACTCATCAATGAGAGAATCCACATGTGATCTTCTTGCAGGTTTATTTACGTCCAGTAACACCTTCATTGTCTTAGAGAGTAATTTATCCAATTTGGCCTGCATACGTACATTCTTCACTACCGTAAATTCTCTCAAATCGTTACCGAACTCAACAAGTGAGTCTTCATCTGGCAACATCGTATCACTGAACTCTTCATGGTGCTGCAGTCCCCTTGGACAACCCAAATTCATACTCTGTGATACATCTAACGAGATCAACGCATACCAGATCTTTCTCCACAAGTGCCGTTGTCTCTCATCGCCAAAGTTTTCAAAATTCTTTGGATCACGATGAAGGCCAATGCTGATTGACATTTGGATGATCATGCCCAGAAAGATTTGAGAATCAGCACCATCAGCACCATCACCATCTTCAGGCGAATACATGAAGTAGAATCTTAGATACAATGCACACTGAACAATCTTCAGCGATGATTTTCTCATAAGTTTTAAATTAGAAAAGCAATGCTTCACACAATCGACCAATTCCAATGGGATCTCGTTCTCTTTCATCTGCATTATTTCTAGAGCGTCTGCATCTTCAGGGTATGTTTTGGTACTTACCGGTTTACCCAAAAGTTTGTTTGAACTATTCATCGGAAGGGTGTTCCATACCAGTCTCAAGATAATACAAACAGTACCAATTAATGCAAAATCGACACCATATCTGATCTTGATTTTGATGTCTTGATCTTCATCATCTGGACAGCCCATGATCATCTTCACTTCCTCTCTAAACATCCTTTCATCAACATAAGGTAAATAGACATATAGCACTTCGAAATATCTCTCAATGAACATCCATAATAATTTCTTCTTTGGTAGATATTTCTGCATCATTTCCACCGGATCCCTCTTAAAGTCCTCTGGTAGCACTTTACGTGGTCCGGATTTATTACTTTCATTAGAGTTACTTCGCGACGTCTTGCGGCGCTTGCTTTGATGCTGATCAGACTTGTCTTCATCGTTCATCCCCAATAACGAGTTATCGCCAATCATCAATGGACACACACGCTCCTCAGAGCGACTATTGTCAGTTTTTGGAGAATCTGTATCATCCACAGTCTCAACATCTTCTTCGTTGTATTCTCTTTTGATTATCGAAGGTGGTAATATCTCATCTTTTTCCATATCATGAGCCACCGGACATTTCCCCTGCCCTTGTTCCTGTCCCGATACAGGACAAGTTTGCAATTCAGAAGCAGATGGGTTGTCCTTTGAGAAAGGGCAACCCGTGAGATCCTTTAAAGGCCTAGTACGTGCGACTGGGCATTGACCGCGAGGCATCACCAACATAGGTTGTTGCATCGTAGCGGGGACCACAGTTCCTGTGTCATTGATCTGAGCTAATTGATGTTTCTGAATTCTTCTTCTGTATTTGAACTCCTCGACTTGTTTTCTGACTTTGAAAATATGAGCCCATAGGACGCGTAGATAAGGATCTCCTTTCATTATGGCCAGCCATGAAGTAGCACCGAGGTGTGTTGTGGTGGTTGATTTTATATGGAGCATATCAAACTTCTTACCCAAGTTCAAAGGTTCATTCTGCAGATCATCATCACTGGAATCACTGTGCTCACAGTCATGATCTTCCAGTATCGCCTGCCTTCCCTGTAGTTGGGCTTCCAATTGTAGAATCTTCTCTTTCAACTTCTCAACTTCATCAACAGGTTCATTCTGAAGTTCTTGATTTGATAGTGGTTGAGCCCAAGGAGGATCTATGTAGTGACACAAATGAGCAACGCCAGTCTTTTCACACGCGGTACAGATGGGTCTCCTTTTGTCGCACTTCACTTTTCTTCTTCGACAGATTGTACATGAGATTGGGACCCTGTTTCTCTTCTTTGAAGCGGTCAGAGAAGACTTCCTCTCTCTTTTCATTTCTTTCTCTTTCTTTGGAGGCATGTTTCACAAGGATCAATGGCAGGAACCTCTGAAATAGCAAATTAATAGAAATATGGATAGCAGGATGGATATGAGTTACCAGTATATGTCAGCGGCTAATCGTTCTTCCTTGTGGGTACCAAATGAATTGGTTCAATCTCTGAAAGATTCTCTTCACAGTATTGCTCGAAAGCTCAAACAGATTCTTCTCTATAAATCCTTAACTTTCTCACGAAACTGGTCAGAGTGCCCACGGTGTCTTCAAAAGGACTTTTCGGCGTTGATATACAGCGCTTAAACAATTTGTCAGTATGGGTGTTTTTCTTTGTCTCACTTCCGCGGGCCGAATTTTAGTTCGATGTGGGAAGGACCGTTCTGCCTAGGCGGACAGGCAGCTGCCTAGAGAATAGGGGGGGGGGCTCGCTGTGTGTGGCTCGTAGATTTTACCGAGAGAATGTTCACAAGCCCCCACGAGAGACAGTTAGGCAGGGTCCTCAGCCAGTAAATGTAGCATAAATAAGACTGATTGCACTTAGGTTTTTATCGTCCCATCCAGATATCGCATAAAACGATACATCTCTAGGTTGCTCCCATGTTTACATCCGGCTGCTTCTAATCGATAAAGTCCTCCGATAAAATACGTGAGGCTGATTGTTGTAGTGATATGCTGATTAGATGTTCCAAAAAAGAGAATGAGAAGGAGGACGGGTGTTATTGGAACGAGTACAGGGAAATGTAAATTATACCCAGGGCTTTCTATTGCATCCTCCTCTTCTCTCAAGAATGGTGGAAGATTTAGACGGCTCAATAATGACATTAGAGTGTGTCGTTTACCCACTACTGACCTCATTCCTTCTAGGGTGTCACAAAGGGCTCATGCCATCGCAGATCTCTTGAACAGTGCCATCTCCGAAATCTCCAGTGTGCCCATCATCGAAGAACTTTGAGCGGACTGAGCGGAGTTTGCGAGTTACAGCGGGCTGATCTTCCCCTTTTAAGCTCCACCACTAGTTGGTGTCCTAAAGAAGATCTATTGACATTCATACAAGATCATCATACACAGTTATACTAAACTATAGCTCTACATTCATATCAAACACATGCATCATTAAACAACTATATAACCAACAAATATAACATTAAAGAAAAAAAACCCAAAAAGACTATATACACGTCTCATCATTCATCATACACATCCTAGAAATGTAATCCATACCCAGTACTATGTCTCAAGAAATACTCCTCCAATTCATAGTCGGTTAGGAAGGTATCGAGTACGTTCGAAGGATCAGCGCTTGTAGCAGTGGTTGGTGTCTGTACAGAACCCATAGACATCGATGGTACACTTCCATCTGGAGTATAACCATTAAAATTGAAAGCTGAACTGAAAGGTGTACCAACATCACCATTTTTTGTATCAAGAGCGTTTAGGTCTTGCCTGTTAAAATCCTGGACGACTTGATCCAACCATCGTTTATCTTTTTCACTAAATCCATTGCAATTCACCGGTGAGTTTGTCATCGATCCCTGAATATCAATCTCTTGATACCGTAAAAATGCACTATACAACTCCTGGAACTCGGAAGTGGTCCAATGGAAAAAGACATCGTCTTTTCCTGTAGAATTGAATGTGGCGATTGTCTCAAGGTCCATTGGCGTTGGCACGATATAGCAACCTGGTGGCAACTCCATCACCTTCATGACAATGAAGGTATGCACCCTGGCTACAACCCATGCATGGAAATAGCTGCCAGACATCACGCAATATACCTTCAAGATATGCTTCATTGAAACACTGATCAAGTCACCAATCTTATCAATCAATACAATCTTTGAAGGATCAGATTCACGTACGGTGAGCTTATAGATCTTGAATCTTGCCATGATACTAATCATCAACTGCTGCAATCTGTGTAAACACACCTCAAATGTTGGGATCAGAGTAGGGGAATATCCAAAATTCTTGTGTAAATTGTACGCTGTTTTACTTTCATCAAAGAAAAGCACCAACGGATATACCAATGATCCAAGTTTAATGACCTTGATGATATAATGGAAAGATCTCTCACGATCCATCTTGGCAGAGTAGTGCAAGAAAATATGATAGTATATCACACTCAACAAGGAGACACAGTTGACCAACTGCATCAACGACTTCATCTTCTGGACACGTTGAATCGCCGTCTCATCTGGTCTAGCGACAATCTGGTCAATCGTTGGGAGTGAAGCGATATAGTCTTCCAATGGACGTAATCTTATCAACAGTTCACCAAGACGAGGAGGATTCCGTATATCCAACAGATAGTTCAACAATGGATAACAGATATCGTGCAATTTGGCAAAATCAACAATCAACTTGTCAATGCCAAAGTCCAATGGTGTTTCTGACTCATCTAAGTGAGGCAGCTCGGTGTCATACATGTTTGGAGTCACAATGGAATGTGTACCAACGGTCATCATTCGATGTAGGTCCAAGTGGACAACCATGTACCATAGCCTTCGGACAACATTCTTAGGGACCGTTAGTTTTCCGCAGACCCTCTCTGGGTCACGATTCAGGGAACATTCGATACCATGATGAAGCAGTTGTCCGAGTCCACCTGGCGGTACTATAGTAAGGCAGTCAGCCTCCTCTGGGGATATGAGCTCATAATAACGTTTGAGTAAGATCATCTGGAACACCATTAGAGAAGCATGTTTCAAATTCACAACTTCCTCCATGCACCTATTCACACCCTTCATGACAGCTTCAGATACCGGGTTCATCACAATGTAGTCTTCATCTTTTGTTAGAACTCTATCACCAATATCTTGGACTTTATAAGGCAGGGAAGCCAATCTCATGACCATCAGCAAGATACCCGCTGCTGCACATTGCGATGTCCTTGTGAAGTTAACAACGCCGTTCACAGACCCACGAGGACCAATAATTTGAACAACTTCTGCCTCGAATTCATCTTTTTGAAGAATCGGGAACATGAGTTCCAATTCAGAGTCAAAGAACTTATCCACGAGGATCCACACCAACTTATTATCTTTCAGGAACTCCTTTACCATCGATACCACTGATAAATCATCTGATTCATTAAGTGGTGCCTCATGCTCTGTATGCTTGATAAAAACTTTGGAAAAATCGCTATGTTTTGGTCCGGAAATATCATTTACCACGATACGTTTCCTGTTCTTCATCGAAATCACAAAAGAATTGAGGAACTTGTCTTTGCGCAATAGAGAGGCCCATGTGAGCGCGCCCTTGTGTGACATTCCTGGTGTCTCAAAGATATCACTTTGGAATTGTACGCAGTCATCATGATTAGGATCGGACGAGCTCAAGGTTAGCACAGAAGATGAGCTTGATACTCGCATAGACTCGTTCTTTGCTCTCAGAGCGCTCTCGAGCAACTGAATTCTGTTATTCAACTGCGATAGGCCATCATTGTAGTCATTGGCATTAGATGTCGCGAGAGTCGCGGTACTACCAGCATTGGCTTGGTGTGACACATGCGGAGTGTTGCCATTATATGAGTCTTGCGGTTCACCAAGCTTAACGTTCCATTGAGATTCTTCGTACCGACACTCGTAAGGGTTTCTTCTCTTCTTGCATGCTCCGCACACAGGCTTTTCTTGATTACACTGTTGAAGGTATTGTTAGTTCTCTCTATTCAATTTGCCTCCCAAATGATCCATGCCCAAAAAACAACAGAAAACACGTACTTTTGTCTTCTTCTGCCGACACACCAGGCAGCTCCTGAGCACTCTGACTCTTTTGCGCTCACCCCCTGTGAAGTCCATAGATACTTCTTCAATGCTTCTCAAGGGAATCTCTCTTAGCTGCCCTAATTGCTTAGCACCTTGAGGGTTTACATGATGACTGTTTAGACATGTAAAAAGGGCGTTTCAGCTGCTTTTGCCCTTACCGAGTTTCCTAATTAGTAACGTAACTCCGCTTCCGACGCGCTTACATAATAAGATAGGTTCTGATGATGTAATGATTAGGTCATTCAAGAGTTCGCGAGTATTAGGCCGGGTGACCCCCACATCCCGGAGCCCAACGGTGGCTGTTGCCCGTGACCAAAAGCTTTGTGTGCCTCCAAACGGTGTGTGCCCCTTGGTCAATTTGTACCTGCCCTGTTATCTCATTTAGAACTTCCTCGAGAAGCCCTAGATCTTTTGGAAGGAGTCATCGGTGTGTACGCTTTAAGAATTTCGGGTTAAGGCAAAGAGAAGGATGTTCCAGACGGGCTCTAAGAGAAAGAGAACAGTCACATCCTGTGCGCAGTGCCGGAAGAAGAAAGTTAAGGTGCGGATGTTTTTATTTACCACAGTCCCCATAATGTATACTAACAAAGGTGATCAGTGTGATAAGGGAAGACCGCAGTGCAATGTGTGCTTGAAATCGAAAAGCGGTTCCATATGTGAATACCAGGAACCTTCATGGGATCAGGAGATCAAATCATTTAGTACGAACTACACCACTGCCGCTTCCGTCCCGATGGCACATATCCAGTTGAACACCAACAAGAAACCAAAGACCGATGAAATACCACACACGACAAAGTTCACAGTGTCCAAGGATCTATATTCAACACAGAATGCTTTCCCATTGGATATCAATCAAACGTTCATCGAGCCTATCTACCCTGATCCTTTTAGATCACAACTTCAGAGAGTATCATATAATGAGTCGAATATCCGTTCAAGTGATCAGACAACTACGGGCACAACAGGACTGAATACACCATTGGAATCAATATTATACACAGACGAGCAGACAATGACTTTCTATGATTATCACGAACCGATATTCATTCGTGCGGGCCGTATTGTCGCCAGTGGACCGTTGTCAATGGCATCAATAATGAAGAAAGACCCTTTTTTGAAAGTGATGCTTCTAAGGATCCGTAAAGAGAAGTTGAAACTGATCACTTCATTGAAGGGGAACGAGATGGATTCTAAAAAGCTTGTACAGCATATTGTTTTGGACCGGGAGAACCAGAATAAGAGTGTCGAAGAAAAATTCCAAGCCACCTTATTGGAAAATGAAGGTCTTGATGAGATTAAATGGAATACAGAGAGATGTGATACCCAAGTTTTCGGTGGAGATGGCGAGACAGAAGCCATAAGAAAGATCAAAGAGATGATACCGTGTGGGAGACTGATGTGGTTGTTAGTTGATCGATTTTTCAAAAGTGTGCTTGTCGTGTTCATGCCATTTGTCAATGAGACTTACTTCAGGCAGAGACTGTGTGATATCCTTGGTCCTAGGGATGATGACCCAATGAAGAAGCCATCGGTCAATATCATCAGGAGGATGGATTTTGCATTTTTGGGAATCCTTTTCATAATACTGAGACTTACATCGGTAAGTGTCACACAAAAGGATAGCAACACGGCGGATGAGAAATATATCCTGTCTAACCCAATTGGCACGAATATCGTAAATATCGCCCAGATATGCCTCAACCAATTCAGATTATTACGGCGTGGTGCAATTCCTGTGATCCAATGCTCGTTGATGATGAGGTTATACAATAGATTTGCACCAGAAGAGGGTGATGGGAGTATTAGTGGTGATTCCGAGGTTTTCTTGGGGATGCTGTTGCAGATGGCGAACAGTATTGGTATGAATCGAGATTTGATACATTCTACCATTGTGTCTCGTTTTGAAAGGTTGGTGAATGTTTGGAGGTTCATATGGCATGAGATTGTAACCCTGGATTTGGAACAGGGTTTGATGAAGGGAAATCCGTTGCTTGTTGACCAGGCGAGTTTTGATACTCAGTTGCCAAATCTGAGTGAGCATAGGAATATAGAGGATATCACGCTTTTTGAGAGTGCTGTGAGTAACTGTGAAACTACGGATGAGATCAATGATCTGGTTAGAGATATACTGAAAGACGTGTTGAATATAAAAGAAAGGGTCAGGGTTAATGAGTTCCTGATTAAAGTTTCCAAACTTGAACAGTACCTTGATGAGAACTTCAACTCCCTTGAAATGTTGCTAAAGTTACCACATGCCACGATCTCGGATTGCTCGTTAAAGATCCACAAGTTTAGACAATATGTGGAACTGAAGACAGCGCTATACACTATTTATCATCATATTTTTTCCTCGATCCCACTGTTGAACTATCCAATGATTCTCAAAATGTTTCAAATTTGCATGGAGTTGGTTCCTCTATCATATATGCTTTTGACCATCAACAATGGAAAGAGAAACTACTTTGACGAGATCTTTGGACAGGGGGCCCAGTTGATATTGGTGCCTAGTATTTTTGCTAGCCTTCACAAAGTGTCAGAACTACTACAGGCTTTTGTCTTAAGAGGCCTGGATGTGAAGTATAACTATGTGACGAGCTTGAAGCATCAGCCTGTTGAAATGATATTGCAGAAATTCTTGGAGAGTTACTCTTTGGTACGTGATGGCTTTGCCTCGTTGTCATCGGTATATTATCATGCATGGAGGAATGGTCGTTCTCTGGACTTCATCCAGGAAGTACTGTACGACAAGGATAATATCATGGACAGGAGTTCCAAAGTAAACCAGGAGTCCCGAGGGATACCGGATGATGTCAACCATTATAAGTGCATTCCAGAGAGGAATGAGCTGTATGAATTGGCACAATGGCAATTGGATCAGCTGAGCCAAGTTGTAACATCGAAAAGATTTGAAGAGCCGGTATTAGCGCTGTTGAACAAGAAGAAGCTTCAAACGGAATCTGTATCAGAAGTGTCATCTACATCGAGATCTCCATCACAAGGATTCCATGTCAATCCTAATGTGATGACCACTGAAGAGGTTGATATGCTCTGGTTCCAATTAATGGCTGATGGTCAGCCCGAAATCGAGACCTTTGACAAGATGGACGAGTGGCTTAGTGGGTCTTTTTAATACCATATCATTAGACTGTAAAGTGAAATTTAAGTTATCGGATAAACAGAATAAATTCCACCCGTCAAAAACTTCTTATCCAATCCAACTTACCGGAAAAGGAAATCTCTGCCAACCCCGGAGCCCTGCGGCTGCCGGTGATTTTTTTCTGCCTGTGGGGTGAAAATCGGTTGCGAAATCGGCGGTCCCACTTTAGTATAAAAGGCTGAGAGGATCCTCTCTATTTCTCTCCCTTTTTGTACTTTATCGGATCAGCAACAAAGAATCAACAATATGGCCAAGATCACAGTCAAGAACCCGATCGTCGAGATGGACGGTGACGAGATGACCAGAATCATCTGGCAGCTCATCCGTAACGAGCTCGTTCTCCCATACCTGGATGTTGATCTCAAATACTACGATTTGTCCATGGAGAACCGTGACAAGACTGACGACAAGGTCACTGTGGACAGTGCCGAAGCCACTTTGAAGTACGGTGTTGCTGTCAAGTGTGCTACCATCACCCCAGATGAGGCCCGTGTCGAGGAATTTAAGCTCAAGAAGATGTGGAAGTCTCCAAACGGTACCATTAGAAATATTTTGGGTGGTACTGTGTTCAGAGAGCCAATTGTGATCCCAAGAATCCCAAGAATTGTGCCTCAATGGGAGCAGCCAATTATCATTGGCCGTCATGCTTTTGGTGACCAATACAGAGCCACCGACGTGTTGATCCCATCTGCTGGTGATTTGAAGTTGGTGTTTAACCCAAAGGACGGTGGTGAGGCACTTGAGTGGCCAGTTTACGATTTCCAAGGTGCCGGTGTCGCTTTGGCAATGTACAACACTGACGAGTCCATTGAGGCTTTTGCACATGCCTCTTTCAAGCTGGCTTTGGAAAGAGGTTTGAACTTGTACTCCACCACCAAGAACACCATCTTGAAGAAATACGATGGTCGTTTTAAGGACATCTTTGAAGAGCTGTATGCATCCACCTACAAGTCCCTTATGGATGAGAGAGGTATCTGGTTCGAGCACCGTTTGATTGACGACATGGTTGCACAGATGTTGAAGTCCAGAGGTGGCTACATTATTGCCATGAAGAACTACGATGGTGATGTGCAATCTGACATCGTGGCCCAAGGTTTCGGTTCCCTTGGCTTGATGACCTCTGTGCTTGTTACCCCAGATGGTAAGGCATTTGAGGCTGAGGCCGCCCATGGTACTGTGACTAGACATTACAGACAGCACCAACAGGGTAAAGAGACCTCGACGAATTCTATTGCCTCCATCTTTGCCTGGTCTAGAGGTATCATCCAAAGAGGTAAGCTTGATGAGACTCCAGAGGTTGTTAAATTCGGTCAGTTGCTTGAGAAGGCTACCTTGGACACTGTGCAAGTTGATGGTAAAATGACCAAGGACTTGGCCTTGGCTGAAGGTAAGACAGAGAGATCTTCCTATGTCACTACCGAGGAGTTTATCCACGCCGTTGCTGACAGATTGGCCAAGGAGTATGCTACTACCACCTTCTAAGCTATTTATTTGGTTATTTCATCATTCCATTAGATTTTTGTAGTAACCTACCTTATCGGGTCAAGTAGATATTGTTTGGCTATTGTTCTGGCCAGAGTCGATTCGCTTGTCTTCTATTCCGAGTCATTCCGGAAGATCTGACCAAAACGACACCTGCAGGCGAGGATGTGTCACGCGGTCAGTCCTTCCGTTTTCTTTATAAGCTCCTCGAGAAGTGGTTCCATTCAGACACAAACCTTACAAACACCAACATCCAAACTTAAGTATCAAAACACTTCAAAAACATCAAAGATGAATGAAAAGCCATTGGTTTGTAAGTGATAGTCAGTCATGCTCTCATAAGCAAAACACTAACTCCACCATCAGTCGCACCAAAGACCTACCAGTATGAAAAGGACACTCTTGATATCACGCAAGTGACCAACGATCCAATTGTCCAGTTCAAGGCCTGGTTTGACGAGGCTGCAAAGTCAGAGTCGATGCCCGAATGTACCAACTTTTCTACTGCAGAGCTGCCAAGTGGACGTGTCTCTAGTCGTGTGGTTCTTTTCAAAGAGTTGGACAACAAAGGCTTTGTTGTGTATTCTAACTGGGGTTCCTCGAAGAAGGCACAACAGATCAAGAGTAATCCACAAGCTGCTTTAACATGGTTCTGGCCATCTTTGCAAAGACAGGTACGTGTTGAGGGGAAGACAGAGTTTGTTGACAGGGAGACCTCTCAACGCTATTTCGATACAAGACCAAGGGGGTCCCAAATTGGGGCATGGTCCTCGCCACAGTCATCGGTGCTGAAGAGCAGAGACGAGCTAAGTGAGGTTTATGAGGCAAAGGAGAAGGACTTTGAAGGGCACGAAAAGATCCCATGTCCAGAATTCTGGGGTGGATTGAGAGTTGTTCCATTGGAGGTTGAGTTCTGGCAAGGTCGTCCTAGTAGATTGCACGATCGTATTGTGTTTAGAAGAGAAAGTGAGGATGAACCATGGGAGGTTGTAAGAATTGCCCCATGATCTCAGTTTTTAATACATACATGTATAAGTCTGAATAATTGCTAAAGAAATCATGAATTCATGACGGTCAATATAGCCTCTATCTGTTGATTTATGACCTTATTACTCTTGTCAAACTTCTCCAACTCCAAGATGATGCTGTTGAGCTCCTGCCTGTGGAACTGATCTATGATTCCGTGGTCCTTGAGATAGATCACACCTATCAACAGGGAGAAATATGACATGCTGGAGCTGTGCGCGATCGTATATAACTCTTGTAGTTCTGAGGCATGTGTGAGACATTTCTTCAAACAAATACTATCCTCCACTAGGTTTATCAGAAGCCCGAAAGAGAGGAGTTGGATTTCTGGATCCTTTGTCGATAGAGCCGTATTGATGGCCTGTGTTATTAAGACAGGGCAATACACCTGTTGATATTTCTTAACTGCAAGCACGATAAGAAGTTTCAGAGTGAGCATCGTCGTCTGTGATGGCAGCTGATCAAGTTTCATAGCCTGTTTGACGATATGTTCAAATGACGGATGCACAATATCTGTATTGTTCAAGTATTTCTCAAAAAGAATCAATAGCATATCGTACACTTTCAAATCCATTGCATTAACCAAGTTCAACGAGCTGATAACCTCTACGCAAATGGAGAAAAGATCATTAGTGATGAACAGGTCATTCGTGAACATCAATGAAATGGCCAAGAATTGCGGTGTATATCTCCTCTCTAACTTTTCATACCATTCCTTAAAAAGAGCTCTTGTCATTTTAGAGGCATTCTTTGGTTCAGGATCATAATTTTTCAACAATGTAACTAATATTGGTGATATTTCATTCAAGGAAATAGGCGAAGCTTCTGCAATGGTACACATGATGAACCCAAGTACAAAACACATCGAAGGATCTTGAACATTGACATATTTCCATAGTCCCAGATCCTCATGGCTCTTTAAAAATTTGACAAATTCTGGTTCCATCAGCTTTATTCCTAGTTCAAGGAAGCCTGAGAGTGAGGATGAAGTATGGATGCCTTCCAATATGAAGTTCAATTCATCATTGAATTGGGCCGATGAGCCTTGGGCACGCAGATCTGTTATATTCTTGATATCTGCTGTGGAATTATCTGCTTCTTCAAACTCATCGGTATCATTCGAAGATTCCTCAAGCTCATAACTCTCAGTTTCGTCTTTTTCTTGATAGGATGGTCTCTCGAGAAGGTAACTTCTTTGAAGGCCATATGTCCTCTTCGACCTATTCACTTTCGGAGATTCAGACAGATTCGATGAAGAGGTGGTAAGGCCCGGTGTATTTTCTCTGAATTCATTCTTCTGACTGGTCACATGCTCTTCTAACTGTGTTTCAAAGAATTGGACGAGATCCTTTCGATCATCACTCTGCTCTTTCCTTGGTGATCTCAGAGAAATCTTGAGAGTTTTGTTAGGCTTAGGCTTCTCCACAATGTCATCTAAGAAGTCCCATGAGGCACTTGATATCATTTCTGATGTTCTCAATGACGATTTAGATAACAATTGTCTCTTCGGGGATGACGATGGGCTTTTGGGATCAGATGAAGCTAGAAGCTTCCTCGTCAATGGCGAAATCTGAGGTTTTAAGACCCTACGTGGGTCAAAATCAGATTGTTGTAGTTTATTAGGGGATAATTTGGGGGACCAGATTGGCTTATCTTGGGATTCAACAAAGAATTTGTTCAGTTTTGGCGAGTGACCCATCTTTGCTTCTCTTTTTGGTTCCCTGGATTCTTGTCTTAGCCCATTGGTGCTCCTGATTAGACTCGATAAGTTATCGGAAGACAGGTCAAAAAGCTTGTCACCTTGTGCTTCTTTCATAGCTCGTATTCTTGGAGACTTCCTTATAGCTGGTGATGAAAACTTCTCATCTACATCTTGCTCAATTCTCTCTGTATCTTGGCGCCGATCAGGAGACAGTTCCACTGCAGGTTGTAGTTTCCTTATGGACTTAGAGTTTCTCCCATATACCTTCTGCATCCTCATTGCTCGTCCGCTTTCTTCCTTCTGTTTGAAGTTCTCATCGTCTTGAAATTTGAAGACGCGCTTTCTCACCAAAATATCGAGAGAGGAGAACCCTTACACATTCAGAAGAGCACACTGAGACTACAACGATGTACGGAGATCTCGCTAACAAACTCGTGATCGAGGCAAAAAGAACGCAAAACTTGGATGGTTTATCTACGTTTCAAGACGAGCTCGTTCGAGGCATCGTAAAGGAAACGAAGGATCTATCCAAGGCACTCGAGACGCTGGATGGAGATGGGGATCGTGGAGAATATTGCCATCAGCTGGTGACTCACCTAGCTATGCGTCGTAACAAGCGTTGTCTATTGGCGTATGAGAGACTAAGAGCCCAAAGGCTGGACCAGATGGCGTGGGAGAACAAGGAACCTGAGATTGCGAACCACAATGAATTAGAGTATTTCAAACAGTACAGCGAGACCCTTGTGGAGTATAAGAGCAATTTCCCTGAGGTAGACTTATCTGGCTCATTGGACCCACCGAGTGATGTGTTCATCGATGTCAGGGTCCTTAAAGACGTGGGTGAGATCCAAACAGAGTATGGTGTTTTCAACTTGACAAAGGACTCACAGTTCTTTGTGAGGAAGGCCGACGTTGAGAGATTGATACAACAGGGGTATCTACAAAAGATCTAATAAAAGCTGTTCATCATTGCATTTATCACATGAAGTTGAACTCAGAGACCTGTGATTTTGCAGCCATTCTAGCCATGCGGAACATCTTGTCCTTTGGATTCTCCTTCTTCTTCTTTGTTCCAGTAGCTTTACCACCCAGGCTCTTTGGCGTCTCTCTTAGACCAAAACACTTTGCCAAATGACCCAAATGCAACGTCTTGACGTTGAACACGTCTCTCTCGCTGGACAAATGTGTAGCATAAGCCCTAACATGACTAGTGAATGCCCTTGCTGCCTTATCATGTGCACTCTGATCCTCCAATAACCATCTCTCAACGTTCAAATGCCATGTAGTGGCGTCCATATCCCACTTATCACCAAAACCGGTCTTCAAGAGATCTTCATAAGATTTGTACTGGACACCATGAGGGTGATAATGTGCAATCTTATCGAGGTACTTCTCTTCAGTGGGCAATAGGAACAAGATGGAACGACCAGATTTACCAGCTCTTGCCGTACGTCCAATTCTGTGTAGATGGTCCTCTGTGGCGAAAGGTGGATCATATTCAATGACAGTCGAAATATAAGGCAAGTCTAGGCCTCTAGAGGCAACATCAGTACAAAACATGACGATATGTTTATCTTCTGGTGCCTTAGAGAATGCAGAAAGCGTAGAGGTACGTAGCTGTTGTGAGAGAGAACCGTGAAGTTTATAAACCATGGTGTTGTCAGAAAGCAGCGGCGATGTTAGCACAGTAGATAGATCATCAGCTTCAGCATCTTCGCCTTCTTTGTTCAATTTCTTACCATCTTTGGCAAAAACAGAGAAATGGAAATCCACAGAGTCGGAGCATGAGAGGAAGATAATCGTACGTGAGCCTCCTTTTTTACTTGTGATCTCTTTAAGGACTGAAGCCATGGTGACCAATCTCAACTTTGGTGGCACAACACAAACTTGTTGTAATAACTGATCAGGAGCGGAGATGTTCTCCATGATTTCAATGTCTTCCACATCCGGCACAGAGTTTGGATTCACCATCTCTGCATCCTGTAAAGATATCTCACCTAGCTTCTTGACATTACTCTTGATAGTAGCGGAGCATAATACGTTACATCTCTTATGTGGTAAGTTTGGATAGAGTTTAGTAGTGGCACCAATACGTGAAGTCTTTGTAATATCATCCAAGATCTTTGTGATGGTCTCTTCAAACCCCAGCTCCATCAATTTGTCGCCTTCATCCATAACGACCCATCTTATATTTGACAAGTCCAACCTCTCAGTGTTTTCGATATGGTCAGCTAATCTACCTGGTGTGGCCACAAGGATATTCACACCTTTTCTCAGTCTGGCCTTCTCAGATTTCTTCTTCTCACCACCGATGACGATTCCTGGAACAATTCTATGACAACAGTGGGAAAGAGTTTCAATGACGGAATAAATCTGCGTTGCTAACTCTCTTGTTGGGGCGAGGATCAGGGCAAAGATACCACTAGAGCGATTAAGATCTTTCACATTCATTAGCCTCTGAAAGATAGGAAGCACAAATGACAAAGTTTTACCTGAGCCTGTCTGGGCCTGAACAAACAAATCTCTTTCCCTTTCCAAGAGACGAGGCAAGACTGATCTCTGAATCTTTGTAGGACGCTGAAGCTTCATATGGTCTGTTAATTGTCTGGAAAGCACATCATTAAGTCCCAGTCCATCAAAAGTCGTTGAGTCCTTCAAGGGAGCATTCGTGGCGTCATGTGACTCGATCTCTTGATCGTACTCCCTAGCGGTCATCTCTGGCTTGGAGGTGAACAAGGAAGAGACGTAGGTGTTATTCTTACCAGCTGCACCTTTCCCCTCAACAAATCTTGCCTGTTTAGATGGTCCTTTGACGTCATCTTGTGGCGCTGGCCTCTTTTTGGAATCTTCAGACTTCTTAGGATCCACTGGTGTTGAATTGACGCCTGTTGACACCTTTTTGGCGACTCTCTTTATTCCTTTAACCTGGAGCTGCACTTTACGGCGATCTTTCCACTTTCCACCAGTGATTTTAGCAGTTGCCTGCTTCCTAGCAGGTGCTGCATCCGTAGATATATTCAAGAACAGATCTTCATCCATCTTCGCCTATCTTTTATTCTTTCAAGTTTTTTGCTTATTCTAAGTTTTCGTTTCCAATCTTGAATAAGATTTCTGTCTTGTAATACTGAGTTTCATTCTCAGCGCAGCCTCGAAAATTTTCCAGTCTGGTTGGAAAATTTTGACACAAAATCTCTGGGCGGCTGGCGCTGTGTGGGTTGAAGAAAAATTGGTAGTCTGAAATTTTTATCACCGACCAGCAATCGGTATTTTTCTTTTTTTAGTTGATTTTCCTTTATTGACCAGTTTTCTTCCTGCTTGCTTCTGTTCTCTTTTATCGACTATCAATCTGTTATCCCCATTTATCTCCCTTTTTAGAATCACATTTACGACCCGCAATGACTCCATTTGACCCAAAGGATTTACAGGTGAAGAGGGAACCCCCGGAGGTGACTTCGCAATTACCACCTATTCAAAAGCCCACATGGATCCATCAAGAAATACACCAACTGCTCATACTGGCCTTCTTCGCCGTTGTTGGGGCACTTGCTCGTGTTGGGATAATCAAACTGACTACCTATCCTGGCTCATACCTTAGCGGAGTTGTTTGGGCTAATTTCTCGTCATGTTTGATTATGGGCATGGCGGTTGCCAGCGAGAACGCCTGGATCTATGACCAACCGAAGAATAAGACAAAGTTGTATATTGGTATCACCACGGGATTCTGTGGCACTTTCAGCTCATTTAGCTCCATGGTGTTGGATATTTTTTTGCAGAGTATTGATATGGAATTGGTGAGTCACGAATCATACCCGAACGGTGGGTATGGTATCATGGAATGTCTAAGTGTTGTGATAACACAGATGGGCCTATCGATATCTGGGTTTCATTTGGGAAAGCACATAATACACTTCTACGATCCCCCTTTCCGTCACATCCACACTCTGGAGAACATTCTTGCGGTTGCAGGTGTGTTGGCATGGATCGCCGTCATTTGCCTCATGGCTATATCAAGCTGGAGAGCCTGGTGTTTCACCGCTCTTATCGCACCAATAGCCTGCTGGATGCGTTATTATATATCATTGTGGCTTAACCCTAAGAACAAACAGTTTCCGTTTGGGACTTTCACCGTTAATATCATCGCGGTGACTGTGCTAGCAGTTGTGGTGTTGCTCATGCGTGGCAAGCTCAAAGAAGGTGGGCAGATTGTGACTTCAGAACTATCATGTCAGATTCTACAAGGGCTCGATGATGGTTTTTGTGGTACGTTGTCTACTGTGAGCACATTTGTGGTGGAACTCCATAACTTAAGACTTGGAAGAAGCTATATCTATGCTGGCAGTACCATCATCCTAGGATTCTGCATAATGATCGTGCTTGTTGGGTCATACAACTGGACTGTTGGTCTTACGAACCCAGTGTGCTCATGACCGTTGTGTTATAAGTTAGTACTGCGATGTATCGAATGAAAGTTATGAACACTTACAGTAGATAGAAAGAGACCCTCTCCCTGGGTTAAGATCCGTCTTTATGAACCTCCATAGCCAGTCCCTCATTGATCAGTCAGACACACTTGCCGCGGCGCATTCAATAATCCATATGCGGATCCCCAAGAAGCTCTATCATGAATCCGACACATACCCATGCAAGAGATGAAAGTATGTTGATCACAGCTCCTGATTCTCGCAAGAATTAAATAAAAACTGGCTGAGCCCTTCATCACTGATGCCCTTTCTTTGGGTTTCCTCCATGAATCACAATGACCGAGAAGTAGTGTCCAACGTAACGAATGGAGTTTTACCTTTCCAACAATCCCCCGCCACGTCACAAAGAGACACTCAACTTCTCGAGTGCAAGCCTTTTTGATAGCCACGATCGCCATGAAACAATCTTATGAAAGCCATAAGACAGCGACATGGTCATATATCCATGACACCCGACTACCTATGATGAATCCTTTTGTAGACAACTTCTCATGTCGTAATGGCTTTTTTTATATAGTTAAAAAAAGAACCAATTGAAAAAAAAGATGGGGTATCGTAAGTGGAGATGAACGAAGGGTGATTCAGAGTAGGTAGAATTCCTGATGAAATCAGATCTTGTTGTGGTCACCAGATCCAAGGTGGATATCATCATCGAGAGGTGAGTATCACAAGGAATGTGGTCAATAGGTGCTTACGTTGAGGGAGCTGCCGGGACACGGCATGGATACCATTCAATGAGATCGAGCTCTCCTTTTGTAGGGTCGCCATACGTCCTTCTCCCACACAATGAGTTCCCTTTCCCTTTCGAGGGATCTCCATCACCAATGACACTACAAGCGATACCTTCATCTCCAAATGTCACACTCTAGACTTCCAAACCAAAGATCTGATAGACCGAGTAAACAGTCTGTAATCAAAAGTACTAAGTTACCAACGAATCGGACGCGTACTTGGGTGTTGTGGTGTTGAAAATATACGACCAGCGAGACTGTATGTTGTTAGTTGTTATCCAAGATGAGCAGTCGAGTGCACCATAGAGACAAAGTCCACCATCCTATGGAAAAGATAAAGAGACACAGCGGAACATGGACGAGTTTTTGCTGGACATTTTTACACCCATAAGGGAGCAGGCAAGGATCATGAGCGGTTGGGTATCTCCAGAGGCAGCATCTGAGAGGTTCAATCGACAAGGATCAGTGGGGCCCATAACAGGGAGACGGTAGGGATCTTCCATCCAGTGAGAGCTTGAGAGAAAGAAGAGCACGGGAACTTTTCAGAGGTGCCTCGACGCGTTTGGGATGTTGCGCGGACCATCCCTGGTGTTTTTGTTTACCTTTCACAACTTCAACTTTTAGTTTGCATTGTAGTTATACCAGAAGTGAAAAGAAGGGCCAGCGTTAGGAGAGGGAGGTTCGAAACGATTCAGCACCAATTTCAAGACCCTATGTCTGATGATCGGGGTATCCTTGTGGGTGAGCATGGCTTTCCTGATGGTCGGGGCGCTCTTTGTGAACTGGGTAATGCTGGACTTGACACAAGAGTAAATAAGACGGATGACAACGATACCCTTTTTCAGGAACTCGAAATCTTGGACTCTGAGGAAGATGAAACTGACCCCTTTAGGGAGTTCAGAAGAGCCCAAACTGAGCCGCTACGTCAGACTGAGCGTGTATCTGAAGTCAAACAGCGAGCTGTCACAGCGGCTATGCACAGGCCTAAGAGATCCGATCTAATGGAGATCCTCTTGCCTGATAATGTGGACTCTTCAATTTTGGCAGCAGATTTCAGTGCTGTTCAATGGTCTACGCAGATGACAGATCTTACTTCTGCGCTGGGTAATGAAAGCGGCATGCTTGATTATATCGATAAAGATAGCTTGGGGTCTTCTGCACAGATCAACGGAACTGCAGGACAAGTATTGAAGGGTGACGATAATGCTGATGAGGGTAAACAACCTGGCCATCAGAAAATTAAAGGTTTAGAGTCAGGAGAACCGCCTAACTTCTTTGTCAAGCTTTCTATATCTAAAGTTAAGCCGATCGGGAGCCCACCGGTGTCTGATCCTGTCAACAGCAAGCTCTTGGAAAATGACGTAGGATGTCCTGGAGTTAATGATGTTACTAAACTGCAGACCTTGGAGCCAGGCCAAGAACTGCAACTAGACCGACCGCACTCGAAGGAACTATCACCGTTGCATGAAAATGATACCGCTAACGAATCGCTATGCCGCCCTACGAAGAGGAAATCCACGCTTTCTGAACTCTGTTCTCGCAGGAGCAAAGTTCAATACCGAGTTGGACTTTCCAAGAGGGCAAATATCCAACACCTACACTCCTATTTAAAGAAATAATGACCTCTTGATGCGCTCTATAGCGACCTTTTGCATTTTAATGGACTCTTGCTATTTTTTCTGTTTATCGGGTTTGTAGTGGTTTTGTAGTGCGCTACTTTCTGTTTTTGTGTCATAGCGTATAATGGTTGATTCAAAATACAATTTCTACAAATTCATGCCGTGGGATAGAACGGCTCTATCAAAGATGAGTGTACACAGTGACGAAAACAAAGAAATCCTAATCACACCTAGGCGCTCGTCGTGTAAGTCCTCGCCGTTGAAATCGGCGCCACGCGCACCTCTCAGCCTGAGATCATCACCAACAAGATACCCATCACGTTCAAAGACCTACAGGTCACCAAGGAACGAGTCATCCAAATCATCACGTCCACCAACGACTCGTGGATCGCAGAGGTCATTTGTCGATCATGAAGTATTAGAGGCATGCCATGTTGTTATCATTGGTGATGCCAAATGTGGGAAATCTTCACTTGTCCAGACATATCTATCTCAACGGCCAACCATCGCTGACAATACCACCATTTTTGAGACATATGAAAAGGTGATCAATTTCAACAATTGCAAGGGTGTGAAATTACAACTTTGGGACTTTCCCGGTGACGAGTACTTTGATCGGTTTAGACCTTTAGGTTACGCTAATGCCAAGGGCGTGTTGATATGTTTCAAGTTGGACCAAGTAGATACGTTACAGAGCGCCCGGATACGCTGGATACCCGAAGTTGAGAGGCATTGCCCCTCAGCAAAGAAAATCTTGGTTGGTATTGGGTCTGAGTTGAGGTCAGATTTGCAGATGAACAAGATGATACCAACGAGACAGTACTGCGAGAATTATGCTCTGATTATTGGGTGCGAATATATGGAGTGTTCGTTGTTCAGTAATAGGAGTTATTCCAAGGTTTTTGAGAAGATGGGAATGATGCTTAATGATGACAAGAAACAAGGTCCACTAGGATCTATCTTGACCGTCCCCAAGACGAGGACGAATACCATGATGGAGTTGCAGCAGTCGCAATCGTCCCCTAGAAGAACATCATACAGGAAAAGAAAGCATATATGTGCTTTAATGTGAAGTGTTCACATCTGCTGTCCGTAATCCTTCTGTCCTTCCTCCTGTTGTTCTTGATGCTCGGAATCCAAATCCATCCCTCCATTGTCGTCTGTAGACATCTCCTGTTCCTCCTCATTTACAGGTCTCAGCTGTTCCATCTGAGCCAGCCCATCGTAGAAGTTCGACCATAACGTTGCGACACTATCGAACTCTTTACCAACTGCGACGGCACCTTCGAGGGATCTATTCAGGGCGTTGACGTTGTTGAGGACAGAATCCATAGAGATAGCAATTTCTGCAATCAGCAAGTCGCGTTGCTTTTCAAAGTACGTAAGTGGCTTCTTTGGCTCCTTGGACATTGTCTATTTTCTTGGACTTAACTGTTGTTTCTTGGTCCTTCTGCTTTATATTCGTGTTGTTTGTTTTGTTTCTGTCCAAAGTTCGCGTCAATTAGCAGAAATTCTAAAGGGCCTACTGGGGAAAAGACCAACATCCTAGCTTCTCTGTTCAGCTCTGGTGTATATGTAGCTCGTATTAAAGCTCCTGATCTGTCCCTATATAACCGTCTCTAGTATCAATATAACTTCAGAATAATCAACAACCTCTCCTCTTCTCCGTTCATCCCTCCTCGAAACTGTTCGTTAAGGCCTCTCTAATTTGCTGTCAGAGATGCCTCTAGAAATCCACCGGGCTTCTTAACCACACGTACAAAATTTTCCCTCCCACTTCTTCAAAAACTTTTCTTCTCTCTTTCCTTCGACCTTTTTTTCTTTCTTTCTTTCATACGAAATCCCTGGCTACATTGACCGGATACTTTGTATTCAATCTCTCTCACTCACCGATGCATTTGATGGTCCTTACGGACTGTCTGTATGGGTGTTTTGATGGTGATTGTGCCTACGGTATACGGGCTCACTCTTACAGGTAAGAATAAAAAAGGAGTAGTACCATCGTACGAAAGAAATAAGGATTTTGTAAGTTCAGTTGATGCCTCGGTTGCACTATGAGGTTTTGACTCTACTACATCATTCACAATGCCTCTGTAAATACCTCTGAATGGATATTTTCGAATCAAGATTTGTAGAGAATTTTTTCGCTCTAGTCATCGCAAACAGACAAAAGAACATTGGAAGAACCTCAACGCACCAAAAAAATCTTGCAAGGGAATGTCACAGAGACTCCTCTCCTTGAGGCTAACGAGGTCGCATGTAGCACAATTATCCACTTCGATCCGATGCTTCCTTCCTATTACCCGCTTGAACCATAGCCTTGCATCGTCCTCATCGGTCTCATCAACCGCACCTAGACAACTCATCCCGAAGAAGAAAAAACAAAGACGTCGTCAGAGGCGCATAGACCCGATCTCTAATGATGGTATCATCCAGTATGAACTCTCGAGGTTCAGGTTAGAGCATGGAATCACGACGCTGATTCCTGATGAGTTGGTCGAGTATTACTACAACAGGGATCATCATAGAGATGAACAAATGGAGATCGTCGGGGTACTAAACACAGGTCATGGTGTTGGATTGTGTCCGATGGAGACAGAGCGTGGTCAGATGGTTGTGATTGTACCATTCACTACTCCTGGTGACGTGATTCAAGTGAGGCTTGGGAGACATCATAGTGAGTACGCAGAAGGTGAAGTATTAAAGATGATACAAAATTCAAACAAAAGAAACGATGACCTCGTTAAGTGTAAGCACTTTACCAAGTGTTCTGGGTGCCAGCTGCAGATGTTACCATATGAGGACCAGTTAGAATTCAAGAGAAGCGTTGTTCGGAGTGCTTATGGACGGTTTGGATTTGATACTGATTCCATACCTATTGAGCAAACCGTGGGATCACCCTTGCAGTACAATTATAGAACGAAATTGACACCACATTTTGGATCCAGAAGAGATAAGATCACTCTTGGGTTTGAGTCTTCCCGTGATAAAAAACTCTTTGATTTGGATCACTGTGACATTGCTACAGATGTCATCAATAGAGGGTTAAAAGAAGATAGAGAAGAGTTGGAAGATATTGTGAGACAGTATAAACGAGGTGGAACTATCCTGATGAGAGATACTTCTGTTGATTTTGTGCAGAGCTATACTACGAATCATAAAGAAATCGTCACCCAGGAAGTTGGTGGGTATAGATTCCAATTTCCAGCAGGCGAGTTCTTCCAGAACAACAACTCTATTTTACCATTGTTGATCGATCATATCAGAGAGTATATAAATCCCCTGAGGCATAAGAACCTGGTGGATACATATTGTGGATCCGGATTCTTTGGCATTTCATTAAGTGAAAGAATTGAGAGGCTCATTGGAATTGAGATCTCAAAGGGGAATCTTGAATTTGCAAGAAGCAACGCTAAGTTGAACCGACTGGAAAATTCAGAGTTCAAATTGGGTTCATCTGAGGAGATATTCAAAGGATTGGATGGGTTAGATCCACAAGAGACCATTGTGATCTTGGATCCTTCGAGGAAGGGCTCCACACATGACTATTTGACTCAACTCTCACAATTCCAACCGAGTCTCATCATTTATATATCATGCAATGTTCAGAGTCAGGCAAGGGACTTACAATTCTTCCTCAGCGAAACTACAAACGGTGATCAGTATCAATTGAAGAGCATTAGGGGCTATGATTTTTTTCCACAGACGAAGCATGTTGAGTCTCTGGCCATCTTGGAATTGAAAAAATGATCGATGATACTTGAAATAAGCTTCTTTCTCATTGAACTGCTCATAAGGTATTTGACCTTAACAAATTAGCGTGAATTGTAGAAACGCCGCGCAAAATGTGTCATCTGATGCAATGCTCATTGCGAACGGCTCAAATTTGATGCGGCAAACTTTAACAACAAACTAACAACAAAAGAGAATCAAAAGGGAACCGAAAAACACATTGATGGACCTTTCTAAAGACTTATCAGATCTTTCGTTGGCCCCTTCTGCTGACCAACTCATCCATGACGACACTAGTGGTGAGCTGGACGACTACGATGATAGCTTGAGCCATTCCACGAACTTCACTTATGCTGAAGAAAAGACTATTCATGACCAAGATGCTAAGCTAAGAGCGTTCCAAGAGATCCCACTAAGCAGCACGACGCCAAGGAAGTCAAGACGCTCTTCAAGTGCACAGTTCAGTCATCCGCCTCCGCCCCCAGTGACAAAACCAACTCAAGGCTCCCCTGTTATCATTGCAAAGAAACCTTTGAAGTTGTCAAATTCCTACAAATTAGGCTCTATTAATGAGCATGATCATGAGAGTAACGATATCCCGTCACCTGAGTTGGTTCAACTCTATGGTGAGATCAAGAAATGCCGTGAATTGAGAAAAAAGTATCAAACAGTGTCCTATCAACTCCCAGAACAAAACCCTAAAAATGCTGATTCCTGGGAGATCTATCCATCGCCACCAAAGCCTACGTACGATAACAAGAAGATATTACCTGACTCCATGCAACCTGACTCAAAGACTTTTGATATAAATCAATGCCAGATCCCAGAGGATGATCTTGAGGTATCTATCTCGAGTAACACTGATGACGTTTTCCAGTTCGTTGATAAGGAGGGCAATACATTAGCTCCCGATGTCCCAACACTAAGAAACTACTATATGGACATGGAGAGCATCGTTGCCATCTCTTCTGATGGCCCTGCAAAGTCGTTTGCATTCAGAAGATTGCAGTATCTCGAAGCACGTTGGAACTTGTATTACCTATTGAATGAATACGAGGAGACTTCAGTGAGTAAGAAGAACCCTCACAGAGATTTCTACAATGTGAGAAAGGTGGATACGCACGTTCATCATTCTGCATGTATGAACCAGAAACATCTGTTACGTTTCATCAAGCATAAGATCAAGAACCATCCAAGTGAGAAAGTCATATTCAGAGATGGTAAAATATTAACCTTGGAAGAAGTTTTCCAATCTTTGAATCTCACTGCTTATGACTTATCAATCGATACTTTGGATATGCATGCTCATAAGGATACATTCCATAGATTTGATAAGTTCAACTTGAAGTATAACCCAATTGGCGAGTCCAGATTGAGAGAAATATTCCTCAAAACTGATAACTACATTCAAGGCCGCTATTTGGCTGATATCACCAAGGAAGTGTTCAGCGATTTGGAGAATTCAAAGTATCAGATGTGTGAGTATAGAATTTCGATCTATGGTCGCTCCATTGATGAATGGAGTAGGTTGGCTGCATGGGTCGTTGATAACAAGTTATTGAGTCATAACGTCAGGTGGTTGATCCAAGTTCCAAGATTGTACGATATCTACAAGAAGACTGGCCAAGTTAAGAACTTTCAAGAGATCATCAAGAACTTGTTCCAACCTTTGTTCGAAGTGAGTATGAACCCATCTAAGGATCCGAAGTTATACATTTTCTTGCAAAGAGTCATCGGATTTGACTCTGTGGATGACGAATCTAAAGTCGATAGGAGATTCTACAAGAAGTATCCGGTACCATCCTTGTGGGATGCTCCTCAAAACCCACCATATTCGTACTATTTGTACTACATCTATGCCAACTTGGCTAACTTGAACAACTATAGAGCCAAGCGTAGGTTCAATACTTTTGTCTTAAGACCTCATTCTGGTGAAGCTGGCGATCCAGAGCATCTGATCAGTGCCTATTTGACCTCTGAGGGTATCTCTCATGGTATCCTTTTAAGAAAGATCCCATTCGTCCAATACTTGTACTACTTGGACCAAGTTGGTGTTGCCATGTCTCCCTTGTCTAACAATGCGTTGTTCTTGACATACGATAAGAACCCATTCCCATATTACTTCAAGAGGGGCCTAAACGTTTCATTGTCGACTGATGATCCCTTGCAATTCTCCTACACTAGAGAACCATTGATTGAGGAGTATTCTGTTGCAGCTCAGATCTATAAACTGTCCAACGTTGATATGTGTGAATTAGCTAAGAATTCGGTTGTTCAGAGTGGTTGGGAACACAGCATTAAGAGACATTGGATAGGTCATGATTTTGATACAGGTGGTCTCGAAGGTAATGATGTTGAAAAGACCAATGTTCCAGATATTAGAGTCGCGTATAGAGAGGAGACTCTGCAGACTGAGTATGACTTGATCGACTACTACTCCAGTATGGTCTTGGAGTAACCAGACTTAATAGATATAGCCCTGTTTAAAAGTGTATCCTATTTGCCTTTTCTACCTCTTTAGAGTTGTATTCAGTCATACAAATAGGAACCGAAGACATTTGAAGAGAATTGATATTGGCGAAATCTCACAGGGAATCTCCTACCCATTTAAAGTACTCTTGGAATTTCCCTGGGAAAATTCATATCCAATACGATCAGATATTCCCTGACTTATAAAGAATAAAACTGGAGATATAATTCTATCTTCATGAATCTGAATCTTCTGACTGAAAAGAACAATTAGGGAACTCTTTCCAAGCGATTAGCTGTAGAGAAACCGCCAACGACGAGCAAAGAACAGTTTATGGCTCATCAGTACACAAGGAGAACATGTGATGAGGATTTTCCACTAGTTGATTTGCTTCATATATCAACTAATCTGGGCCAATAACTCTCGTTCCTGATAATACAGTTCTGTTCTCTTCTCCGAAACATTAAATTACTACATGGTGACTTTTCTGTTAGTTGTGATGATGACAGAGTGAGAAGAAACTAGATAGAACACAAAAAAACGTATGTATAGATAAATAGCCAATTAAGAATATATTCACTAAAAACCCTTAGATCTCAGCAAATCTTCACACTTGGCAATGTATTTATTTGCATAATCCTGGGTCAAGCCTTTAGATGCCTTAAGTAAATGACCTTTCTTATCGATATGAACACCGTTAAGGTCATTCAACTTTGCAGACAAGATGGCTGGAACAACTTTCTGTGCGTACTGTTCGGGAGTTGGGGTAAACCATCCCACTGTATTCTCAATAATGCGGGAGAAGATACCAGTACCGAGTAAGTTGTCTCTGATATTAGTCTTTACAAACCCTGGGTTCATTCCGAAAACTTTGAAATTGGAGTGCTTCTGAGCAGAGTTCAGGACAAGACATTCGTTACCTGCAACTGTATTCATATGAGCGGTTATGAAACTGTATTTCTTTTCTTGATTTAAATCATCAGGTGTGCCTAATTGGCCATTTCCTGGGAACCCCATAACGAACACTCTTGGACTTCCAAGGACAGATTTGTGAGTTAACTTCTCACCAATGATATCCAATATGGCTAAACGATTCAGAAAACTAACTGCGAGATCCTTTTCAAAGCCTTCGGCTGTTTCCTCCCTGGATCTGGAAGAAAAGATCCCTGTTGTGAACAACACAACATCAAATTCAGAGGCATCCAATGAAGACGCAAATTGTTGTGAAGACGCAATTGAACTTAGATCAGCCTTGATAAAATCGATATTCTCTGTCTTTTCATCTCTGAATGTACGCCCAACTGCTGTCACTTGGGCACCCTGGGAAGCAAGAACTTGAGAGATAGCTCTACCAAGACCGCCAGTTCCACCGATAGCGAGTACCTTGAGTGTTTCGATGCCTTTGATCTGAGAAATCTGGATGCTTGCGAGAGAGGTCATAATAAGAAATAATTAAAATTCTTTCAGGCTGTTTGAATAAGAAAATTGGAATGATGTGGTTCAAGCACCGATATGGGACTACCAAGCAGCTTATATACTGATTGCCCCAGAACCATAGCGTAAGTATGTCATTACCATTTTAGGAAAGGTTATGAGTGTTAACTGTAGGAATTAATCAGCGCTTTTTACAGTTCTCAAATTCCCCTGGACCGATTTGTCACAGTACTGTAGATATATGCTGTAAATATGTTCTACTGGTGTCTTCAAATACGTTTTAAACTATGCAGTAGGCAATCGGAAACAGGAGCTTGAGAGTTCCGCTCAACTGACCATATTTATTATTAAGACTTGATTAAGTTATGTAGAGTACCAAAGATAACAGAGGGATACTATACAGCGTTGTTTTTTCTTGGAAAAGCATAGTCTGAGTGTTACTGATACAGATGTAATAAGATGGCGAATTAATTAAAGCGGGTCGCACCGTTATCGGTCTCATGTTTCACATGGAGAAATCTTAGCAGTTTTCATTTCAGCCGGTTAGACGTTTAGGTAATTGACATTCCTGAAAGAAGGCTATTTCGTGAAGTCAATAGTGATAACAACCGTAGGAAAAAGGCAGAAAAAAATTGACTATACATATCAAAAAAGCAATCACAATAGAAAGAAATGTCCTTTCAGTTAATCTGAAGGAGCAAGTAAAGGCCCAATAGTTTGCATAAACCTATGTACTTATATCCCCAGGAAAAATGTGATAATTCTGTTGAAATCCGAAGTACCAACTTACAAAATGGATTCATCTGGAGATCTCTTGCTTAGAGGTTTTGTGACTGAGCTGGCCCTCCTGCATTTTGATAATATTAGATGTTTCACTTTTAGATATGATTTTTTCCTTGATATCTTCTCGTTAGTTCAATTGGCGATTTCTAAACGACCTTCACTGACCTCATATACCAGAAATCTTCCCCGATAATATCATAGACTTTTAATTTTAGAAAAATACTATTTTCTGCTGAGAGATCTAATATCTCAGGGAGAAGACTTTAAAACCGGTTGAATGAGCAACTACGTACTAAGGATATTGATAAAGGACTATAAACGAATCTACAATGAATCAGATATGGAGAACAAACAGCACCTTATTTCTGCATTTCATTGCATAATTACCATACTTCGTGTCGGCGATAAATTAACCTACCGCTACAATGTTAACAAAGAAAGCGGTGATTGGGATTACCATCAGAGCTGCTGCGAATCAAGTGGGTGGCTATGCTCCATTGGATCATGAGAAAGTCTACCTTGGCTAAGATGCAATAAAGTCATAAAGCCAATTAGACATGACACAAATCATAACTGAGGACCCAATCTCAACTGATTTGACTGTAAGTTCATGCCTGATGATCAAGCGTCAGTTAATCTGGCGGTTCTGGTAGGGAACAAAAGTGGGGCGCCTGTATCTAAAAACCTATCCTCAAATTTATTTAACTTAACGTCATTAATTATTATGCCAAACAAATCTGATTCCACTCCTTTTTTAAGTGTATGATGTTTGGATTACTGAATATTGCAGATAGTTTATGATACAGTCAAGCCTCTTAGCCTTCAACCAACAGCTCGATCTAAAGTGGTAGCTCCTCAGTCTCGGAATCTTCATTCTCAGGATCTTCATCTCTCCAAACATACACTTGCTTAAACAACCTTGCGACTATGGTCAAAATCAAGAGAACAGGAACCTCAATAAGTGGGCCAAATGTAGCGGCAATGGATTGCTTCGATCCTGAACCATAGATAGAAATTGCAATTGCCAAACTAAGTTCGAAGTTATTCGACGCAGCAGTGAATGTTTGCGTGACAGTGTCCTTGTAGCTTGCGGAGCAGAACTTCTTCCACGTACCGACTTGTGAAGATTTCTCACATCCACATAAGAGCGGGTCTGTTTCTTCATGCTTTTGAATTCCCCTTTCTTTCTTGTAAAATTGAGTAGACAAAAACCTCATTAAATAGAACGTCCCGAACCACGTAATCAAGAAATAAAGAATCAATGGAATAAAGCACTTGAATGCCTGACCAATCTCCTTAATAAAACTGTAACCCCTACTAATAAAAATCACAATAATAGTGTAGACCAACGCAATAAGAGACCATGGAGCAATGAATGGAAGGATTTTCTTCTGGAATTTTTGCTTGCCAAAAACTGCAAGACATCCGAATCTTATAAGTAAACCAAAGCCAAAAGGAATGCCAAGAAAAGCTCCCACACTTTCTGCAACTGCTGAATATGTCACCGACCCTGTTCTTGGAGTACCCGTAATCACATAGCAAAAGAATATCTGGAAAGGAGCATAAAGTACAATTTGCAGTATACTGTTCATCACCACAATGATAGTGCACAAGGTGTTGTCACCACCAGCTAGCTCATTCCACACTAAGACCATGGCGATACATCGTGCAAGGCCAATCATAATGATACCAATTCGATACTCTTCTTGATTAAATAAGACCATCCAACTTAGACCAAACATAATAAATGGGCAAACAATCCAGTTTAGTACCAATGAAACCAGTAATTGTTGATGAACCCTCTTTTCTCTCAAGGTATGATGGATAGTTTCCCATTCCACCTTACACAACGGAGGTATCATCATGATGATTAATCCCACTGCAAGAGGAACTCCAACACCAGCTAACTCAGCTTTTGAATCGAACTTGGTTCTAGCATCTGGAACATACACAGAAATCAGAATTCCAATGACAATACTTAGGATGATGATCAGTGTTAACAGCCTATCAGTCCACGAAAGTTCTTTCACGAGTAATGATAGCCTTTTTCTGATAGTTATCTCAACCATAACTGTTTAGATCCGCGCCTATTTCACAATTATTAGCAAACTACGTAGTTAAAAACGGTTTGCTATTTCATGGGAGCAGAAGATTTTAGCCTTCTCTATGAGAATAAGACTTGGCCGTTTCTTTTTTGGTGAAGTGCAGGGCACGTGGCTTTTTGAGGTCACGTTTTTTGTCATCACACTCAATACTAAAATTAGTTACAGGATCATACAAGCAGGAATTAGCACCTAAAATCTGTACATATTCAGTTGATGATCTGATTGAACTGTTGATAAAATATTTGTGCACTTCATTGTGTATTTTTGCAATTTTATCGCTACCGGCTGATAAGATCCTAATTGCACACAGCACGGGGAAGATTTTGGTTATCTATGGTGATTAGAATGTCACGATGTATTCACAGCGTATGCGAACACTCTACCTCTTTTGCTGCCATTTCGCGCATTGATGTTCTGGACCTCACGGACTCTTGATTCTTAGTCATAGAATGACAATCGACTCCCACGTGGCCACTGCACAAGGGAAGAGTATGCTGAGTGTGTAACAGCTCTTCCGCCCATTCTGCTATAGAACAGCCTTTATCTTTCTAGCCGCTCTAAATGCCGTCTTTGAGGTGAACGATGAAAAAGCCTCACGTTGAACAGATTTCTGCTAGTCCAAGTAGCTTCGGGTTACTAGGACTAATACTTAAATCTTTAGAGAAACTTTGGATTTTATGCCCGATCAATAGTCGTTGGAAATGCCTCAGCTTCGTTCGGCGGCACTGATATGAGAAATTCAGAACCAAAAAAAGATAAACAACTCACCATCTCCCTTTTCCAACAGGAGATTTGAAGTATAAGGAACTAAAAAAATGACAGAAAACACTCTTCCTAGAGTTTTATTCGCCTGTGTTCATAATGCAGGCAGATCGCAAATAGCAGCTGCGTTGTACAAAGCCAGGGGTGGATACGGTATATCTGCTGGTACCAATCCTTCAGATCATGTTCATCCTAACGTTGAAAGATGTATGCAAGAGCTTGGTTATGATTTATCTAACTGTACTCCAAAGAAATTGGATAAAGCTCTCGTCATGGATCATAAGATTGAGTTTATAATAACAATGGGATGTGGTGAGAGTTGTCCTTATATCCCTGATGTTAAAATCATATCTTGGAACATTACTGATCCTAAGAACATGAATGATATCGATACTAAAAATGTGATTCGACAAATCGATTCCCAAATTTCTGAACTTTTGGAAATATTCAAAAATATTTAAGAATATTTTATTAGAAAGAAGTACAACACCGTGTTCTCAGCTGATGTAAATAGTAGATTATGCTTTGATCTTTCCTCATTAAGGCAGCTCTACATTTTTCACCAAAAACTAACTCATGCAGCAGCAGATTGTTAAGACTCATATTCATGAACGATTTGAAATCTACTAGTGATTACGAGATGCTCTGGACCTATTGCTGATCATAATGGATACATCATATGTCAGTGACTCAACCTCTTCATAGAACAAAAAGACAACTGTTGCTCCTATTTGCAATGCGGCCGTTGTGCTTCCCTAAAACTGAAAAATGCTGGTACCCGCATTACTCAAGATACCACTGTTCGTGAGGTATCTGCGCTAGCTAAAGCCTACACTCAATGCAACTCTAAGGAAAGGCTCTTTGTCGGTCCTACTGCTCTATCCCATGTCCTCAATTTGGGGGTTATCTAAAACAAAGATGATACCAACTTCTAAAGTCATTTCGCTATCAGAAGCAACTATAAGTCAGTAGCGAGAGTCTCATAGAGACTCTGTTACTTATATCTTTCAGAAAAAGTTGATACTTCTGTCGAATGGCTCTGTAGACCGGTGATAAAGCAGTGGAGTCGTGTTTAGAGATCAATTGAGTTAAATGGCTGTCCGGATTTCAATACTCCTTCACTTCCTATGATGTCTATATGTTTCTATGATTTTTGGCTCAATGAGGATTTCGGATCGATCCATGAAGACCGTCTTCAAAGGTTCTCTCATCCCACTGAATTGCAGATTTGCCCAAATGAAAAAAACCTGCTAGCTTCCAGTTGACGTTGAAAGCTTAAAACGAACATTATATCTTTAAACAAATATCTCAATAGTTTCCATGCTTGCCTTGCACCAGGAGCTGTTTTCAAATACATTCACATAACCCCCATTGTTTCCGGTGTACCCATAGAGGGCTCAAGAATCGTCCCCAAGATCAGTTTGTTATACCCGCGGAATTCCGAGCACAAATCCCACATCCAAACACCAAACAACGGTCTGCCAATCTGTAAGAGAATAGGTAAACATCAAATGAAGAAAGTGCGAAGTTTCCTAATACACAGGGATAGAGATGGATGTTGACAAAGTTGGGAGATTACAGAGGAATGGTGGTAATGGCGTTGAAGTAAGCTTAAAAGAAGAATCTCAAATCTCTGAAATTGATTTCTCCAAGGGAGAAATGCAGTTGCCGCCAGAGCCAATACGACTTGAGAGGCCATCCAAAGAGGAGGAGGAATTGCAAAAAATACGAAAAAAGATAAGAGATTTAAATGCATCCAGAGATATGGAGTGGAATCAATACCAGAAGATTCTTGGACTGAAAGAGAGCGGGATCCTGACGAAGGAGGTCGATGATTTCTTCAACATGGCGCTTAGAAGCGCTAGACAACCAGATGATAGGGACGCTGCCTGGCAGCGAGTTGTGGATTTGGAGAATTCGAGCTTCAGGTTTAAAACTATACGGATGCTCGTTTATGCATGTGCTCTGGACTATGTTAATGGTGATACTGGGCGGTTCGTGGCTCTGAAAGAGGACTTCACTGAAAAGTCGTTGGGAGATCTAGGCAAGCAGCTTACTAGGTCACATGCCAAGTTAAGAGCACTTGATGCTGATATTGCTTTCTTGAGTACCCTATGCAAGGGGTTCAACGAAGAGACTATGGGATTGAGAGGAAGAGAGCTCAAAGAGAGGGAATTTTTGGTCAAGAAAGACCATGAAGATAAGATCAGAATGACCAAAGAAAAAAAAGAAAGAAAGAATCAACGAAGTGCAAGAGCAGTATTCGAAATAGATGCTGAAGGGGAGCATAAGGGATTGGTAATGCTTGAGGAAGAAGAAGGAGGGGGAAAAGAAAAGAAAGAGAGATTTGATGAAGCGATTGCGTTAGAGGAACAGCGTAAGAGACAACAACGTCAGTATCAACTCCCATTGGAACAAGATTTGAAGCAGAAGGAGAAACAGGCTATTCATGATGATCTAGATAGAACTGATTTTGATAAGATGCAGCCTATCATCGTCACAGATAAGCCACTGGGTGAATCGATATTACTGCCTCCTACAAAGGGCGACAATGGAATGGAGAGATTGAAACCGAGCTTCAAGCATCAGAATCCTCAAATCAAGAGAAAGGACAGCGAAGACGAGGTGAAGATGATTAAAGAGAGAACATTCATGCAAAGAGTTGAGGAGGGATCTAATAAAGAGATGTATGACTCTCCTGATTCTGGACATTGTGAGACTGGAAGTGGCAAGCCTTTCATGCATCAGGCGCCAACAGAAATCCAAGTTTTAGCTTCCCAACATCTGCCAGCTCAGATTCAATCAGTTCACCGACCAAAGGTGCCAGACCTTTTCTCTTGGGATAATCATACAGTGAAATCAAGTTCCACAGCCAAAATTGCTTCTCAATTCTTTGAGTCTTGGAGCCATTCTCTATCCCCGTTTTGTCAAGCTAATCTATCACCAGCTAGTGTTGAACCTGCCAAGAATATTAGCTCAGGCACGGCACCGTGGACGCCAATGCAACCAATATACAACAAGGCCACACATAGGTCATCAAAAACAACACATACTGCCTCTAGAATGACGAATGGCTCTCGAAATCCACTGTCAACGAAGAAATTGCATCACCCTGTTTCATCAAATGGCGTTAAGAATCATTCAACTGTTTCCTGGAGCTCTGGGCCTGCTAATAATAGGATTGGAACGGGGAAGAGTACTCCAAAGGTCATTCTCACAATTAATGATGCAAGGATTACTGCTACTAAGGATCCAAGATCAAGGCCTACTGATCCAAGGTTGAGATGAATGGCCCTAGCAACGAGAAGTGTTGTGATTCTCATACAAAAGCTGAAAGAAATCAAAAGGACTATTTAGATATTTTTTCTTTATTACATGTTAAAAGTCGTTATCTTCATCCATTGTAAGGCGATCAAACCCACTCTCTAGGATTCTTCAAGACCTCCAGCAGCTCAGCCTCTCTTGAACCTTCTTCAGGTTGATGGTTGTACTTCCAGCCTGCAGTAGCTGGCAAGGACATCAAGATACTCTCGACTCTTGAACCTGGCGTCTGCAATCCGAATTGGGTACCTCTGTCCAATACCAAGTTGAACTCGACGTATCTTCCTCTTCTCAACTGTTGCCAGTACTTCTCCTCCTCAGTAAACTCCTGATCTTTTCTCTTAGCAATCGTTGGCACATATGAGGGTAAGAAAGCATCAAAACAGTCCTCCACGATCTTGAGAATTTCTTCTGGATCTCTATCATCGAAGTCATCAAAGAAGATACCGCCGATACCACGGGTTTCGTTTCTGTGTTTAATGCAAAAGTACTCATCACACCACTTCTTGAACTTTGGATAAAGCGCAGCGTCATGTTTATCCAACGCATCTTTATGGCATTGATGGAATAACTTAGCATCTTCTTCATAGAGATACGAAGGTGTCAAGTCAGCACCTCCGCCAAACCACCAAGTCTGTGGTGTTCCATCTGGATTCCAGGTCTCGAAATAACGGTAGTTCAAATGCGTAGTTGGCGCGTGTGGGTTATGTGGGTGGATTACCATACTAAGACCACATGCGTAGAATGGGATGTTACCATCGTCCTGGGTCTTCAAGTTCTTGTGGTCAGCTCTCATACGATCAACAGCCTTTGGAGGGAGAGACCCATAAACGACGGAAATGTTGACACCGCCTTTCTCGAAAGTCTCACCATTCTCGATGACACAGGAGACACCGCCGCCTTGCCCTTCACCACGGCTCCATTCGTCTGCGTGAAATCTTGCCTTTGGCTCAAGTGTCTCTAGCCCTCTGGTGATTTCCTGTTGTTTGCGGCGCACGAGGGCCTCCATACGCTCACGGATTGGTGCGTGTTCTTTACTCTGCGGGTAGGACATATCAGTATGTTCGATTTGCTGTTTTTGTTATCCTGATATTCCAATGATTTGGTTTCCTTTGTTTCTGTCCATGGGCCTCAACGGCCTTTTTATGCTTAATTTTTCACATCAGCCGATTCGAGGCGGATTTCTTTTATGGGACCACCTAAACGAGGTTTGACACATAGGAAACAAAAAAGGGGGAGAATAAGCTATTAGGGGAGCGCTACGTTGTATGACGGTCATAAGCGTATCGTATAGCAGCTATATATGTCGTATAAATCTTTAGTAGACGGATTTCTTTTGCTGCTCCAGCTTGTCTCTCTTGTTCTCTCTCTTAACACGGTTGTACAGCAGCACCTTATCATCAAGGACAAAGTTCCAAATCACCATGATCCAGGACTTATGTTGCGGCAAGTCCCTGTAAAACTCATTGGCAATGTTGTTCAGCTCGTATAGCTTACTCCATGCGATGTATGGGAAGTCATGGTGCTCATTGTGGAGACCAACGTTCCATGTCACTAAATTCAAGATGCCGTAGTATGAGTAGGTCTCGGGTGGTGGAGCGTCAGTTTCACGGTTGTAAAATTTTGGTGGGTCCATCACGTAGTGCTCTGCGATAAAATGTCCAGAACAAGGATGTAACGAGCCAGCAAGGAATGAGGAGAAGATGAAGTACAACAGTGAATTGACCCCCCAGTACTTGATGATCAAAGCATCCACAATAAATTGGAAAGCCACGTTTACGAGATGAATATATGTGAATTTGATCTGTGTGATAAACATAGGCCTCAAAGCATAGAAAAAGATCTGGAATGTGGCAAAAAATGCCTTCCCCAGAACGTTACTTAGGACAAGCGCCTCAAAAGCAGTTGGAATATCAGTATCTAAGACTTCATCGCCCAGGTATTTATGGTGTAGTTGATGGTATGGCTGGAACGATGCTGAGTATGGGATACCAATGGGAATGTTGGCAAGAATGGAGAACAACTTGTTGTGTAAGGGCTTTCTGAAACCGAGATTATGACTGAGTTCATGGATCGCCAGGAAGCAGTTCTGATTGGCAGTGGCACCGATAAAGTATGCCAATAGGAAGAACCTCCAAGAAAAGAACGACTTGTCACGAAGGTAGTATGCCACTGAGAGCTGCAAAAACACCACACCACAGACGATGTATTTGGTCAGTGGTTCAGGTCCACATAACTTCGTCACTTGTGGATACTTTTTCAAGATCTCCTTGCGACGAAGAGTATGTGGCTCAACGTGATCGGTCCAATAGAAGTCGTTGAGCTTCTCAATCGAAGAATCTGATGGTGGAGCTTCCACGCAGATCGGCTCAGTTGGGTTCTTTCTATGTGTGATGGTCGTCATGGTCAACGTGGCACTCAGATCTGTGTTCAAAGAGGTGCAAGACAATGGACACCCAATAACAGAACTCAACACCTGGAACAAAAAAAATCAAAAACGGCAGACTTAAGTGTTCCTGTTCTCTTAAAAGTTCAGAAAAAAGTCCCAGGTTTTAAATCAGACGGTTCACCAAAACCGTTCGATGAGCCGTTGAGAGAGGGCTGTGAGAGACAAAAACAGCAGATCTGCGTTGCCCAGACTAAAGCTCACGTGAGTCAAAAAATGCTTAATATGGTGATCTGTTCGATTTGTCAGAACGTAAACAAAGCTCGCGTGGCGTAATGGCAACGCGTCTGACTTCTAATCAGAAGATTCTGGGTTCGACCCCCAGCGTGAGTGCTTTGTTAATTCTTTTTTAGGTGGCAGTCGCATCATTCGCAGATCAATGAAAATGTCACTATTTAGGAGTCTATACGGATTGATGGTATTTACATTCTTCAATTGAGGTAACCACATGAATTATTTTAGCTGAGAGTAAATTCTGATGGCAGCGATACAAAGAAAAATGCAGCCAAAGAAGTTGAGAAATAAAGGCCGTTAGGATGATGTTCAAAAGGTGAAGTATCAGTGTGTGATAATCATCCACCAGTTTCAGGTAGTTATGAGATGTCATATTTACCGATTGCCATCACTCTAGTTTCTGTGGGACATTTTTAGAATACTCAATATGAGCTGGAACAAATGTAGCTCTTCGGGAAGATGTAGCCAAACAGTCGTGCATGTTTCTCTGGTTCATCGAAACACACGTCAATTCAACTTTGATGCTGCTCAAGTCCATCTTTAAAAGGTCTATAATTTCTTTCAGTAAGGTCTTCTAAAATTGTTAATAAAATTAGCAATTCTGTTCTCCAACAATCTCTCTGGTTTCTTCTAGATAGAAAAATACCAATTTTGGGTGCTTTATTCGTTGCAACATCATCGATTGCCGGCCAATCTTATCTGCTCGTGAAGGTATCTGTAGCTTCAGTGTGTTGGATGAGCTCTGATGACATGGCTTCCTCATCAGGAATAACATGACATGAAGCGTGTTGGCGTGGAGCATCCACAACCCATGCAGCTACTCTCCCTCCTGAAATAGCTCATTTGATAATTCCTCAGAGCTTCCTCTTGGACTTCCACCGCAGTCACCTCTACCAGCTTTCACCTCTTCTCTCCCTTCTGTCAATTGCTGTTGCTCTAACAGAAGATTAATTCGCACTATCTGTACTTCGAGATAGGTTGATATCCGAGGGAGGTTTACATGGCATCACTAATCTCACTAGTTTACTCGACTGATCTTCGAAAGGACGGTGTTACTACAAAATCCCAGGGACACTCATAACATCATTCAATCTTTCAACTTTGCATAGCCTTTGGTGATGGTCTTTTCGACGCCCATTCTTTTCTTTTCCAGACTGTTTAACAAGTCTCTTAGTACAAGGCCTGGTTCCTCTCTTGCTTCTCTAAATCTGGTACTAACGTCACCAGTGGAGCTCTTAGATCCACCACCTCCAGAGTTCATCCAGTCGTACTTCTTCTTCTTACCCGTCATCATTGCCACGGTAGCATTTGTCGCCTTATGTTGGATCTCCTCTGTTGCTTCCTTATCTTCACTTGGATCCATACCGCTCATCTTCTTTCTCTCCTGCCTTCTATCCTCTTGAACTTTAGCCTTCATGTTCAAATCCCTTATGGCAACATTTAGCTCTGATCTCTTCCTGTTTTTAATGGAACGACGTCTATGTCTTGAAAGAATAATAGCATTGGTTAACACGTTCTTCATCCATTCTTCTGTGGCATATGTCATAAGATTAACTATAGCATTATCCTCGTAATGCGGCTTCATCCCATTAGCACTTATGATCTTATCCATAAACCACGTTAACTGACGTGGATCCAAAAAAGGAGTGTTAATAATGATTGGTCCCTGCGGTTGTAGCCTTTCCAGCGCCATCGATTTGGTTGGATGCATATTCACCGTTGAATTTAAATAGGCCTCTTCCGCCTTCAAATCAACGCCCGCTGACACTAGGGCATCTGATAATTTATCTGGGTCGCCCACTGCTAGTTTATCCTTCTGTTGCTGCTGCCCCTGTGACTGTGGTTGCTGTACAGGCACTTGTAAAGGCAGCGGTGTAGTAAAATCATTCGTTAGTTCCAAGCTCATCAGTGTTGGTGTGTCCATTGCCGTTGTAGTCCCAGAGTTCATTTGCGGCAGCGTCAAGAGATCTTTACTCTCCATCGTAGTCAAGATGTCATCGTTGAGGATGTCCTCCACTGTTGGAGTCTCTTCCAACTTTGGTCTCTTAGCATCATTGGATTCAACTTCCTGAGCTGTTCTCTTCTGTGGCGAGCTCATGGTGTACAATGTCAATTATAGGATGGAGTTCAAACGGCCAATTCAAATACCGATATCAACTGGATACTATAACCGCAAAACAACGATAGTCCAGCAATCCAAAAAAAATCACCGAGCGTACCTCTTTATTCACCTTAGAATCACTTTATGGCCACTTTATGGCCACTTTTCCTTTAACTCTCTCGGTGTTGTTTGTTCGACTTTTCTGCTTTCCCTAAAACGGTTCGCGAAATTTTCCACTTTAGGCTGGCAGGCGATGAAAAAATTCAGCTCATCGCTTGAACATTTACAAAACATACACGATCATTCCTTAGAATCGACAGTTTAACGAGATTTTGCTCCCTTTGGTTGTCCCATCAGTTAGCGCTCAAAAGAAATATTTCAGGGATGTCATCCAAAAAGATCATAACCTTCCAAGGCCCACAGAACTTCCGTCACAGACTAATCCTCTCAACACTCTCTGGGAAACCGATAAAGATCGAAAAGATCCGTTCTGATGATTTGAACCCAGGTCTGAAGGACTACGAAGTATCATTTTTACGTCTACTCGAAGCTGTGACGAATGGCTCGAGGATCGAAATCTCGTACACAGGTACCACAGTGGTGTACTACCCAGGAATCATCACTGGTGGGGCCATAACACATAACTGTCATGATGATAAGTCTATTGGATACTATATGGAGCCAATGCTCATGATTGCACCATTCAGTAAAAAGAAGTTTCAGATAGTATTCAGAGGTGTTACAGGGGTTAAGAACGATACGTCTATAGAAGGTCTAAGATGGGGTATCTTACCATTGATGGAAAAATTTGGTATTAGAGAAGCTGCTATTCACACGGTCAAGAGGGGCTGTCCACCTTTGGGGCAAGGTGAGGTTCACTTGGTTGTTGATACTCTGTTGGCACAGCCGTTGACAATGCATGCATTAGATATTCCAAAGATTAGTGCCATTAAAGGTGTTGCATTTTGCGCTAGGGTATCTCCTAGTATGGCGAACAGATTGATTGATAGTGCCAGGGATGTCCTGAGACCATTGGGGTGCGAAGTTAACATCACAGCTGATGTCTGGAGAGGTGAAAACTCTGGTAAAAGTCCAGGTTTCGGTCTTGTACTAGTGGGGGAGACAAAGAAAGGTTGGAGATACTATAGTGAAGAGATTGGTGAAGCTGGCGAAGTCCCAGAAGACTTGGGAACTAGAGTAGCGTATGAGCTGCTTGAACAGATTGATAAATCCGGTGTCGTCTGTCAAAGTCAGATGAAGCTGGCATTGACATATATGGTAATTGGTAAAGAAGATATTGGAAGATTAAAGATTAAAAGGGATCAAATTGATGAAGATTTCGTATGGTTGTTGAGAGATATCAAATCTGTGTTTGGAACAGAGGCATACTTGAAAGAAGACGAAGGTGATTTTATTGCTACTGTAAAAGGTGTTGGTTTCGTCAATACCAGTAAGAAGATTGCATAAATTTTTTATCATATATTACAGTTATTACACCTTCTGTAGGGTGGTCTTATGAATGTCTCGAACTAGGCATATCATGTAATGACCCCAGCAACTTTCCCCAATTATTAGAATAGAGCTCTGAGTACTTCATCTTGTTGCCTATCCAAATTTGAACGACTTTTGTAATCTGATATTGAGTCTCTTGGAACATTATGAATTCTGTTAATATGGTCTCTTTGATTAACCAGTCCCTATTGTGCTGTTTCTCAATCTCTTTCGTATCCTTCTCGATTAGCTCATTAATTCTGTCAACATCAATCCCCTTGACATCCGGTTTACCGTTCATCTCATGTAATCTTGCCTTATTGGCCTCCAGCCTTCTGGTCAATTGATCAATAGAGTTCCCACCGTGTCTCCTATACCTATCAAACAATGCTCTCATCGCCAATAGAACATCACCATACTTTTTAAACTGCTCAGAGACTACCATATGTGATTCTTGAGATTCATCATCTAACAACCCTCTGTGTGAATCCACAGATGAGCTTACATTTGCCAAATTGTTGGAGATCAATGTTATATCACCATCCTGGTATACTTTCTGTATAGATTCGTTGAACCCATCTAACAGCTGTGAGAATTTGGCACTATCCTGTGAGATCTGACGGGTTCTGATCTCGATTCTTTCAATGATAACCGTCAGCTTCATCCATCTCTCCCAAGAGTCATTGATCTGGGCCTCCACAGATTGCCATAACTCCAAATAAGTGTCATCCCATAATGCGATGAACCCCTGGGAGATCTTGCGATCGTGGTATTCTTCAGTGGAATCATATTGTGCCTGTTTCCTCCATGAAGATAGATCTGTTGGGACAGTCAGAAACATTACAACTAATGGTTCTGTACTGAGAGCTGGATGATTCATCAACTGGTTTAGAAACCTTCCTAGGCCCTTGAGTCTTCTTTCGAGGAACAATGGGTCACTAGCCAACTTCTTTGGTGGTAATTCTGGGATCAACCTGAATGGATATTTGATCAATAGCACTTCAATTAGCCACACAAAATCACTATAGCGTCTCACAACTTTCCGATCAGGGCTGTTATCATCGCCCAGTGGGATCAAATGATGGATCAGGTAATTCGTATGTTTGAAGAGGATTCCCTCGCGCTCAGGGATCTCCTGGATAGTGATGATATCTTCGCTCAGCGAGTTATAAGAGGTTCTAATGGCGTTTGACCATTGCATGAAATCAGTAGTCTGCTCACTGTTTCCATTCTGTGCAGCCAGTGAGTTGTCCAATGGGCTTGGTTGGAGGATGTCCCCTTGCCACTGTTCCTGTTGGAAGGAATGTGTGTTATCAGTGGCCCAGGGGTCTTCAGAGAAGCTCATTGGTTTCAGTAAAAAGGAGGGAGGTAAATGGGATTCGGTTCACACAGTATGCAATAGGAAGAACAGTATCAGTAGCAATTCAAGCAGCTGAATAGATTGGCTAAGGAGAGAGAAGAGACTGTCTGTACAAACAAGGCTTTTGGGAAATATCGGTGTTTGTGATTATGTAAGTTTGCTGGTACATGAAGTTATATCGGTGCCAGATCTCTCATTGTGAGGGAACTGAAGCGTTTTGAGAACATTTCAAGTGTTTTCATGACAGTTTGTTTTGCAATTTTACGATATTGATTCCTTCTCAGGAGGTCTTGAGAGAATTGTTGTTGTACTACTATGACCAATGACTATTCGCGTCTCTCTATTCTATTTACTATTTACAACCACTCTATTTACTTAGTAAAAGCGACCATATCAACACTTTTTACCACTACCCTTTCTCTCTCTCCTTCTGAGTTCTCTCGCTCTCTTGTCAAATGCCCCAATGACCAAATCACTCACACTCTTTGCAAACATCGAACTCATCTTGTTGTAAAACTCAGATTTGAACTTGTAGTCGAGCTCCAAAGACATATTACAGGAGTTTTGTCTCTCATTAGGTTCCACTGTCCATTTTGTATATAAATGCTCGAATAGCGAGTGTGTGGTGCTCTGGGCAATCACCAAATGATGAGGTTCACAGTGAAGATCACATACAAACTCTTCTTCAATGTTCCTCCACCCGACTCTTAGGCCTCCTTCCATCGGCGAAGATTTGCCGTCATACTTGGTGATGAAAGAGCGTTTACAATAAGGGATGAACTCGTGGTAAGAAGAAACGTCAGATACGACTTGGTAGAACAGCTCTGGTGGATGGTTCAGTGTTCTCTTGAAAACGTGGGACTGCTGTTGGCTGAAAACAGTTTTTAAGTGGAGACTTCGTATTGACGTCTTTTGTATGTTTCTTATGACTATCATACTAACCCCTGAATCGTTTTAATGATCCGATGGAGCACCCTCTTTTTTTCTCTTTATGGCTCTCAAACTCTCGAAGTCTCGGGAACTTTAAGACGTAAAATACCAACAAATACCAGAAAAGAACCAAAAGATTTTACGAGGAGTTAACAGGGCCTCTCACCCCCATAAGAACTAAATGTCCATTGACATCAACTGGCAGAACCTCACAGATGACCCGTCCATCGCTCATAATGTCCTCCATTTACTTAACGACCAGTTTTCCAAGTTGGAGCTCCCCGACTTTTTACAGAACCTGAAAGCCATAGGGTTCTCCCTGGGCACAATCCCACCTGAAATCACGATACGACACATCGGTGAGCCGTTCCCTGAATTTGTTGAAGCAGTAGGTGGTGATGATGGTGATGATGGTGATGATGGTGATGTTAGTGATGTCGGTGATGTTGGGGCCGATGAAGGTGTTAATAGTGATGATGTCACAGCTAATGTCAATATTGATGCTACGAAGGATGATACTGGGATACAGTTTCTTGTGGAGCTCGAATACAAAGGAGACATGTCGATAGAATTTCAAGTGGACCTATTACTGAACTATCCCTCACCTGGCTTCATCAAGCTCCCTGTGAAGCTCAAACTATGTGACTTGGGCATCCACTCACTCGCAGTGATCACTCATATAAAAAGACAGGTTTTCATCAGTCTATTATGTGATATAAACGATGATTCCTTCGATGATGTCTTGCAGAATCCTACAAGGAATAAGAGAATCGATATCATCAGGTCGATAAGGATCGAGAATGAAATTGGTGATGACCTCGACGGGTCTGTGTTACGGAATGTGGGAAAAGTTGAGAAGTTTCTCGTTGAGCTAATGAGAGGACTTTTGAGAGATGAACTGGGTTGGCCGGGCTGGATCAGCTTGGACTTCAGTGATAGTGACGAGACTGACGATGATGATTGATGAATAGAGCGGTGAACACCGAAAGAGGACATTGCAGTACGTAAATAAGTCTTGCGAGTTCAATGCACGTAGGTATATGGCCATAGAGTGATACTATTAAGGAGCATTCCATACATTAATGGGGTGTGCACCCACCACCTCCGACACCGGCAAGTAAAGAGATGCACACCCATAAATCTTCCAAATCTTTGAATCCTCTACATATAAAGAAGGGCAATCACTCTGAACGACAATTTCCGCTTGCTGTGGTAATTCACGTAATTTGCTATGAGAAGATATTCGACACAGGTGCCTAAAGCACTGACGCACTACCAAATACTTCAAGTGCCAACATCATCAACAACAAAAGAGATCAAATCAGCCTTTAGGAAGCTTTCAAAGCAGTTCCATCCTGATATGAACCAAGGATCGAACAACAAACAGATGAAGGAGAAATACATTCAGATTGTGCACAGCTATGAGATTCTAACTAACGAAAACAAAAGAAGAGAGTATGATAAATCTATCCATATCCACACGAGACCTGACTTTATGGCACCAGGGAAAGTGTACTCCCCAGGTGGGATCAACATTACCAGGAACAAAGTACACTATGGTGCCAGCTATCAGAAATGTGATTCTCCCTACGCTGATCTGTATACTAAAGAAGTTCCACATTTTGACTATGATTCGCATCTGAGGGGCAACCTATGGTTTGAAAAGAGGATGATTAACAAGAGGATTCACCAAAGAAGGAGTAAGACCACATCTGCTACTCATAATGGGAAACGTACAGAGAAAGACAGTGATAAGTGGTTCCGGGAACGCTTCAAGAACGATGGTGGGCTCCATAACGATATGAACGAGATCTTGAATCTTCATAGGTATGGATACCATCAGTATAGGGAGCAGACAAGCTACGATTTCAAAATTGGCCCAATCATGGCAGTGATGATTGGAATTACTGTACTAGGGTTGGGTGTATATATCCATTGACATTTGATCAACAGTTGCATGACCGTTGATTGCTAACTTCCATCTCTCTAACGAATGGGCGCCAATGTTGAATATCTAAGAACTCTTCACGCCATATTTTAGCCTCAAATGATTTTAATGATGGAAGGCATGCATTGACAGGAGCTTTTGGTTTTAAAGAGTCCTCCAACTTTGAGATGTGTGGGATTAGGAAAGTCGTCCGGTGAGATTCTTGAGCCAGTCTGTCGGAATGGATAGACTGATAATCATAGTAAGCTTCTTTAAGTTTGGAAATTGAGATGAAATTGAGAACTTTGATGGTTCCATATAGGAAAATTTGCATCTCAAATGGGCCAGCTGTGGTGCTTGGACCTCTGAAAGTTCAATCGGCCTGTTGATATAAGAATATGATGTTAGCTTCTTCAGTCTTGGCCCGAAATGACCATATCACTGTTATTGATCAATTAAACTTCAAGAGTTTCCAAATTTTGGAAGAGGTTACAAAGCTGATAAATCTCATTGTATTCACCACGAATGACGAGCTTACATGGCTTGAAGTGCAGGATCCACCCGATTTCCTCCAACTGAGTCTCATTAGTGTTCATAAACGTCAATATCAGTGTATTCACCAGTGCTGCCTTTACGTAATGACGACTTGGGAGACGCGATGAAATTCCAACGAGAGAATGTCCCTATATTAAACTCACAATTGATCAACTCATACGTTTGCTCTTTGAGCAGAATCGACCGCGCGAGGTTCAACCATACTTTTTAATTTTTCACTTTTGGTATCAGCATTGAAATGAACCTCTACTAGCCTGTGGAAGGATCCAACATTACAATGTTGTAGACACTCATACTTGTGATTTCGCAATAAATACAGTGCACCTCCTATAATTGTTTGTAGGCGGTTACACCGGTATTAGACTGTGTTTTACATCGTGATGAGCAATTTTGTCCTCGCCATCCGATAATTCATATCGAGCAGCTACATTCGTAATGATCAGCTGTCACATATTAACATGAGGGTATTCAGGTTTACTTGATAACCTCTTTCTAACAAAAGAGGCAAAATCACTTTGGCTATGTTCCTCGGTAGTAGGAGAGAACATATGTGCAAGCGAAAAATGTAGAAGCTAGTACTAAGGAATTGAAGCTTGGTATAGAGTTCAACTGAATGTAACTTTTCAGAGGATAACTCAGCAGAAGATTGGGAATTCAGGACGTATTTCAGAAGTTTAGGAGTCTCAGAAGTTTACGTGAGATGTCTATGTGCTAACCCTGAAAGACCTCATTTGAGTTCTTTTCGAATTGAAACGAAACACTGAGTCTGTGAACGATATCAATTCAGATTGTAAAGCCATTCATCTATAATTGAGATGAGCAGGTGGTTCAAAAATCAAGAGTGCATTTCCATTATTGATGCCGGAATCACCAAAGCGTTTCCCAAAGAAATAAAAAAGATGTGTCAAAATGTCAGTGGTATCTCGAAAGGACTGAGGCATATGCATCGTATCATACAGAATACCCTGTGAGTCTGAACACCTCACTGACAAATTCCGGCGACGGCATTGTAATGGGAAAGGTCTCTTTATAACTGTTGACTGGGGTTAATGACTTGATATCAAGCTATGGGAAGACTCAGGACAGAAGATGATCTCACTGGAAAAGCTAGCATGCTATATTCTGCACTGAGCATATCACTGAATAGTTTGCTAAACAAAACTCTTTGGACTCTTAGAAGGGAAAATATAGTACTATTTGTCTGGCATTTCAATTTATATTCCTGAATAAAAGATGTTTTTAAATACATTCTCAGGCAATTTACTCTATTGCTCGCGACAAAGTTCATGGCATGAAATTTACACATATTATAAAATTCATTCTCCATTTTAGTAAAAACACCAAAAATCAAGAAAAATCTCCATGAAGCAGTTCTTATTTGGTATCATTATAATAAAATGAATCAATTGATTCAAATAAATACTCCACTGAGTGTAGGTAAATTGAATACTAGACATTACATAGAATTTCCAACATTATCCAATAAAAATCCATATAAATATCCATATCTTCATCTAATCAATACTTTAAACCATCTACTTCACTTGTACCACCTGATTTTTTTCCTTCTTCTCCTTTGGTTTGATTAACCACCAGAGGGCAGTGGCACCAAGGAACCCAGCGAACAAGCCCTTGTCTCTCTTTGGAATTTCACTGCTATCGTACTTATATGGCTCTTCTGGATACTCCTCTTCACCAATCTCTACACCAAAGGCCTTCTGGTTCTGATCTTCAACTTTATCCAAGGAACCATGTTCAAATATTTTGGATTCACTTCCTGGTGCTTTGCTGATGATCACATCGTTTGGATTGGTCTCTCTGTTCAACTTCTTTTCGAGCTTAGTGACAGCATTCTTGGAGGCCTCGGTGGATAAGGATGGGATCTGGACGATGTAGTCGTCTCTAACAAGTTTAGGTGGCTGCATGTCAACTGGTTTGATGAAATCGATATGGGAATCGTCCCCCTTTGCTTTCTTATCCGTAGTCTTGGAGAAGTTCATTTTGGATGAGTTGGTCTTCAATGGAGTAGCAGTAACTGGTCTTGACATTGTGGTCATGTTCATATTTTCACTCTTTGAGAAAGATGATTCGTACTGTGTGATTCGACTAACCAAATCAGCTTTACGACCGGACACTTTCAACCCACGCTTACGACACTCGGTCTTGAGGGTCTGCAGGGACATCAATGTGAACTCTGAGTTCTTAGAGTTGAGCAAGGGAGAAGCATTTTTTTTAGATGTCTGATGGACAAATCTTGTCTGATGATATGGGATCTCAGGGATGGCCAAGTTGTACTTGGTAGAGCTCAGGACTCTGAGAGATGGGAGAGACTTTACAGTTCTCAACATTGTTCCTTTAGTAGCGAAACAGATTAATAGAGGAAAGCACCAGCTGTCGAAGGAGCAAAAGAGAAGAAGAGGATGGGGAGAGGAAGGAGAAGAAGAACCTCTCTTTTTCGTTGTTGCTTTGTAAACAAAAACAAATGGCCCAAAAGGGAAATTCCGGGAAGAAAACCAAAATCCGAGGAGAAAGTACGTCAATTTAAACGGTGGAGGTATAGGCCTAGTTTTCTCCACCGAATTTTAGTTATCTATGATGGGACCAACTAGTAGTGGATTGTGCGGTAGTCACAGTAACTCATTGTACTGTTACACGTATCTAGATATCCATGGATTGTCGCAGTGCTACTCACGACTGTTCGAGGCCTTCCACAGGGCTTTCTTTCAACCACCTTCCATGCCCACATGGGGCCTTATACAGCCGAAACCTACAACGTTGTCAACCTATTTACATTAAATAACCTCTAAATAAATGAAAAAAAAAGACTTCATCATAGTGTAGAATATTGTATTGTATACCTCCCTCAATCTCTCAATTAGTATTGACGAGAAGCCTCTTGACAAGCCTTCAATTGTTGCAAGTAGAAGTCACAGATTTGCATGTTACCATCATTCTCGCTCAAACATCTGGTGAAGTTTCTAGCATCGACATCGCACACAGCACTACCTTGTTGCTGCTGGGAAGTCTGAGCAGCATATTGCTGAACTGGCTGTTGTTGTTGTTCAGCTGGTTGGGAAGAGGAAGAGCCACCGAACATGGAGGTGATACCGGCACCAATGGTGTGACCGACGGCAGAACCAACAGCGACACCGGCAGCGGTGGTGGCCATTTGGGCGAACATACCAGGTTGTTGCTGCTGTTGGACTGGTTGAGAGTATGCTGTTGGTTGAGCAGGTGGAGCTTGGTGTTGCACTGGGGCAGCAGCAGAGTGAGCAGATCTCTGTTGGGTTGGTGCTGGACGGGACACAGCTGGACGGGAGGAACCTGTTCTTCTAGCCATTCTTGTACTATTTGTGTGAAGTAGTTTGTAATATTTTCCTTTTAAATGTTGAAGTTAAAGCAGTGGCGATTTTCAGTCTTTTTATACTTTTTTTTTCTCGGAGGCGCCGCCGCCGGTGGCGAATGGGCGATGACTGACGGAAAACCGAAATTGGTAAATATTCGGTTCTTTGTGATTTTTGGTTTAATAAACATCAATAGGTTCAATAATCCATCTACCCGCTCTATGGACACATTTAGTTCCCTTACTTAGTGAAAGAGATCCTTCTCTGTGCTTCTTATCACTATAAATCTCCCTTCTCAGCTCCTTTAAGTCCGGGGAAAAGTCTCACAATGATAGGGATCTACAGAAAGATAAAGAAATAAATAGCAATTAGAAGACCAATATATATCAAATATTAAAAAGGAAGGAATCGAAAAGAAGAAAAAAAAGAATCAAAAAAGAGCACTTATCTTCAGCCATATCACCTGAACCTATTAAACAATCTATGCTTTAAAGATGCGGCTTCAACATTAACCTGCTCAGCACTGGTCTTGCTGTCACTCTCAAAGTCCAATGCCTCATTTGGAGTAACACCAAGCTTCAATGCTTCTTCTTTGGTAAATGTCTTATAGATATCATATTCATCAATCACGCCGATGCCAGGTGGTGGCCAAAAATAGTTGAGCACGACATGGACCAAGAAGGCAATAGGATACCCAATGATAAAAGAGATGTAAAATATCTTGATAGCAGCTTCAGGGACTCCAGTCAATGCTGGATTAACACTCGGGAATCCAACAATACCTGGGACAAACCCGCAGATCCAGGAGACGATACCTCTCCAGTTGATACCATGCCAGAACCAATAGATCGAATCAGAACTGCCACGGTACAAGTCTGATAATTTGAGCTTCTGCTTTCTTACTATGTAATAATCAGCAGTAAATACACCAATCATTGGACCCAGGAAACAACCGTAAGAGCCTAGCACAGACAAGAAGACACCGGCATTGGCCAAGATCTGCCATGGTTGGATCACAATGGAGATGATCATGATGATGTAGGCACCTCTTCTGATGTTGATCCATCTTGGTGCGATAGCAACCAAGTCAATGCCACCAGAGACACCATTATCAATAGTGTTCAAACCAAGAGTGGAGATGAAGAACCCAAAAGAGGCAAAGAAAGCTGCACAACGAGACTTAGCGTCATAACTCTCCAACAACCATTGCTCGATGATGTTCGGTGGATTCCACAAATTCAACGTGTTAACGTTACCATATGATTGGGAAGCTGCAGAAGTACCCAAGACACCAAACAATGGGACAACCGTACCAAATACCAGGATGGATATCACTTGACCCCAGACTTGTTTTCCTGGCTTGGATGCGAATCTCGAGAAGTCAGGCTGGTTGGCCAGCCCTACAGCGTATGTGTTAATGACGATGTTGATACCGTGCATCCATGCCATGCCCATAGCTGCACTACCCTCGATGGTAGATTTTGATTTTAAGAGATCGCCAGCGCCATGGGCATGCACCATGGAACCAATAGAAGTACCAAACACGGCAAAGAAGGCAATCACAGTGACCACTTTGAAAGGATGGTGGAGCTTTTCAGGAGGGATGTATAGGAATGGGATCGAGAGTACGTTGTAGATGATATATCCGACAAATTGCTTCAAAGTCATAGGAAGAGATTCAGGAAGCGTGTTGTGAAGGGTGTTGAAACTTGAAAAGATACAACTCAACATGATAGACATCAATTGGCCACCGGTATAAGCTTGGACAGAATACCAGACGATGCACAACACGATTCTTTGAATCAATGCGAGGAATGAACCATACATTCCAAAAGTAAAACGACCATAGATCGGATAGCCCACATGCCAGACCGCACCACCCCAACCATGTGACAAAGCAATGCCGAGGATGATGAACTTAGCGAGGATGACAATTACCATGGATTGCCACACGTTCAACCCCAGTGCTAATAGCGAACCACATGATTGCCATGTTGAGATAGACAAGGCAATCACGTTCCAGAACCCAAGGAAATCCCAATGTCCCCAAGTTCGACGAGATGGAGGTAAACAGATCACATCGGGGGACTTCCAGTTGTCGGTGATCACAGTGTCCGAATCCTTCACCTGGAGTTTGTGGAGGAAAGAACCAAGAGTCATATCTCTGATGGCACTTGCGTTTATTTATGGGTTGCGATTCGATATGAGGACCTCAGGTGAATATAGAGGAGGTAATCAACACAAGCCCACGGTTTCTGCTATAACCTTCTGTTTATAAATGTAGTCAGCGAGAATTATCGTACAAGAAGGAGCAGAAGAGAAACACTTTAAATAGCCCAGATTTAAGGATCAAGATATTTGAACTTGCAGTGGTCAAATTTTTCATGCGGGCTAATCAACAGCTCGCGGAGCCTCAACGAAGACTGAAGAGACTGTGGCTGGGCAGGCCAGACCCACTTGGAGTTGAAATGAGGTGCTACATGTCCGTTAAGTACAATTGTAATTGGTGTTGTGGTCTGCTTCAAACTCCATACCACAATTATTGTAGAGTACTTCAAGAATCGCTAGGGAGCAAGTGGGGTGGCATTTTTTTAAGCTTTGCATCTGCGGCTGGCGATGGCCCAACCAAACAACCCAAAGGGGTCCTCAAGGAGGGACAGGCTAGTTAAGGTTGGAGGGACCTTGTGAGAGGAAGAAGAGCAGGTGGACAGTGAGAGATATTTCATACTTCGATATTTCTTCCCTCTTTCACTATTTTGATGCTTCTTCTCCAGCAAATGTAATTTCCTGCTTATGTCAAACCTGTCAAGCTGTCAACATCTCGGGGGTGAGGATTTTATGAGTTGGGAGGCTCGAAAGTTTAAAACGGAGAACAGGAATGTGATTGGGCAATAGGGAAATATTCTTATATAAATAAATTTATAAATATATACATGTCTTCTTAAGTCCCAGTTAGAAACACTTAGACAACGTTATAACCTTCTGCTTCTTTGGTAATGACCATGTCATTTTTATCTATTGAACGCGCTCCATGTACCTCCACTAGAACCAGTTCTACGCTATCCCGGAACCTTACATGGGAAGCCGTCAGGCGAGAGATCTACGAGGGCATGAACTTTAGCTGCCTGCGCTGTGTGATGGCTCATTGGCTGGATGTCTAACTGGAGAATTCCAGGTTTGATCCACAAATTAACAAACCCGTTATGCATCACGACAAATATATAACGGCTGAACAAACTGACACCATTTGAGGTCCGCATTGTGTGCGTTGTGAAGATATCAACAAGGCACATACTCTGGTTGATATGTATGTATGAGTTATTCTATGGTAACGGCGAACACAATACACTACGATCTCCGCATAATTCATACGGAGCTTTCCATATTCGGATATTTCCGCTTCTTCAGCCACAGAAACAAGAATCACGCTGATCAGAATCTGTTCCAACTGGGAAGAAATTCCGATATCCGCAATTCCATCATGGCAAAGGTTCCGAGGTTGGTTTCTTTTCAAGTGTATAAAAAGTTATAAGGATCTCTTGTCTATTGAGGGGGAGATCTGGATCTGGATCTGGATCTGGGTATAATTGTAATCCTCTGTTTTGGTTTCAATTACTATCAATCAGCTAAAGTAATATGTCAACACTAGTACACGAGATCACAAATTTGGAGGAGTTCCAAAAGGCTGTCAACTCCACAAAAGTCGTTGTGCTAGACTTCTACTCAACCCAATGCCCACCATGTACTGTTGTCGCCCCATTGTACAAGGACTTGGCTGGCAAGTTCCCGTTGGCAAAGTTCTATAAGATCAATGGTCTTAATGATGAAGGTGCCATTGTGCAAAAGAGCATTGATGTGGTATGGTGGCCTACATTTGTCATCTATGTTGATGGTGAAGAGAAATGGAGAGTCAAGATCCCAAATCCTCCGCAGCAGTACCCAACTGAGGAACTAGAGCAGGAATTAACGAAGCACTATTGATTCTCTGAGAGTAAAGATAACGGCAGTCTGGTCATTCTAAAGATCATTTGCAAAATCATTCATTTCTAAAGGCATTCATTCGGTCATCCTACATAATAGAAAATTGTAAACATATTTATATATATATATACACTACAGCATATAGTTATTTTTCTTAATACCGAGGCTTTATTGTACCATATATTGCTATGATAGAGGATAGATGTATAGCCGTCTATTTATGGCGTTCGGCGGTCTTGTATCTCATCTTTACACCAAGCCGTGTGCTTCCCTTCATGCCGCAAGGACATCCGCTTGTTTTGGCAGATATATGGAGATCCGCTTTTTAGGGGGGGTTAATCGCTGCCCGCAATACCTGTCAATATAAGATAAGATATAGGTAGGGTTTACTTTAATTTTGGACAACAAGGTTTCATGGCAGAAGACATCAAAAACAATAAGACATCAGCGTACGAAAGCCGAGGATGCTCTGGGTAAGACGAAAAGGGAAGTGGCAAATTGCTTTTTTCCCACGTCAAATTTGAAGGCCCAAAATTTCTTTTTGAGCTGGTAAACAAACACACAAACACTAAGGCAAAGGCTTTTAGACACCAAGGGTAGTATTTACGAGAAATTTGACTTGTTTCAAGATTACCTTTTGTGAAAGTATTGAATCGATTTATTTTTCGCAAAGCCCATACTTCGAGCGCTAGGTAAGAGAGAGGTATTAAAGCAAGCTTGAAGAACAAGATGTCCCAGGCAAAGCCATCGGGGAAGAAATCCCATGCTTGTGGTCCCTGTAGGAGACTTAAGAGGAAGTGTGACTTACAAATCCCATGTACGACGTGCAAGTCGGGAAGGAAGACCAAGATTGATGAATGTTTAGCTGACCCTGCAAAACCCTTGAACAACATCCAAGAGTTGATAGCGCCGAACCTCAAATTTGGAAGAGTACAAAGAAAAGAATCGGATGATACCTCACCAGAGGAGTCCTCGAGTGCTTCATCATCACAGCTACAGAAAAAGAGGAAGCCAAATACCGCTGCGTTCAGCCAGTTTGAAATAAAGGATGAGAGACTGACGGGCGGAGGATTAACCCCAACAGAGTTGAAAGCTTCTAGACAAAATATACAGATGATGCCTGTACCCATGCAACAGCAGCACCAGCAACAACTTCAGAACTCTATGATGCCATATTCCACAAGGGTTCCGACACCTCCTTTACCGAACTTGACTGCCATGCAACCACAGAACTCACAGGACTGGCAACAACAAAGGATTAAACTCTTAGAACAGGAGAATATGAGGAATAGATTGATGATTGAGAGCTTACAGAAGCAATTGCAGACAAAGGAGAGTTTTATACCGACTCCACCTGGCGATTCAAAGAGAAAAGAGCACGAGTACAAAAAGAAGTATATCAAGCTTCTACCGTCCAAGATCCAAACAAATCTGCTTGTGGATTTTTATTTGCAGAACATTGACTACATCTACCACTCTTTACACCATCCAAGTTTTAAAAAGACACTCGAGGAATTCTGGAAGCATGAGGATGAAATCGATATCGGCTGGTTGGCCACTTTATTCATGGTGTTAGGACTTGCCGCCATTCATCTTCCGAAGGGCTTCATCAACATCGATGCTACGGAGATTGACAGATCTCATAAGATCTGGTTTGGCGCCTCAAAAGAGTGTGTTACTATCGCAGATTCACTAAGGAAGTCATCTTCAGAATTCAACTTGTACACCTTGCAATGGTTCTCGTTATGTCAATTGTACTTTTATGCTACGAGAAGAGCGGAACAGTTAAATGACATCTTATCCAAGGCCATTAAGGATGCGCATGCAATGGGTCTAGATAAAGATGACAAGGATAATCCAAATTTGTTAGAACTTGAGATGAAGCGCCGTCTTTGGTGGGACATTTGTGGTTGTGACACTTACAGGTCTTTATCCTTAGGTGTTAAGCCGATTATAAGATCATACACTTCTACGGTACCATTCCCTTCTAATTGCAACGATACTGATATAACACCAGATGCTATCAAAGTGAGCTCAATAAACCAACCGACTGATAATTCGTTCAATATTTATCGTGCGGTGATGATGAAGATCATGAATGGTATGTTTGAGAAGAGGCATCAAAGATCAAAGAGTTTGAAGGCATTGGAGAAAGTTAATGATAAGACACTGAAGGGATTATTGGAGATTGACATCGAATTGTGTCATACAAATAAATCATGGTTTTTTGAATTGGATAAAGAAGGGACATTACCATACACTCTGGACGCACGGATCCATTTTCAACACCATATGTTGCATACATGTATCTGTATTCATAGGTTCAGACTATATCAGAACTATTTACAAGAAAATGTCCCAGTGGCGATGGAAGTTGCAAGAAGTACAGCAAAATCGTTGTTTTCTGTGTATAGACGGTTGAGAACGATTTATGATTTGAAGAACCCATTGTTCTTGCCTCAGATTCATCAGAGTTTCACAGGTTCAGTGATCCAATCTATGATGTTGTTAGTGAAGCAAGGTATATCGTTGGAGGATAAGACTTCCTTGTATGCTGATATAGATTTGATGCTCAATGACTTACAAGTTTTGAGTGAAGATGGATTCATTTTGAAACCTGAGATCTTGAAGGAGAGTTTCAAGGTTTTGAATGCTTTGAAAAAGAGCATCAATAAGAATCTTGTTGAGTTGGAAAAAGATCAGAAGGATATCGTGTCAAATGTGTTTGGTGGTGCAGATATGACAGAGTCGTATTTGAAAAAATGTACGGTATCCTTTATCATTGATCAGAATGACCAGAATGCTAAACAGACAAGAATGGAACAGGAGAAAGCAGCCCAGCGTCAACAAGAGGCCTATAGTTTTCAAAACCAGCTGGGTATCATGATTGATAATGCATTGTTAGAGAAATCCGTTGAGAAGTTCAACGAGATTGACTTCCAAAAGATCCAATCCCAACACGGATCGCAAAGACCGATGATTGTGCACCCACGCCCTTCGAATTCTGGTAATGCGGATGTTCGCCAGGATCAATTACTCAATGGCAGTGTAAGTACTCCAAGTATGCAAGGACATTTAATGAACAGCTTGAATGTCAATAACCATGATCCGATGCCACCACAGTCTCAGCAGTCCCATCATGAGTCCCAAGTATCATTATCACAGCAGCAGCCACAGTCCCAGCTGCAGAAGCATCATTTGACCACAGATGATCATAGCCATAAGCGTGGTACCACACCTTTTGAGTTGAATTTCAACGATATTGACACATTTTGGAATGATATGGGCCAGCAAGGATTGGATGAGTTGAACAACATGTATTACTCTGACTTCTCTGGTTATAAGATCACCTAATGGGGAAACAGAACTAACTAACTAAATTCTCTAATTCACGCACGATGAAACTAATGAACCGAATATGATTCTGTAGAGGTTTATGACCTTTTTTGTTCTGTAAAGAGGAATCGCCGTTTGATTCCACAGCGGAGTTGCGGGGGGAAGCGAGAAAGCGGATCTCAAAAAACCAGCGGACTTGGGGGGGGCATGAACATTTCAACACATTGAAATGCATCACATTTCTTTGTTCTCTGATCATTTGGTAGAAGGTATTTGAAGGATCATGGCCTGTCTCATTGGTATTGATGTTGGTGGAACAAACACTGATTCTGTATTGTTAGATCCCTCGAGGAATTCCGTGGGCTCTTGTGTGGTCAGTTGGAATAAACAAGTCACGTCTCACAATGTGTCAAAGGGAATTCAAGATTCTATTGAACAATTATTTGTCTCTCAGAGCAATGTCGGCAAAGACGATGTTCTCAGTGTGACAATTGGTACCACTCATTTCATCAATGCTATCGTGGAGAGAGATCAGGCGAGATTGCAGAAAGTTGCCGTATTGAGATTATGTGGTCCTTATTCACAGAATGTACCACCTTTTACAGATTTTCCTAAAGATTTAGCGCATTTAATGAATGGCTATATAGCTTATTTACAAGGTGGATATCATGTGGATGGCCAAGAGATTACGTCAATTGATGAGTCTGAAGTTAAGGAACACGCCATAAAGATCAAGGAGTTAGGGTTGAGAGCTATTGCTATTTCTGGTATTTTTTCGCCTGTATTCGTTGAACAGGAAACTGAGGTCGCCAAGATCCTCGAGAGAGAGTTGCCAGGTGTCCATATTGTCACCTCAAATGAGTTGAGTGGCATTGGGTTGTTGGAGCGTGAGAATCTCGCCATATTGAATGCATCCGTCAAACGATTCGCCAATAATATCATCAACACTTTTGCGAAGGCTGTGAAGAGTACAGGAATTAATGCTCCTATATTACTTACCCAGAATGATGGCACTGTGCTCACGATTTCTGAAGCATTGAAGATTCCTATCAAGACGTTCTCATCAGGCACGACGAACTCTATGCGTGGCGCATCGTTCCTTCAGGGAAAATTCGAAGGAAAGAGTGTCATTGTCGTCGATGTTGGCGGGACTACTACAGATGTAGGACTGTTACTACCTAATGGATATCCTAGAAAGACTTCGTCTTTCTCATTCATCGGGGGTGTGAAAACGAGATTGTCCATGCCACAGGTTGAAAGTATCGGTCTAGGTGGTGGTTCCATTGTTAGACAAATCGATACAAATGTCACAGTAGGACCTGATTCAATTGGGAATGACTTTTCGAAGTCCATTGTGGGAGGTGGTTCTATATTGACCACTACCGATGTCGCCGTAAGTGAGCAATTGGAAAACGGGAGTGGCACTATGATCTATGCCATTGGTGATAGAGAGAGAATCAGAGGGAAAGTTTCACCAGGGACTTTGGAGAAATATAGGAGTGTTGTGTTGCGCCTTATAGAGAAAGTGATAGATCGCATGAAGACCTCACCAGAAGATATCCCTGTTTTATTAGTCGGCGGTGGTTCATTCATCCTTCCAGACAAGATCAAAGGTGCATCTGAAGTTTGGAGACCAGAGTTCTATCAAGTCGCCAATGCTATAGGAGCAGCTATCGGTAAAGTTAGTGCCGTAACCCAATCTTTCGGTAAACTGGATGATAAGGAGACCATTATTGAGCAGTTGAAGAAGAGTGCTCATGATAAAGCAATGGCCAACGGTGCTAAAGAGGATTCCATTACCGTTGTTGATATAAGTTCTGAAGAGTTGCCATATGTGAATATGCACAAGTTTGAAGTTAAAATAGTTGCTGACGTTGATTATCGAATGTTAAAGCGCATGGAAGATAGAGAGCTGGAGATGTCATCTCTTGATATGGTAGTAGAGACTATATCAAAAGATGCGTTGGGTCGTGGAGAGTCAGAGAAAGAGGTCGACTTTACAGAGTACACACCAACTGTTGCTGAAGGTGTGTGGAACCTATCACAAATAGACTTGGAATTCTTGAGGATTGGCACTTACATCCTTGGCTGTGGAGGAGGAGGAGATCCTTACCCGCAATACTTGATTGCAAGGAACCTTTTAGCCAAAGGGCTAAAGATGGAAGTCATCGATGTTGACTCCCGAAAGAACTACAGTTCTATATGTGTTGCTTTTGTCGGATCGCCAACTGTGGCCAATGAGCGCATTCAAGGATCTGAGATCATGACAGCTTATGATTTGGTTAATTTCGGTGGTGATATCGATACCGTGCTGGGATTAGAGATTGGCGGTGGTAATGGGTTCCAAGCGTTATTACTTGGTGCCGAACTGGATAGAAAAGTTGTTGACGCCGATTTGATGGGTAGGGCATATCCTATGATTTGGCAAATCACCCCTGTTGTGTGCTCTGATGAGCCATGTTTCTCACCATGTGCCTTCAGTGATGGGAATGGTAACGACGTCTTGGTGAAGAGAACTAAGTCTAACAAGTCAGCAGAGAGCCTCCTGAGAGCTGCTTTGAGTGAACTTGGAGTTTTTGTGGGAATGGTTGCTGCTGTCAAGGACGTCAATGAGAGGGTAATCAAAAACAGCATTTCATTGGCCTGGAGAATCGGACGTGCTGTATCCATTGCTAGACAGAGATCCGACATTGCAAATCTCTGTAGCTATATAATCGACGCCATCAAGCCGACAAGTGCAAAGAGGCTATTCGAAGGCAAGATTGTAGGCGTTGAGAAGAAGATACATAAGGGATACGTGTTTGGTGAGGTTGTTATTGAAAGCTCTGACAAGTGCACGATGAGAATCCCCTTTCAAAACGAGAATCTGGTTGCTAAAATTGGGGAAGAAGTTGTTGCGAGTGTCCCAGACCTCATTGCTGTAATTGATTCTGAGACAGGTGAAGCTGTGGGCACTCCAGACTACAAGTACGGGCTGTTGGTGGTGATCCTGGCCATTTCTCCAAGTAACTTATGGACCGACACCGCCCGTGGAATTGAAGTTGGTGGACCTGGGGCTTTCGGGCTGGAGGATGTTGTATATAAGCCAATTGGCCATTACATGAAGCCCCTGAGCGTCATTGACGAGTTTAAATAAAAGCAGTCTATCTGGTCATTGATGTAGTGCGCATACCACACTCATTTTCTCTTCAATCAATTTTTAAGGGGCTCGAACTTGAACTTCAGCGAACAACGATAGCAACAACAAAGAGAACAGTTCAGCGATGTTACGCCACTCTCTCAAGGCCCAATGGGCTGCCAGAACTGCGTTTGTCAGAGCCCATGGAAGAGCCCCTGTTCGCCATCTCTCCACGACCAAGCGCTGCTACAGCGAGATGGACGCTTACCACCCAAAGCGTACTGAACCACGCTTTCACGAGGTCCAGGAAGACAGGATCAACAATCCTTTGGGTACATACCAGCCTACGTCTCTGCTGGAGGACTTGGAGCTTATGGATGAGGATACCAGGGATGCTCTGGAGCATGCGAAGGAGGACAAGTCCAAGATCAGACACTTCACTGTGAACTTTGGTCCGCAGCATCCTGCTGCGCACGGAGTGTTGAGACTGATCCTTGAGCTCCAAGGTGAAGAAATCATCAGATCAGACCCTCATATTGGATTACTCCACAGAGGTACTGAGAAACTCATTGAGTCAAAGACCTACCTCCAGGCCTTGCCATACTTTGACCGTTTGGACTATGTGTCCATGATGACCAATGAGCTCTCATTTGCCCTCGCTACGGAAAAGTTGTTGAACGTTGAAGTTCCAATCAGAGCGAAGTACATTAGAACCATGTTTGGTGAGATTACGAGAGTGCTGAACCATTTGATGTCTATTTTGTCGCACGCGATGGATGTCGGTGCATTGACCCCTTTTCTTTGGGGGTTTGAGGAGCGTGAGAAACTCATGGAGTTTTATGAGCGTGTATCCGGCGCCAGACTGCATGCTGCATATTTCAGACCAGGTGGTGTCTCCCAAGATATCCCTCAAGGCTTGCTAGATGACATCTACATGTGGGCTACCCAATTTGGTGATCGTATCGATGAGACTGAAGAGCTCTTGACAGATAACAGAATCTGGAAACAGAGAACTGTGGGAATCGGTATCCTTTCTGCAGAGGAGGCGATGAACTATGGTTGTTCCGGTGTCATGTTGAGAGGTTCCGGTGTGCCATATGACATCCGTAAGTCGCAGCCTTACGATGCCTATGACATGGTTGATTTCGATGTACCTGTTGGTCTGAATGGTGACTGTTACGATCGTTATCTGGTGCGTATGGCCGAGTTCAGACAGTCGCTCAGAATCATCGAACAGTGTTGTAACGATATGCCACCGGGCCCTGTCAAAGTTGAGGACTACAAGATCTCTCCACCGCCAAGGTCTTTGATGAAAGAGGACATGGAAGCACTCATCCACCACTTCTTGTTGTTCAGTAAAGGGTATGCAGTTCCACAAGGTGAGGCATACGTCCCTATTGAGGCACCAAAGGGTGAGATGGGTGTCTATCTTGTGAGTGATGGCTCTGAAAGACCCTACAAGTGTAAGATCAGAGCCCCAGGTTTCGCTCATTTAGGTGCTTTTGACCATATCTCTAGAGGTCACTTCTTGGCTGATGCTGTTGCAATCATTGGTACGATGGATCTTGTCTTTGGTGAAGTTGACCGTTGATTATATTTATTATCCTATTTATTCCATCTATTTATTCAGCCAATTAAGAGCTCATTATTTATTCTATTTATCCATATTTATTCAATATATATGACTAGGAAAGAAAGAAATCATAAGAACATCTATAAAACCGTACATAGAACCGTACATAGAACCCAAGGATATATTCCAATAGCAGCTATCACACTTTCTCATCAGCATGAGCATCAAAGGACTGTGCACTGGAATCATCTGTAAGATCATCATCCAGCATCTTCTCCATGTAAACACTTGGCGGTCTTCTAGTGTTCCTATTATTCATCGTACGTCGATCCCTTTCAAGATCCAAATCGCAGCTTGAAGGATCACAGCTGGATGGTGCATAACTAGTTTGAGGTGATTCAATTGGAGAGTTATCCCAGCTGAGGTACGTTCCATTTTGACCAGGCGCACCCATGGCGAGTAGTTCTGTCGGTGAGATGAACAATGAACTTCGTGACCCCCTAGTAAGGGCATTTCTGTAAGATCTCCCTTGAGAAGTATTAGAGCCTAAAAGATCCACGGAAGACATAGAACCAACATTTGTACTAAAGGAGCTAACTGAGTACATGGAATGGTTGGCCACATGTTTCTTTTGAAATATACTTGGATCGTAGTCTGCCATTGAGACCTGTGTGAGTGATACTGAGTTCTTTGCTGCTCTGTTAGAACAATACCAGATTACAAATCTGGTCAAGAAAAGGCTGAGGAACAATAATCCGAGAACAGCGCCAACAATGATAAATACAAGTTCTGATGGAAGTGTCTCAATGTGGATGAAGGGGTTCTTGCCTATGGGAACCACTGGGGTGAACGTAGCACTATAAGAAGAGGATGATGAAAAGGCCAAAGAGGAGAGTGAAGATGTCACTGTGATGGAAGGCATAACTTCAGTCGTGGAGTTCAGATTTGTTGTCATCACTGTTACCGATGAGGTGCCTGTAATGGAGCTGCTGATAGAACTTCCAGCATGGGCAGCATGTACGAATAAGAGGAGTTTAAGTAACGCCGGTATCATCATTTAGCGATCTCGTATGCAGCAACTTAGAAGAACAGAAAAAAGAACGTGGAAGATTTATATAAAACTCTTCTTCCACTCGAATTTCACTACAAAGTGTAACTGCCCGTTGAGGATTCTGTGGAAGGTTCAGAGGATGCGAAAGCTGCAAGGGAACGCGTCTCGGGAACGCGACCAAGACAGTCTAAAAACTATTTGACGCGTCAGTCCCTTGCGGTTTACAATTAACTTGGCAGAGAAATCATATGGGTGCATTTCTTGGAATTTTCTGAGGCATTCCAGCAATACCCAATTTTCAGTCCATGTAGCCTTCTCGACAATCTCTAGGTTAGGTGGCCAAAGATCAATTGTCAAACACGAGACAAATAAGGAAAATAGCTCCCTGCAATCTTTTACAGTAAACACTCTGCGTTCGAGTGCGACGTTGACTTTTGCCCGCGGACTTTTATCAGTACCATGTCTCGTGATAAGATCAACTTCCTCAAAGGCTTTGATATCCGAGCTGTTGGAATTGCGCATTTTTAAGTGACACGATACCCTTCAGCTTCCGCGCCATGAACTCGACTTGGACGCCATTCCTTTTCACCTTCGCTTTTCACCTTTCTCAAATCTAGCATTGTCGTCCAACGCGAGATCTACTTCATGCTCATCAGGTTGATGGTATCTTCAGTAGATAACAGACATCTCTATAAGCGGATTGATTTGAAGCTTAAGTGGAGGAGCCGAGAAGTCAAAGTTCATGCATGCAAAGTATCGTCGCATTGTGGGAACTGCTTTGCTTTCAGTGAACAGCAATCCGTCTAATCGTCAAATATCTTAGCTCAAGCCAAATAAGAAGGGAGCGGAAGTAGAAGCTTCAGATACGTGAAGAGTCCGTTTACATCCTGATTCCTGAAATCTCTACACCAGAAACCCCAAACTCCTCATTCAATAACACCGTTACCTTGTATGCTTGTCAGAAAGGGCGAGAGGTCTGGTGCTAATTCCAGACAGAACAAATAGACTATAGTTCTAAGCAGTAAGTAAACACTGGGCAGTATAGTAAACTGACGAAAGTGACTTTTAGAAAGCCACAATTTCGAAAGGTTCTAGCGGTCATAAGATTGTGTGTTCTTTTATATATATAGAAGAGCGTCTAGGCGTGCCTGATACGGCAACCAATATGGGACCTTACATTGGAAAAGGATAGCCTAACGATTGCTTATTTACATTCCACTCTATAACCTATATCTATATATAATTCCAAACTACTGCGGGCTAAGGATGAGAGATCATTCATCTCCGATCGAGGGTTTCGAAGGCGCTTGGTATTACATATTCCACATGTGTTATCGAGGATCTTCAGTCGGAAGATACCCAGTCAAGCCATTCCTCATATGCTTGCTTATCAACCAAGACGGCTTTTCTCTCATTCGATCATGTTTGAAATTATAGACAGGTAAATAAAGGGATAAATCTATCTGTCTATACACTTGCCATTGCTCATGCCCTTATTCCGTTTCATTGCTAGAACAGGATTTACTTACAGCATAGATGTAGGTTATTCTGATCTTACCTTCATTTCAAAATGTTCAGAAGGCGTATGTATTAATGCGTCTAAAATCTCCAGTCTTCATCTACGGATTCAATGGCCCATTTGAACTTATCCCTCAATGTCTTTGTGAAAACCTTCTCAATAGGAACGTCATACTTCTTACAGAACATCACGGACAACCTTGGATCAATATAGTTGATTTTAGAGGTACTCAAAGCGACTTGAGAATTATCCTCTTTATCCTTCATTTGAAGCATTGTGTTGGAGATTCTTTGTTCTAATTTTTCAACTTGCGCCTCGAGCTTTTCAACAGTAGCTGTGGTTGGAACTTCCGGTTTACCAGTTTTAATTTCCCTAGCATACTCCTTTTCCAACTCTTTCACTTTATTGTTCCATTCTTTCAAGATGGACTCCGGAAGGAGTTCCTCCTTGCTCTCTGCCTTCTTGCTATTCTCCCTCTTGAATTTCTTTTCATACTTCTCGTACTCTCTTGCAATAATGCTCTTGTGAATGGCAGCTTCATCTTCTTTTGTAAGATCATCAAGTTCCTCAAAGTACTTTTCTTTGTGCTTCCTCAACTTAGAATCCAATTGAAGCATCATCTTTTTGAGTCTGATTTTTTGCCACATCATCTCCTTCAACTTGTCGTTGATTTTCTGCATAGAAGTTTCATGGCCCTTGGACACTGTACGTTGGTGATTACACAAAATTGCAACAGTTCTGTTTGCAGCGTTGAACTTCACAACTTTCTCAGCCGGCGTACCCTCATTCGGAATCAAATCCAATTGATCTTGCATGGTCTTGGATGCATTATAAGTACGGAACACTTTCGCTGTTAAACCTGGCATATACTTCTGGAAATGCTTGTTCAAGACACTTGGATCAATTCGATCAAACAAATCATCACCTGGACCCTTTGGAGGTCTCTTGAAGATTTTCAAATTTTTGAACACTTGGGAATCAACCTCAACTTCCTGATAGAATCTAATGGAATCTTTACCCAAAAAATCGAAGATGACAGTGTTTGGTGGACTCAAAGTGATGTGTTCATACCTCAAAGAGCAACAACCGACAGTATCGGCCTCATCGTCAGACTTTTCACCACCAGCTCTAAGGGCAAAGACATCAATTAAATAGGTAGCAGTAGCAATCTGCCTGTTAAGCATCAATTGATCTTTCAGCATGAGGCGATAATCCTTTCTGATTTTCTCGATGTAGTTTTTCAATTCTCGAGCCTTTTCAAACTTCTTGAAATCAGACATACCTTTGAGAGAAGAATTAGCAGCAAATCTGACATATTTTACAGAGTTAGAGATATTCTCTCTCCACATCGCTAACCAAGAAACAGTGTTATCATTCTTAACCTCACCCCATTCGTGACCCTCAGGAGGCGCAGGGACTTTCGCTTCTTTACCCAAGTTCAATATGACATCTTCAGGCTTCACACGTCTTTTCAACTTACCAGTCTTTGGATGCGCGCCACGGCCTCTGAATAGCCCTGGTGGTTCGATTCGGAAGTTACCAACTTGCTCCTTTCTGCCATTCAGCAAACATGTTTTAAAAGGTTCTTCAAATGCATCACGTTCGGCTTTGAGCTTCTTTTTCTCAGCAGCGGTCATGGCCTTTTTCTCCTCTCTCTTGGATTCGAAGTAGTTGAACATCTTTGTGAAATCACACTTCTCAAAATCCTTGATTTCCACATTGCAATTTCCGCATTCTTCAAGCACTTTCAAGAAATCACCAAAGAAGTTCTTTTGAAAAGTGGGATTCTTAGCGTGGTCGGTTTCTAACATGGCACCAAAGAAGCCAGCAACTTCTTCAGCATCAGGTGGTAATTGCACAGGTTTACCTTCGTAGTAGAGCTTCACATGACTTGGCAGAGGTTCATATTCAGGTGGGAAGAGGACACCGTTGTGCTCCAGGGTTTCCCATTTGATTGTATCGTCATCTTGTTGGTTTTCCCACCACTTGTATGTACCGTCATCTTCGTCCTCCTCTTTTGGGGTGTCTTCTCTCTTCGGAGTGCCTTCCTTTTTCAAATCAGACTCTTTCTTTGGTTTAATAATACCATTGGTCTTCTCCTTCTTTGGTCTTTTGGCTCGCTGTGGTGATGGGGATTCTGTCTTGTGCTTCTTTGTTTTTTTTCCTTTCTTAGAAACAACAGAAATGGCCTCATCAGAGTCACCGGGAGAAGTTGTAGTGTTTGGTGTATGTTGTAAAGTTTGGGAAAGTTGTGCGAGCGGAGTGTCTTCAGATTCTTCTTCTTTGACTATTTTAACTTCTTTCACTGCATACCTGTTAGTACAACTCCGATTAAGCAACTCAGTAACCAGAAAAACGTACCTTTTGATCTCTTGGAAAGAACAATATCATCTTCGGAGTCTGAGCTCATCATGCCGTCTTTATTCGATACTACCGCGCCGAATTTTCTTATAGCACGTTTCGTAATTGATGGTGGTTTGACACTAAAGGTCGAACGTCGCGGACTTAGTTGGTATGATCTGTGAGAAGGCGCTTTTTTAATGAGTGTCCCACAGTGTGTATAAATAACCACTTGAGGTGCAACAATACCTAATGGCCTCGTGTAGCGGAGTTTGGATATCAGTGTTGAAGGGTCTATCGTGCTTTGTAGAAGAAGAGGGAACTAAAAACCTCTACGTGGTTCGGAAGCCCCATCGCGTTTGAAGCGCGAAAATTCTGTTGGAAAGTCACGTGAAAGCCCTAAGAAGTTGATTCGATGGAAATGGGCAATGGTGATGGATAATTAGAGGTGATTTGATTAACCCTTAGCCGTTTGGTTAGATTGTTCACTTTTCATGATTGAAAGCACATCGATTCAACGAAAGCTTTCTAGTTGAGTTAAATTATGCTCTCAAATCGTCGCAAGTTCTAGTGAGTAACTCTGTTGCCGTGGCAACATAATACTCCAAGAGTCAGATTTGAAATGAATCAAGCGAGACATAAACAAATCTTTCATGATCCACCCAGAGAAATTTATATGAACAGTCAAATTTGATTTAGATAGAAAGATGAATGATTTATTACTTAAGCCTTTTTGTCTCAGTCTCAACCCACAACCGATCGCAGTGTTGTTACTTTTCTTCTTTCGGTTCCCTAAATTGCAGTGCGCGCTCATAACAGTTGCATTGTTATTGTTTACTTATTTCTGCTTTGGGGAGTTGGACGAAATACAAATAAAACCGATATAAACTTCAAGAGTGCCTCATCTTGGAAGAAAATACTAGGAAATCTAGTGCCACCCCCTTTCACTTCCCCCATAAGTTCCATTACTGGAACTAAGAAGAGTTCGATACTCCCAGCCAGTACCCTTCTCTGCCACTTGTCGGTATTTGTGTCATTCTTTCTCTCTTTTTGGGGATTTCTCATATACTTTCAGTGCTGCTGCCCCCTCTCCCGTTTTGTGGCACAGAATTGAATAACTACTTTGACAATAAATAGAACAGTTAATCAAGTTCCCAGTCTAAAGATTCACAGTTCAATCCTCTTTTTTTGTCAAATTCATTCGAACATTCCTACCGTAAAGCAATTTGTTGCTAACCGCCTAACACACTCATTGACCGTATACAAAAACCCATACCATGGCCGCTGTGAGAGGACAACCATTGCAGGCCCTTGGAGCCAGAGAGCTCAACGCCAGGGCACAGATCACCCCATTGAAGTCCACGAGGAAGTTGGATCAAGAGAACCATGACCCAAAGGACCACCAGAAGGATTCGCATCCCCCAAAGGACAAGCCAAAGAAGAAAAAGGAGAAGTTGTCTGCCTTGTGCAAGACACCGCCGTCGTTAATCAGGACGAGAACTGGCAAAGACTACAAGAGAGGTTTGTTTCTCGGTGAAGGTGGTTTCGCAAGATGCTTCCAGATTAGAGATGACAGCGGCAAGGTCTTTGCTGCAAAGACTGTAGCTAAGGCATCAATCAAGAACGATAAGACCAAGACCAAATTGCTTTCTGAGATTAAGATTCATAAGTCTATGTCGCATGCTAACATTGTTCAATTTGTTGATTGTTTTGAGGATGACACAAATGTCTATATTCTTCTTGAGATTTGCCCAAACCAATCTTTAATGGATTTATTGAAGAAAAGAAAAGTCCTTACAGAGCCAGAAGTTAGGTTCTTTATGACTCAGATCATCGGCGGCATTAGATATATGCACACCAGAAGAGTGATCCACAGAGATTTGAAGTTAGGCAATATCTTCTTTGATCCTGATATGAACTTGAAGATCGGTGATTTTGGTTTGGCCGCTGTTTTGCAAGCTAATACTGATCGTAAGTATACCATTTGTGGTACTCCAAACTATATTGCCCCAGAAGTCTTGACTGGTAAACAGACTGGTCACAGTTATGAAGTTGACATCTGGTCTATTGGTGTTATGATATATGCATTGTTGATCGGCAAGCCACCTTTCCAATCTAAGGATGTTTCTCTGATCTACGAGAGGATCAAGACCAATGACTATGGCTTCCCAGAAGATAAACCAATCTCTAGGGAAGCTCAGGAGTTGATCAAGGATATCTTGACTACCAACCCATTAAAGAGACCGACTTTGGATGAGATTCTTGACTATGATTTCTTCAAAGGTCCATTCCCAGAGAAGATAACCGTTGAAACCTTGGTTTGTCCTCCAGATTATAGCCATTTGGATAGATCTCAGTCTCAGATGAACTTCCTGCAGGCTAAGCGTAACGCCGGTTTGATCCAGTCTTCTCATGTAAACCCTGTGGAAATCCTAAGAACGGATTTGGAATCTGAGAAACCAAAGACACTCTTACCACAGTCTTTATCACCAGGTAACACCAAGAGCAAGTATAAAGAGATTACAGACCCAGCTATTAGACAGAGAAAGTATGAAGACGTTGCTTCAACCAAATTGGGAAAGGCTAGAAGACTGGATGATCAAGCTTTACCTATGAGAAGAAGTATGAGAAACCAGGCAGTGAAGCTGTCTATTGCCATCTTGAGACAGGAATGTACAAACACATTAAACGGTCTCGTGATAGCAGAACGTCAATCCAGAATGAGAACCACCACCAAGATCCCGAGCGTGGAATTGAAGACTCCAATATTGATCAGTAAATGGGTTGATTATTCCAACAAGCATGGATTCTCTTACCAACTATCCACCGATGATATTGGCGTTCTTTTCAATGATGGCAACACGCTGTTGCGTATCAATCATTCTCATTCCTTTTGGTACATTATCAACGATCCAGCTGATGGCTGGTTAGCGCAAGAGTACAACATCTCTCGTGTTCCATCTCAATTATCAAGACAAGTTGAGATTGCCGACTTCTTTGCCAGATACATGAAAACGAACTTGTGCAAAGTCTCCAATGACGATGATTCTATGGTTGAACAAGAGGAGATCTTTTTGAGAAGATACACTAGAGATGATCTTTTCGTGATGTTTGAGATGAGCAATGGCTCCATCCAATTTAACTTCAGAGACCATCATAAGATTTGCATCTCACAGACTGGATCTGTGATCACATACATTTCACCTGAACGTAACTCTGAGACTTGCCTCCTATCTACAGTGTTAAGAGAAGGTAGGTTTCCAAACGTAGACCAAGACATTGGTCTTCAAGAAAAACTTGAATTGATCAAAGATGCATTGAAAGATAAGATCAACCAAGAGTAATGCCACACACACATACGCATCATCACGAACCATGTATTTCTACTTTTTTTTTGTGTTATTTTATGTTTTCTTTAGAGAGTCATCTATAATACTAATACCCCTGACAAGATTGAACATGTAAGTTACTTGGCCCTGGTATGGCTAGAAAATAACTCTCAAAACGCGTTACATCGCGAAGGCTGCAAGTCTGCAGCTGTTAGGTTTAAATGACCGCTGGAACGGATACTTAGTTGCAGAGCCACATCCATGTGGTGGAAATGAGCCGACGGTGAAAGTTCAAGGTCCTACAGTTTTTTTTTTTGAAAGTTGAGGGAAAAGGTGGAAAAAGATCTCTTTGGACCAAGGTCCAAGCATAATCCTCAGTGATATACATAGTATCTTTCGCCCACTGCGTTCATCAGGTAGCTCTATGGGGCGCTGAACCTTCATTGCTTAGACCGAATTTTTCCGTCATAATAAACATGCAGCGAGGAACATATTTGTTGATCATCAATGTGTTTACGTATAAATGCACTGGATATCTCACCAGTAGAGCGATACTACTGAAAAAATAAGACCTGAGACATTAATAAAAACTGTTTACAACTACTATATATACTGCTAGCTATCCGGAACTATTCAAGAAACACGGGATGAAAGAGGGACTGGTCACCAAATACTCCGAGATATAAGGTATGTTCCTTATACAAGGTCTTCCATAGCGAATTATAATAACATTCTAAAGAAACTCTTTCGCACTCTTACACTCTTCCTTGTTATTTTGGCCCTATGGTTGCATTTTCTCTTGCGATGGCCGGGCTTCGACCCAACCAGCAAAAGGTCTATCAACATACATCATCCAGTTGGACAACGTTAATCTCAATGTCTCGCACTTAATCAGCCAATAATAGGGTGGAGGTTGGAGTACTGACCTCACACTCGGCGCTACACGGCTTGGTAAGTCCTACAGATTTGGTCTTAATGGGCACTGTCGCTCTGATGATGCTGATTTCTCAAGCCAGACATACCGAGACAACTCCAAATATGACTTTGACGTCGCCGACTTCTATGCTTATGAGCTGGGATATGTAAATAGGTCGAGGGTTGAATGGATGCACATGAACTTGCTGACGCAGCTCTCTTTGAGCTATACTCGAAGACAACGAATGTACAGGATTTACGTTGGAAATATTGTGGGCATCACAGCCGATGCTATTCAAATTTTGGCTGCTTTCATGTTCGTTTTGAGCTTCTTCAGAAATAAGTTCAATCCAGCAAAAGCCATACGATGCTTCATACCTATTTTCTTCCTCTCTTCTGTTACTGCAATTATCAGTTTGACAAGTATTCAGAGCGTAGCTAATCATGTATACAACGTCGTCATTTACTACCAGGATGATTATGGTGTAATTCCTACAAATTACAACACACTGGTTGTCTTCTATGCTATCTCGATGACTATGAATTTGATGATTTTCTTATGTCTCTTGCTTCCTGTCCTCTTTACAAAATTTCTAACGGAAAACACAGCAATTCATGGGGGTGTACTTGAACAGCCTGGTACTACACTCCCAGGCCAACATCTCCAATTCTACATAGTACAGACGACATCCGTTCCATCATATTATTACGAACAAGATATATGCTCAAGAGATCGCACGTCTACTCGACAGCACAGATTCTTCATTACTAGTTCGCTTGCCCCACATTCAGTGAATGAAACCAACAACGACGACCCAGCTCCCCCGTATGATGCCACTGCTAGCGATCACGATCATCATTATAAATGAACCCCACCTGTTGTTACCGTATTGTTACTTTTTAATCATCTCTGTTTACTAATCAGAGTACTGTTTTTCACCGTATGCATATTGAGGTTCAACCTGTTCTATTATACAAAAGCTACTGCTCTAGTCTGAATTAGTAGTCACCATCTTGTTCCAAAGTCTTCAAACCCCATTCAACCGAAAATTTGTTCTTAATCGACTCCAGTTGTGATATGAGCCCATTACATGCGTTCCTCAAAGCTTCTCTTGGTGAGTATCCTTCTTCTGTCTGGATTCTCATTACAAACTTGGCAAACAATGGATGCTCAACTTTATAAGCCGCAAATACAACTCTTTCATCCTTGATCAAATAGGCTCTGAGTAAGTTACCCAGTGTGTGGTCCTCCTTCTCAAATGTGACGATAGCAGCATTCGGCACTTTTGGATCTGGGTCGATCTTGAGTCTGTTCCTGTTAGTACTGCGGTCATGCTGGAAGATACGGTAACTATCACTTGTGTAGACAGTACAAAGACATACTTAGGCACACCATCAGGTAATATAAAGAGTTCAAAACGGTCTGGGGCATTCATTTCCTGGTTTTATGCTGTTGTATTGTAATTAATAAGCGATTGAACTAACTGTGGTCTTTCTATAAGGAAACTTTCCCATCAACAAATCCTCGAGAGGAATCACAAGTGTTACCCTGTCGACTGTGGACGGTACCATAATTCGCGGAAAATGTTATGAGCCCTGTATATATGGTAGGAGTCACATAAGGTTATGAGCGCTTGTTTGTAAGATGTTACCCGGCCCGGTCCCTCCCGCAGGATCGGCAGGCGCCTCTCTCTCTCTTAAAACACAACACCTGTAGGGCCCCAAGGCTAGTCTCAGGGGAAAGACAAGAAGAAAGAAGTTGTTAATAGGATCACATTGGCTTTGTTCTTCATCATCAAGAGAAAAAGAAAGTGTTACACAGACACAGAGAAAAAAAGATACTGCGCACACAATAGCCCTCTTTTCTGTCTCGCTGCCCTTTCTTTGTCTTAACAGAGATATACAACAGAAGACTTTTCCACGCTAAGCACTGGTTATACACTTCTTTTTGCTATCAAAATCATGTCTAACCAGGAACCATGGAAGCCTCATGGCGACTCTGGCGACGTGAATAGACAGCCTGGCTTGCCGCTACAACAGTGAGTACTTTTCTCGTTATGGCGAGTTCTCTATATCTCAGCTCACCACTATTGTTCTATTTGGGATCAAGGAGATCCAAGGGCATTGTTGGATTCACTGGACTCGCTGAGTGATATTAGTGAGGATAATACTGACATTTTCTGTTTAGCCGCCAAGGGGCCCCTGTGTTACCTCCACCGTCCTCACTCCCTTCACACTCATCTATGGAATCTGGTGCGTCTAAAATTGCATTTATGAACTCTGAGGACCTTACAACGTTCAGCCACGCCCTCAAAGGATAATTAAAGGCTATGGATAACTCTTATCTACCAGGTGCCTAAGATTGCGTCTTTTGGGGGACTGGCAGGTTGTATTCTCGGAGGACCCTATAAAACTCTCATAGAAAAGAAAACTACTAACACATTTCAACAGGTGGTTACTTCTCTTTACCTTCCATCAATGTAGGTAATATGAATAACTCATCTCATTTCATGTTGCCATCAAACGTATGTATTCTTGTCAATTTGAGACTTTTTCCAAAAGTGCGCGTATACTAATACTTTCAGAAATCGTCAGTTGGGTTTGGGCTCAAAAATGATAATGGGGTGAGTCCTCCTACTCAACATAACCTTCCCGGTCCTCAAACGCAACAGTCACAGCAACCAGGTGCTCAAGGCCAGCCACCACAAGGATCCCAACCACCACAACCACCGCAACAGCAACCACCGATGCAATCTGGTAAACCACTTGCTGCGTCTTCGAACCCACTGTCTGCTTATAGACCATTGAACGTGAAAGATGCTCTGTCCTATCTTGACCAAGTAAAAGTTCAATTTCAAGGTAGACCGGACATCTATAATCATTTTCTGGATATCATGAAGGATTTCAAGAGTCAAGCTATTGACACTCCTGGTGTTATTGATAGAGTCTCTACGCTGTTCAGAGGCCGTCCTGCTCTTATCCAAGGCTTCAACACTTTCCTTCCACCGGGGTACAGAATTGAGTGTTCTTTGGACCCATCTGATCCAAACCCAATCAGAGTCACTACTCCAATGGGTACCACTACTCGTCAAGAATCGAATGCTAATGTCGTTTCTGAACCACAAAGATGGGGATCACAGAATGGTGCCATGGGCCAGCCAGTACAACAGGCTCAACCTCAACAACTTGGCCCTATTCATCAGGCACCGTTACACGACCAACATGGTCAGTATGGTCAACCTGATCAACAGTCTTCAATGTCCCATCTCCAAGCCGCTGCTAACAGAGGTAGCTCAGTTACTGAACGTAAGTCTGGTGGGCCAGTCGAGTTCAACCACGCCATCAATTATGTGAACAAGATCAAGACAAGATTTGCTAATCAACCAGATATCTATAAACATTTCCTGGAGATTCTTCAAACTTACCAGAGAGAACAAAAACCAATTGCGGAAGTGTACCAGCAAGTTACCATCCTGTTCCAGAATGCCCCGGATTTATTGGAGGATTTCAAACAGTTCTTGCCTGATCCAGACGCAAACCCGAGCGGCTCTTTCTTTGGTGGTCAGCAACAAGCTGAATACTATCAACAGGCTGGTCAATTGCCACCAGTGGGAAACTTTTCCCCCCCTGTTGCTGGTAAAGTTAAGAAGTTCGAGGTTACCAATGATCAAATGGTTAATTATGATGCTTCAAAATATACCAATAGAGAGATCCAGACTTCAAACTTGAGATCATCCGTGTCTGGTGCTAGACGCAGAGTTCAAGATGATGTTGTTTCTCCAACATTGGTCCCCGGTGTCCCTGAGCCTGTGCAACCACCAAGCAAGACTTCTACCTTGATGGAGGAGATTGGATTCTTTGACAAAGTCAAGAAGGCTATTGGTAGCAAGCAGAGCTATAATGAGTTCTTAAAGATTCTGAACTTGTTCAACCAAGATTTGATCGATAAAAAAGTCCTCGTCGAGAGAGTCGAAGGTTTCATTGGTTCTCATCATGACTTGTTTGACTGGTTTAAAAGCTATGTTGGATTTGAGGAAGGGCCATTACACATTGAAAACATCACTTTCAAGAAGCACCAATTGGACTTGACGTTATGTAAACCATATGGTCCATCTTATAGAAAGTTGCCAAAGGTTGAAACTTATATGCCATGCTCCGGAAGGGATGAGATGTGTTGGGAGGTGCTGAATGATGAATGGGTTGGTCATCCGACTTGGGCTTCTGAAGATTCTGGGTTTATTGCTCATAGAAAGAATCAATACGAGGAGATCTTGCACAGAATTGAGGAGGAGAGACACGAGTATGACTTTTACATGGAGTCCAACTTGAGAACCATTCAGACGTTGGAGACTATCGCCAACAGAATCGCTAATATGTCTCCTGAAGAGAAGGCCGCTTTCAAACTCCCAAGTGGTCTTGGTCACACTTCCCAAACCATCTATAAGAAGGTCGTTCGTAAGATCTATGGCAAGGAGAAGGGATTTGAGGTTATTGATGCCTTGCATGAACACCCTGCTACTGCTGTACCAATTGTGTTGAAGAGACTCAAACAGAAGGATGAAGAGTGGAGAAGAGCTCATCGTGAGTGGAACAAGATCTGGAGGGAGATGGAGCAAAAGGTCTTCTTTAAGTCACTTGACCATTTGGGTCTTACTTTCAAGCAAGCCGATAAGAAGTTGTTGACTACTAAGCAATTAGTTTCCGAGATTTCCACCATTAAGTCTGAACAAACAACAAAGAGATTACATCCATTGACTCCAAAACCACAAAAGCAATTGGACTACGACTTCTTTGACAATGAAATCTTGTATGATATTGCCAAGTTTGTCAATGTCTTCTTGAACTCCAGTTCTTACTCTGCTAATGATAAGGAGAGACTCTTTGATTTCTTCAAGTCTTTTTTGATCTTGTTTTTTGACTTGCCACAAGAATCTGCGGAGGAGGCTATCAACAAAAGAGTTTTTTCCTCACACGACGAGAGACCTACCAGCTCTTCCGCTGCTATTGAGCCTGCTGCTGCCACACCTGCCCCATCCGACTCTGAATCTACGCCATCTATAAATGGTCGTAAACGTCATCGTGATACTGACCTGTTGAAGGATGTTCTCCGTAAGTCCAAGAAGACTTACAAGGACGACACACCAGACAGTACTGCTTCTCCGAGCGACCGTACTCCGGATGAGCTAGTTGTGGAGAAGGTGGAGGGAGATGTTCAAGAACAATCTGAGACTGCTGGTGAAAATTGGGTTCAGAGCGCGAACTCTGAAACACAAATTGCTGCAGCTGAAAACAAGGAGAGAACTGTGTTCAATTTATTTGGTAACACTAATATCTACGTTTTCTTCCGTCATTTGAGAGTTCTTTATGACCGATTGAGTGAAGTTAAGGGTATCAACATTGAAGTTACCGCTGATCTTGTGTCTCGTTCTGATGTTCAATTTGCTAAGGACTTGAACTTGGTTTCCAACCAACTTGAAGAGATGGGTCTCCAATTTAGCAAGTCCGATGCATATTCCCAATTGTTAGCTTTCTCCGAGAGAGCTATTGAAGGTGACATCGAACATCAATGGTTTGAGGAGTCTTTGCGTCAAGCTTACAGGAACAGGGCTTACAAGCTATATAGTGTGGAGAAGGTTGTCCAGTCTCTTGTGAAGCATCTTCATACGATATTGACTGACTCTCGTTCCTCTGAAATTCTCGTGCTTTTTGAGAAGGATAGAAAGGAACCAACCACAAGTGCCAAGGATCAGATTGTGTACCGTAATCTTGTCAGATCGCAAATGAATTCTGATGATAACATGTTCAGAATTGAGTTTAATGCTCCGAAGCGTCATGTCTGCGTTGAGTACGTGGCACTGGACGATCTCACTTTGAAAGACCAGGTTACCGACGAAGAGAAATGGAACTACTACTTGACTTCTTATGTCATCGCTCATCCAACTGAGGGTGTTAATGTTAGCGAGGTTAGAATGCCTTTCCTCAAGAGCCAAATACTGGAAGATGCTGAGGAAGCTGATTTGGATGGGTACACTGATTCACGGTTGAGAATTAAGGTTGCTCGTGACAACTACAAACTCTTCTTTGAGTCTGATTCTCATGATGAATTTACAAGATTCTCTGTCTATAACAATGCTCAAAAGGAGAGCCGGTCTAGCAATAAAATTGAGAAACTTGAGAAGATTGTTGAAGAAAAGACTGCTTCTCTAATAGGAGATGAAGAAGAATTGACGGATATGAAAGAGAAATTGAAACTTCTAGCCGAAGATCCAAAGAAATTTGTGAAGGCAATGGAAGAGAAGCGTGAAAGGGAGTCTCAGAAGCAAATCTCTGATGAGGACCAAACCATTGACAAGGGTGATGAGACTATTGCTGATGTCACCGCTAAGAAGATGAACCCGGCTATCACATCTGTGCTGGAACAAGATGTCACCGTTGACGCTGACTCAACTATTCCACAAGATGATACCGAGCTCAAAGGTAATGACACCACTGCTGACGAGGTTGCTGTTATGGAGGACTCTAACAACACTTCAACTGTGATCAGTGAGCAAACCAAAGCTACCACAAACACTGCAATCACCAGTGAGATTGACAATGACGGTGATGCGAAGATGGAATGATCGTTCGTTATCATTTGTACTTTTTATTTTGATGTTTATGGAGAAAGCCTAGGCTTTCTTTTGCTGTTTGTTGTTAGCCCTTGTAAAAAATATATTGTTTACTGTTTTGAGATTTGTTTGTAGTGTTTTAGTTACTTTCTATATTAGAGCTCAATAAGAGACCTCTCTTTCATCCTTCAGCGTCGACATCGACCCCAAAATCAGAAAGTTTCTCACCAAAGTCATTTCTCCACTCTGATCTTCTTAGATCAGATTCAGGACTCACAGTTCTTCTCCGTACAAGTCTCTCATTCTCATCAATGACCTCATCAATGATCTGATCGGCTCGTCCAATTACCTCCTCAACTCGATCTTGATGGTTTCCGTCAGGTGGCCATGGCAAAGAACTAAGATCTTGATCCTGTGAATCGAGTATTTCATTTTTCTCAAAAGTAAGACCATCACCTCTTGGCCCTCCCCATGGAAGAAACCAGTTCCATGGGTATCCAAATGCATTGATAAGGTTTTCCCATGGGTTTACATCATATGGGAAAACCAAGTCATCGATACCGATATTTAACGCATCAGTTTCATCCAGTGAGTCTCTAAGTATGCTATGACTTGTGGACCATGAGATGAGAGATTTTAGCTCCTTTCCAAAGATCAATTTATAGTTTCTCTTTATAACTGGATACAATCTCCCGCTCTCCAACTGCGATTCGATTCTTTCATGCTCCCATACCTCGATCTGTGTCATCCCTCCAAACAAGATGTTATAAAAGCATCTGAAAGTAAGGATTCCGACAGTTATGGCCACCATGATTGACAATGGAGTAAGTATGATGGTCATAGTTAGATTGGTTTTGGAGATGAGGTAAATCGGCAGATCACGGTTGTACCAATAGTTCTTCAGACGTTTGCATAAATGGTAGAGGCAATATCCGTTTGTATAGTCGACACAGAGTAGGAATCTAAGGAAGTGAGGTAAATTCTCATGGCCAACACAATTTGCAGTCCATGGGCCTGCTCTATAATATTAGTATAAGCACCTGATCGGGGTCAAGGAATATACTCACAATGATGATCCATTTTCAACACACACTTTTTGCATGTCTTACAGTGATGTGCTCTTTCCGGTTTGTACAATTCGCACTTCTTGCACCATCTTCTCCATTGTCTTTCTTTTGGCTGGAAATCTTTCGGTGGTGAACCTGGGCTCTTGCAGATGGCGATCAGATAGGAGATCCACAGTGCCGTGAGACAACACTGAAACCAAATCTGCTCAGATTTGCTTAGATCCTCTGTGAAGATGAAATAGTGGCTTCCATATCCAAGTGTAGAGATAATGGCTGTGGGTATCTGCTAAGAGTTAGTTCTGAGCGATAATTATGGATAGGTAAACATACGCCAATTCCCTGCCAGGGTGGAAGCCCTTGAATCATTTTTTGCGTTCTGGATCTACTCAATGTATGCAAAAAACCGCTAATTCCAGTTAAAGCACCTTGACAGTTTTTCTACAACACTTTGAAATCCGTTGTTGCACTCGAAAGCTCATGAAGTCTTTGTGTTTTTTCTTCACGCTTGCGAAAGTTCTATCACAATTCAGAAAAACTACGGTGATCAAAAAAAAGGTTGCTTGTTGTCACCACCCGGCATCAGACCAGCACTTGATAATCGTACCAGCCAAAATTACAAATAATTTGAGAGATTACATGACTTGCCTTCTATTCTATGATTTCTCTATATAAACAGATCTGTGCTGAATATCGAAGAAGCTTCTATGGCCAAGTTGGTAAGGCGCTACACTAGTAATGTAGCGATCCTCAGTTCGACTCTGAGTGGAAGCACTTCTTTTTTGCCATTTTCAACACCTATCTTATGTAAGCAGATGATGCTTTTACTACTCTTACAACAATTTACAATGAACTATATGGCAGAGTCTTTTGATTTTACACTTTGTTACATTACTTGGAGGAAGGTCTATAGTACAGTATGGCTACACTCTCTCTAAGTGCAGAAGGTCACAGACCTTCAACAATGAACACCCCCCCAAGAAAGAGACAGAAGAAGGTCAACACAATTGGGCTTTACAGCGCTGGGGACAAAAACCCCATCGTATTTTGGGACTGTTTAAAGAGACTGAGCGCTCCTAATGTGGAGAAAATCACTGATCTACATGTCTATGACTTTGATAATACACTTTTCCGATCACCTTTACCCAACCCAGCCTTGTTTACTGACAAGGCACTGGGTTCATTGACCAATGGAGCATCCATGATCGATGGTGGATGGTGGCAAGACCCTGCACCTTTGAGACAAATGTGCAAAGGTACGGGAGAGAACTGGAATCAATACTGGAATGAGGACTTGGTAGAGTTATTGAGGATGTCCAACGAATGCGAGAATGTGTTGACTATCATCCTCACCGGCAGAAAGAATAAGAGGTTCAAAAATGTCATTTCTGATATTCTAAAGACCAAGGAGATTGAGTGTGACGCTCTCATATTGAAACAGGGGACATTTGATACGACTATGGCTTTCAAGACCCAAGTGCTGATTGATATCCTTGACTTCTATAAGAACATAACGCTAGTAAAGATCTTTGATGATCGTGCTAGTCAAATTACAGGGTTTGAGAGGTGTCTGAACGAGTACATCGAAGCAGTGAGACCACAGATGATCTATAGTCTGATACCTGTCTTTAGTGAAAAGATGCATCTTGATCCTGACGTGGAATTACAGATCGTTTCGGAAATGGTAGATAAGCATAATACGTGGATGGAACACTCTAAGAAAAAGGCCCCATTCACTAAACTGATATTGAAAAAGAGTTTCATGTTTGTCTCCTACTATGTAGAGGAGGAGACCAGAGCTGAATTAATTCCATGTCTGATATCGAATTTCCCAGATATCTTCACGAACGAAGTACTTGATTCGTATAAGTTTGAACTTGAGCATATTCCATTGAGCAGAGGTATGCTATCACGAAAGACATATATGGAACTCACCAAGACTTTTCCTGAGATATCATGGCACGTTTCTCATATCGGAAGGAATGATGAGCTCATTGCTTTGTTATTGGAACCAACACAAGGTATAGAGACCTTGGTTGATCCTCCTATATTAGCGGTGGCTACTCGGGGGAACACAGTGAGAGCACCAGAGGACTTTTTAGAGATAAAAGAGTGGAGACCAGTACAGGATACCATTGAAATCAGGTCCATGATCACTCATATCATCAAGTATAACATCACTTCTGATTCGAAGTTTACAAAGTAAAGAGGCAGAATATGAAGAATCAACGTATTCGTGTATAGGGTGATCTATATAATATACACTTTGAATAAAAAGAAATGTAGGGATACACCGGCCAACGGTTGGAGTGAGATAACAGCTCCAATCACAATGGCACTAAGACTATCCAACCAGTGCGGCATATATTAACCGACACTGGGGCCATCTTTCATTTCTGCACAAGATCGGCACCACAAGGACGTAGTTTTCAAGCCGTACCGAGTGGGATTTGACTAAATGTGCAAGAGAATACATATATCATGTTCTTCAAGGTTCTTCATGACGATCAGCTGATCTTAGAGATGAGTATCACATCTATGATCCTGATTCTAAGACATTAGCACAGCTTGAAACAACAAAGAGATGATATGAAATATTCCCATCTGTTCTAAAAGAACTTTAGAGCCAGAAAAGACTAGAAATATTTGCAAAGTGAAAAAAATTGTAGTAGAGAATCTCGGCCGGGTAACAGAGACACGAAACGCGTTTTGGCGTTTTTGGTCTCTCACCTCACAAATTGGTTAACTTTTCAATGTCTCTGTCTTGGTATTCTATCTGGAACTCAGAGAGTCTACAGGGGCATGGAGGCTGCTATTTTGACTGTTCATTGGCATGATGGCGAGCAACCGGTGTATAGTGCCCATTTCCAACCAAATAAACTCGGCAGGCCGTCAGAGAGACTTGCAACTGGTGGTGGTGATAATAACGTTAGAATCTGGAAGATCGTAAGGAACGAGGAAGCTGAGACCAAAGTGGAGTACCTATCCACATTAGCAAAGCACACACAAGCGGTAAATGTTGTTCGGTTTGATCCGAATGGCCAATTGCTTGCTACTGCCGGTGATGACGGAAGTGTAATGATTTGGAGTAGGGCAGACGCTATTGTCAAGGAGTTTGGCCAAGAGGATGACGATGCCCAAGAGTCATGGACGATGAACCATGTGTGTCGCTCAAGCAATTCAGAGATATATGATATCGCATGGTCACCTGACTCGAAATATATCATCACTGGTTCCACTGACAACATTGCTAGAGTGTATGATGCTTCTAACGGTCAGCAAGTCCATCAGATTGCAGATCATAGTCACTACGTGCAAGGTGTTGCATGGGATCCATTGAACCAGTTTCTGGCGACACAGAGCGCGGATCGCTCAGTAAATATCTATAGATTGAAGGCCGCAAAGGATCAAACGTTGACTCCATGTCTTTATCAAAAGAGCACGAGAGCTGAGATCTCAATGAGGAGAGAAGAAAAATCACAATTAATTGCGAGATCATCCCCCCTTTCTGGAATGCCGAATAGTCCTGTGGGTCCACCTCAACAGAAGAGTACGATGCTCTACCATACTGAGAGTCTTCGATCTTTCTTCAGGAGGTTGAGCTTCTCGCCGGATGGGAGTCTATTACTTACATCTTCCGGTATTGCAAAGAATTTCAATACTAGTGATGATACCAAGGATGATATTTTCAACACCGTGTATATCTACTCACGAAAAGGTCTCAATAAGTCCCCAATTGCACATTTACCAGGAATGAACAAACCAGCGCTGGTAATATCATTCTCTCCAGTATTCTACGAACTGGATGAAGAAAGCTCAAATGTGTTCCAATTACCTTATAAGATGGTCTATGCCGTAGCCACCGTGGACTCTGTGATCATTTTTGATACACAGCACCAAGAGGCGTTGGGTTCGGTCTCCAGTATTCATTATAGCACTCTAACTGATCTCGCTTGGAACTATGATGGACAATCCCTCATTGTCAGTTCTGCAGATGGGTTCTGTACCAGTTTAAAGTTTTCAGAAGGTGAGTTTGGTATTCCATTGTCAGTTCCATTTAAGTCCTTATTACCAGCTTTGGAAGAAACGCGGCCTCTGGGGCCTTCTTCATCAAGAAAACGGTCGCCTGTGAAGGATATCAATGAAATGAAAAAGAAGCACAAATTGGAAACAACTCCTACAAAGTCATCCAAGCTGCCCGTTACTGAGAAGTCCCCTACAAAGAAGGACAGCCCTCCTATAGTGTTAGACCTGTTGAAGAAGAGAGAACCAATTGTACATATGCCACCAGTGAAACAGAAGAAGAGATTATCACCAACGCTACTAACGACCACCTCAAATACAACTACGACTATGAAGTAGCAATTGAAACAATGGAAAAATAAATGGGTTTTAGGTCACTTTTCACTTCGCCTTTCGACGGGAGCTTTAAATGTAGCGGTTTGGTCGTTTACCCAGACAACGGGTCCACAAGAATAGAATCAAAGATAGTGGAATTTGCTGCAAAGCTCAAGGAAGACGAGGGTTATTGTGTGAAAGGTCATCTCTTACAATACGATGGGAAAGTGAATGCCAATCTGTTCCAATTGGGAGTATTGAGTGCTAGCTTCCTTGGTTAACTTGGCCTGCTAAAGTTGGGTGATACTGAGATTGAGGCAAGCTATTATGATAAGGAGATCTAAAAATGTAAGAACGATCAAGATCAAAGAATCTTTTCGGAGCAGATTGACCATTTGGGGAGCTATTATACATACTTCAAAACGCAGACTGTGTCAGTGTGTGTCAGCTTTATGTGTGCGTCGTGATTCTCTGTGTCTGGAACATAATGACCCCTTAGGACTCTTTGAAATATGGTAACGAAAAGTACGCGCTAGAAGGCAATAGCTCATAAGAGGCATTCTCATCGTATACAGAGCCGACGATCCATGCGGCGCATTTTATCTATCTATGAGCTGCCTTATCAGGACCTTCAATTTGCATGATGGGGACTCTCTCAAAACCTCCTGTAAGACAATTCAGATGGGGAAGTGTAATGGCATAGAAGTCCATTTTTCTGTAATAAAATTAGGCATGTGAGCAGGCTAGGCTTAAGAAGAGGTTCAAGTTCTCTGTAAATTGCTGACTGAAAAGTACTGAGTTCGTGCTCCAAGTCTTTCCCTGCATATGTCCTACTTATGCTTGGTTGAACGCCGGATTGGCCTATTGAAATTGAACATAACACGAGAAGGGACCCATCCAATCCCCAAGAGTATATAAAGGTAGCGTTCCACAGGTTGAAATGCTAGGGAAGTAGCTGAGAACCCACAGGTTGTAGAACGACGTCAATTGGTCAAAGAACGTATTGGTCCAAGTTGGCCTTGCAAGTTGGCCGTGAACTAATATCTTCCAATTATTCTCTACAACGCCACTCAGTCTGCAGTCATCTTCTCTCCATTCAGCAGTTCCGACATTGAACATCTCAGTCACCTCCTATTCAACAAAAGATATATTATTCTTTTAAAGAATGTGCATCAGATTTGAGTTGCATTGAGTTTCTGCTCATTTTGCGGTTGGCATTTAGCCTTTCGATTTTGAGAGGTTCCGCCATGAAGGTTGATTTCCCTCCTTTTTGACTCTCCCTTTATATAGCAATTCAGTATCGGTTCGTTATTTTCTATCATCCTTAGATATATATCCTTTAGATTTGATTCTGATTATACAATTTCATAATACTCGTAAGCTCTCTATTCGGTCAGTCCAGAAAGATCCTGCTCATTCTTAAGCTGCGATTCGAGTCTCTTTCTAGCCTTGAGGATCATCTCAACCTTTTTCTCTTGAAGGGTTTTGGCCCTAACTTCGGCAGAATCTGACCATTGAGTCTTTGAGCCAGACGAAGATGCGCTCTCATCAACATTATACTTCTTTAACAGGTTCTCGGCCTTAATATTATCCACCCTATTTCTCTCATCGCCTCCGTCATTTTGTGGTTCCACATAACCTGGTGGTAGTGGCAATGTACCTTCATTTAGCACACGCTCCACTGTCTCCTCCACAGATCCAGTCCTTTGGAGGTCATGGCGGATCTGCGCCTCTGACAAGTGTGGGGCAATGCTTTGGACGACTTCGATCATGTCTGAAGTCACTGGGCGACGGGCTGGTTGTTGAGCTCTAGGTGGAGCTGCGCCGGTGGCAACGTCGTGCTGGTCGAGTGGGCTGACGAGATCAGGCTCCTCAGAGTTGACAAACCATCTGAGAAACACGAAGGCAATGATGAGTACAGCGACGAATGTTATTGTGGTGCTGTCCATATTTTTGTCCCTTTGATTCTGTTCGTCTTGTTAGATGTCGTTGATGATTTTTGTTGTTATCTCGCTTGTGCTTCTCGGGAGAACGAACTACACAGACCAAAAACAGAATTTCATTAACAGTCGTAGAAGAAGTGATAAATGGCAAGTAAAAACGTTGTAAACAACTAGTAATCAAGCAGCAAACAAGAAGAAAAAATTTAATGAACATAAAGTAGTGACGGCTAAACCACCCGCTCCACCGGCCCTTAGGGATTCTTGAAACTCAACTTGAAGGCCTTGTCCTGATTACTAACCTTGTACAGAAAGTTTGTCACAATTTCGCTCTCTTTCACAGGCTGTGAGAGCATGTGCCTCTTCACAGCAGCAGCTAGTTCTGGTTTGGAGATCCTATCCCTGTGCTTATAACTCAGCGACTTCTTGCCAATGTCAGATGCTAAGAGATATCCATTCATCGTGTACGCGCTCTTCATAGGGAGGTGATATAACTCTTTGTAATCTCTCAGGGTCTGGTCAGGAAGAGTATCAAAGTCCATAGGGTCTTCGATCACCTTTTCATTCGGACCATTGGAGTGGATGTGTCTTGCTAGTAACTCTGCCTGTGCTGCCTGTGCTGCGGCGTTTCTCGCCTTTGTTGAAGCCCTCGAGTTCGCAGGCTTACCTTCATTCTCGGATACTGACTGGTCTCTGTTGATCTTTGGAGGCATTTTGGTCTCTATTCCTCGTCTTCTTCCCGTCTTTTCTGCAGTTTCGAAAGGAAAGGTTCTGATTTTGACAGTTTTTTGTGTTACAGAGAATGCTGCCCTTACCACCAGCATATGATCTTCTCTACAAAATGGCCATTAAACAAGGCATAAATTTTCATTCTCTACCCATATACTTTTGATAACAGCTGCTCACCTCATTCACAATGTCAAATACGTCCTTTTGCGTGTCGAAAAGGCCCACAGTTTGGTCACGCAATGCCAGCAGTGCGATCGTATGCTCACCTCTGGAAATCATAACCTCCAACAACTGTTTCTCTGAATGCTCAGTCTTTCTGATATTACCAACCTCTAATGTTAATCCAGAGAGCTTTGATGTGATTCTATCAAGTCTCAAAATCACGTCCCTTAATCTGTGGATGTCCTCTGCGGTCAAATCAGGCTTACGCTGGAATTGGTATCTTGAAGCCAATTGCTTTGGGAAAAACAATGAAATAGTTTCTTCAGTTTCCAGTCCCTTAAGTGGCACTTTACCCAGAAGTTCCAGTCTCCATCCTATGTTCGAAAGAATCCTGAATTCATTCTCCAGAGTTTCAGCATCACCGACATCAACAAAGGCAACACCAGCAGGAACACTGTCATCTTTTACTCTCAAGTAAGCATATTCGATTTGCTTGAAACGTGCCACACAGTCCGAGGTCAAAGTAATCTCACCACCATCGGCAACAGCAGACACTCTTGCAGTTCTATTAACCATAGGACCGAAATAATCCATTCTTCTCGTAATGATATCAGGTTCGCACACAGGTGTACCCCAATGAATACCCATACGAACAGAAAGGCCCTTATAGATCGTTTGACCGTTGGAATCCTTCAATTCGCAGCCTTCTTCACTCTGTAGAATCTCTGCCGGCCAATCTTCCAACAGCAACTGTTGCTGTACGTTAAAACACCAAATCATTGCACATGTCACGGTAGGGAAAGAAACCATGAAAGCATCACCTTCAGTCTTTACTTCGTAACCGCCAACAATGTGTAATTGGCGACGCATGATGTCGTTATGCGTTCTGATGGCAGACCTCATTGCCAATGGATAGTTCTCCCACAATAGGGTAGAATTTTTGATATCGGTGAATACCATCGCCAACTCACCCACGGGCGGTTCAATCTCAGGCTTCAACCTTCTCAAATTGGAGTCCTCCACAATTTGTCTCGAAACAGGACCGCTCTTCTTCTTGGCCTTCTTCATCGTCAAGACAATAGCAGAAACTTTTGAAGAACAGCCGTATGACATGGCATAGTCTCTCAGTCTTTCGGCCGTCAACATTGGGTTATCAGACTCTCTAACAATGTCACCAATGGTCTTGATTGGCAAATAGTCATACAGTTCCTTTGAACCAATGACAATAGCTTCATCATTGATCTCAACCTCTGAAATATCTGGGCCAGTATGTACATGTGGCAACAAATCTGTAAAACCGGCAGCTCTCGAAACTTGAGAAATACCATCCACTTTGTCATTGCTGGATACAAACCCACCTGAAGTTCTTATTCTATCAAATTCCACAACGCTCGAAGGCTGATGATGAACACTTAACAGAGCGTAAGAGCCATCTGGCTTCGCCAACATCACCATTGTGTCACCGATATTGGCACAGTACACTCTTTTGTCCTTTATATAGATCACAGTCACAGTAGAGCCGGTCAAACCATCTTCAGAGTTCAAATCAGTGTTGTTTATCACACCATTCAACTGCAAGAATGTGCTTCTTAATGCCGTTGGAATATCCAACGTCTTCAACTCATTCTCAAAGATCTTATGAAAGTTCTCACGAATGATATGAGAGATCTTACCCGAATATAGACCATCAAAGAGACCAATGAATGTCCCTCCATCGATGTTTTCATAGACAGAGTCCCTGGTCATGATATGCTTGTTGATCTTATCAGCAATACCATATGACAAAGCACCCAACGTTGTTGGGGTTACACGCACTCTAAAATCCATAGACTCATCAGGAACAGTTTGTGTCGTGATAGTCAAATCCATTAGACCAAGCAGTCTCAATTTCGGCATATTCAAATCCTCGGTGATCTCCATCTTCTTGTTGCCGGACAAATTTAAATGTCTTAACGATTTGTTATTCTTCCAATTCCATTCATACTTAGAGTTTGAAGTGTTATATTTCAGGTCATTTGAGCCAACATCCATCACTTCTAAATTCGCCAAATTCGATAAGTCGGCAGGAAGAGTACGGAATCTGTTACCGTTCAGGTGTAAGACCTTCAGTGCGGACAATTCGTCAAAGTCGTCTGGAAGCGTGGATAAGGAATTACCAGAGAGATATAACTCCTGTAGATTAACTGCCCTCCCTAGAGTTCCCTGTGGGATATCCATGATTCTATTATATGACAAGGAGAGCAACGTCAAGTTTGATAAATTCTTGATGACATCGAAGCAATTATCATCCAATTGATTATCAGATGCCCATAGACGAACTAAGGTGTTATGTTTAGCCTCTGGGGCCTGAGAAATCAAGTTGGAAGAAACGTTGACCTCCTCCACAAAGGAAAAGTCCGGAATAATCTTCAGATTGTTATCATGAAGATCCAACACTTTCAATTTCGTTAATGATGAAAATTCAGGAAGTTGCTCCAAGTTGTTGCTATATATTGATAGCTCTCTCAAGTTATAAAGGCTGGAAATGTCGGGTAACTGACGCAAGGCATTCTTGCTCAACTCAAGTTTTTCCAATTTCGAATGTGATAAGATGGTAGACGGCAATGATGTCAGCTTAGCCTTTGATAAGTTCAAGGAAACTAAATTTGGTGATTTAATGTTCAATTGCGTTATAGGATTGGATTGAAGATCCAAAGTTCGCAAACTTGGTAAAGGATCAGCAATGTTGGAGATGTTGTTGTTTGAAAGGTACAAATTTTCAATGTTTGATTCTGGGAGACGGATGACAGAGATGTCGTTGTGCCTCAAATTCAAGGTTCTCAAGTTGGATAGGCAGATGTCAATCTTAGTTAGGTAATTGGAAGACATGTTAATCTTCTTTATAGATGACAAGTTGTTGATGGATGATGGTAAGCATCTGAGTTTGTTGTAAGATAAATCCAACTGCAGTAAGTTCGTCAGCTTGTTAATAGATTCTGGATATGTTTCAAATTCGTTAGAGCTGAGATCCAAAATCTTCAAACTCGAAGGGAGATCAGGTAAATCTAAAAGCTTGTTACAATTCAGAGTCAAGATGGACAAGTTCTTCAAAAATGAGATATTAGCAGGGATGCGTCCAATAAAATTTCTTTCCAAATCTAAGGATACCAGCTCCCTAGCATAGACGACGTTCTGTGGAAAATTCTTAGCTCTGATATTCACCATTCTTAGGGAACTCAATTGAGAATTTGCAGTCTGGAAGAAATCTAAAGGTAATGATATATCACCATTGTTGGAAACATCCAAACTCTGAACTTTTGATGAATAACACAAAGCAGGGATCTTTTGCAGGTCTTTGCTCTTCAAGTTAACGTGTACAAGATCTCTGTTCATATATTCTTCTTCTCCAGGACTTAATTGCTTGAGTACATCATGATGCAATATGAATTTAAATAGATAACCAAGGTCCAAGCGTCCAATCTCTTCCATCTTATCAGCCTCTGTGTACCCTGATAAGAGTAGCAAGTTTGTCTGAATCTTCACTGGTCTTTGATATGGCTCCAACTTCTTTGTGACCCTACCTACTCTCAAACTGAGCTTATAATCACCGGCAAGTTGATATCTTCCTTTCAGGAACTTGATTAATTCTTCTGCAGTTTCATTGTAAGGTCTCTTCAATGTAGAAGCAAAGTCATCATCCTCCGCATGGATCCGTATATGATAGAGCTTGTTCTGAATGGTGTGATCATCAACATGTGTCAACGTGTACGTCTTTCTGACGACATAGTCGTCTTCATCCTCCTCAGGGTAATGACCTGTCTCATCCATCTTGACATCCCAACTCTCTGGTGCAGCCCAACCCTCCTTGGAGCCGTCAGGAGTCGTGGCTTCTGAATGGCCCACAATGTCAGTCATATCGAGGTCCGCCACGTTAATTGTCATCACGGAATCGTTAGCACTTTGATTTCCCAGAGATAGGTTTCTAATTCCACTGATCATACTAGCACCCATGCTAGGACTATGTACCATCGGCGTTGACTTTGGAACATACTCTGTAGGATCACTAGAGTGTGATGTTGGTTCTCTCAGTGCATTAGCATGTGATGGTTGTGAGAGCGACTTCAGCGTTCTATGGATCTCAACGGTGCTCTTTCTCTTCTCGTCCCGGATCGAATTGATGAATTTGCCAAAGATGCTTCTTTTTTGCTTCGGTTTGATTGGCTGTTTGAATGGCGGTTGCGGGTCCTGGCTGCCCATGTGGTGGAAACCCCTATAAGTGTGTGCCACACCTCCAGAGGTGACAGGTCCAATACCTGTTGCATGGCTAAATGTTGTGTTTGTGGGGCTTTGTGGTTGTGCCATGGCGTCTTGTTTGGTTTCAGCAAGGGACACTTTCCTCGATGTCAACGGTGACACCTCGCCCTCTGAGCCAGTGGAACGCTTGCCCCGAGGGTGGATTGTGTAGTTGGTGTCAAACCCGGGCATCTTTCTGGGGTTATCTTTTGGATTCCCTCAGGAGTTGTCTTATTGGTGCGCTTTGTGATTTATCTCCTTCTTTTCGAGGTTGGTTGCCTGTTGATGCATAGCGGGTCAGGTGGATTTTTTTTGTTAGGGCGAAAGCTTACGTGGACAGGAGTACTTAACAGAATGACACATAAACTTAGGCAGATCAACCACTAAAAATGATTTTATAACCTCTTTAATAAGATTTCAACTACGGTAATCACCGTTGATTGTGACATACTCATGGGACAGGTCACATGTCCAGAAAGAGGCACCTTCGCCACCACCAGTACCCAAATCAACAGCAATTTCCAGATCCTCGAACTCAAGAATCTCCGACGCTCTGGCTTCATCGACAACTTCCGGTTCACCGTTGACAAGAAGTTTCAACTCCGGAGAACCATCCGTTGGGACAAAGGAGACGTTGGTCTTTGTAGTGTTAACCTCAACGTCAGAATACCCGATAGCACAGAGAATTCTTCCCCAGTTGGCGTCCTTACCGTACAAGGCGGTCTTAACCAACGGAGAGTTAGAGATGGTCTTTGCAACCTTATGTGCATCTGCATAGGAAAGGGCATCCTTTACATTGATGGTAACAAACTTAGTAGCACCTTCACCGTCACGAACGACCAGTTGGGCCAGAGTCTGAGCGAACTGGGTGATCTCTTCACGGATTAATTCAAAAGATTCGACAGTGGTTTCGTCAATAGTTGGACCACCTGCGGCACCGTTTGCCAAAGCAACAATTGTATCATTCGTGGACATATCACCATCCACCGAGATAGAGTTGAAAGAACGGTTCACTGCATATGATAAGATTGATTTCAGAGCCTTAGGTTCAATTGGGGCATCGGTGACGAAAAATCCAAGAAGAGTAGCCATGTTTGGACAGATCATACCGGCACCTTTGGACAATCCCGCGATTCTATAAGTATGATTGTTGATACTGATTTCCTTGGAGACGAGCTTTGGGAAAGTATCGGTGGTCATAATACCTTTAGCACAAGTCAACCAATGGTCATGATCATCGCCGAGAGATTCACTGTGGAGCTTTGGAATCGAAGGGAGGATTTTATCCATGGACAGTTGTTGACCAATGACACCTGTAGACATGCACAATGTGGATGGCTTCGATGGGTCAGATGAAACTAACTTGTCAACAGTAGAGACGATCTCTTGGGCATTGGCCAGGCCTTTAGTACCAGTAACAGCGTTGGCACAGCCAGAGTTGATGATAATGGCGTTCACTTTGTCAGTTTGGGAAAGAATCTTCGAGGACAGTTGCACTGGAGCGGCTTTGAACTTGTTTGTGGTGAATACGGCAGCGGCAGAAGCCGGTTCGTCAGAGACGATCATGGAGAGGTCCAATTGGGAATTCTTCTTCACACCAGAGGAGATAGCACCGACCTTGTAACCCTTTGGGTAGAGACCAGCTGATGGAACATACTTTGTGTACTTGTTGCACACCGAGGCACTTGTAGAGAAGAGTCTCTTGCTCATGTTTCCGGATATTTGTAATTGCTTTAGGCTCGAGTTTGGTGATGGAAGAGAGTGAGTCAAAGATATTAGGGCCTCGAACTTCCCAAAAAGAGGTCGTAAGAGGGGCTGAAGGGAGCGGGTTTCGGAGCCATTGGTTGTACATTACACATATGCTATAACCTATAGTCATTGTAACTAATGAAAATGACCAGATACCTCCAATTACCCTTCCACTTGCACTAAAACAACCTCTATCATCACCATTAAAGCTGCACGGGCTGTATAACCTTTCCCCCTTTGGGTGCCTGCCCACTCTTCCCAGTAAAAAGTGAAAAATCTTCGACAGGACACAAAGCACAGAAAGGGCAGTTCAGTCCATTCAGAAAGCAGAACAATATGTCCACTAAGGAAGCCAAGCCAGACTACTCCATCAACAACTCCGACGTCGTCGAGAAGTACAGAACCGCTGGTGTTATCTCCCAAAAGGTGCTAGCCCACGTCAAGACTCTCGTCGTTGATGGTGGAAAGATCTTTGATATCTGTCAGGTCGGTGATGAACTGCTCGAGGACGAAATTTCTAAGATCTACAACTCAAAGAAGAATAAGGTTGAGTCTAAGGGTATTGCCTTCCCAACCTCCATCTCTCCAAACTCCATTGCTGACCACTTATCCCCAATCTCTGCGGACGATGAGGCTGCAAACTTGACCTTGAAGGCCGGTGATGTCGTCAAGATCCGCCTCGGTGCCCAAATCGACGGTTTTGCTTCCATTGTCTCTGAGACTGTTGTTGTTGGTGCTTCCAAGGAATCTCCAGTCACTGGTGCCAAGGCTGATTTGTTGACTGCTGCTTACAAGGCATCTGAAGCTGCCTTGAGACTCATCAAGCCAGGTAACAAGAACACTGATGTGACCAAGATCGTCGATAAGGTTGCTGCCGAGTACGGTGTTGTACCATTGGAAGGCATGTTGTCCCATAACCAGGAGCGTAATGTTTTGACTGGTCCAAATGAGATCATTATAAATCCAAGCGATGACCAAAAATCCCAAGTGTCTCCATTCGAATTTGAGATTGGCCAAGTGTTTGGTCTCGACATCTTGATGTCCGCTGGTGAGGGTAAAGTGAAGCCATCTGAGATTAGAACCACCATCTACAAGTTGACTGGTAACTCTTACCAATTGAAGCTCAAGTCTTCTCACTTGGTGTTGAATGAAATCAAGAGAAAGGCCTCCCAATTTCCATTCTCCATCAAGAACTTGGACGACCCAACAAAGGGTAAGACTGGCTTGAAAGAGAACTGTAATCACGGTACCATGATTGCCTACGACATGTACCAAGAGAAAGATGGTAAGGACATTGCCCAAGTCTATGTTACCGTCGCCATCACCAAGAACGGTCTTGTCAAGTTCACCTCCACTGACTTCGACGAGGAGGTTGTCAAGTCTGACAAAGAGCTCTCTTCTGAGTTGAAGGAACTCATCTCTAAGTCCTTGAAGGTTAAAAAGGCTAAGAACTAAAGAGTTCGTTCATGACTGTTTATTGTTCTCTTTCTTTTACTGTTTTAAAAAGAGAAAAAGGCATTTTGATGATCTTCTAAGCGTGTAGAACATGATGGAGTTAAGACATTAATCATTTACTCCCTCTCCCCTTCCCATTTCTATCTCATCCTTGAACCCTTTCTTTTTGACACAAAGACAGTTGTTGGAAGCATTGCGGAAAAAAGAGCAGAATTTTGGAACGCGTTGTCCTCAGAGGACATCACCAAAAAATAAGAAGTACGTCAACGCGAAGGACAGGAGTCCAATATTTGTTCGTTTGGGTCTTAAGAGTCTATTGGCTTGGTGATTCTAGTGTTTCCATTAATAACTATTCGTTTTTTTTTGCTATTGAAACCTCCAATTGAGTACTTTTGGGCTATTGTTGATAAAAGTAATGATGACATCTTCTCATGCCACACCCATGTCTGACCAACTGGATGCGATGCCGGCTTCATCCAGTACAACTGTGAGGTCAAGAACTTCCTCACGGAAAACCTCACAGCGTAGCTCAAGGATGACTTCGCCCGCTGTGGAAGTGCAGAAGGTTGAGAATGTTGGGACTACAAAGAGACGTCGCTCTGCGAGACTTTCTGAAGTTGAAGAGGAAGCTAAGAAGCAAGAAGACGAAGCTAAAAAGAAGCAGCAAGAAGAAGATAATGGGAAGAGGGTGCAGGAAGATATGTCAAAAGACAGGTTTCAATTCGAGAGCGTGAAAAATCTTGGGACTGCCAATCCTAACAGTTCTAGAAATATCATAAGAACACCAAGAATGAAATCAAAACGATTTATCGAAACTGATGAGAAGAAAGGAAAGCTTCAAAATGTTAATGAACCGGAGAATGCGGATGGGCAAAAGAGGCAGCTGGACTTCTTCCCTGAGAAGAAGATCAAGCAACTAACACTGACTCTGAAGAGACGAAAGCCTCCATCAATGAGTTCTGACGATGATACAACACCGATATCTGGCCCGAGATCTTTGAAAAAAGTTGCTTTAAACCTGAGAGGTGGATGGGAGTTCAATGAGCCACCAAGTAATGAGCCGATCATGAGCGTCACCGGGTTACCATTGGGTGCTCCACCAACGGCAAAGATCAAGAAGGAATCTCTTTGGCCTCGGAGACATTCAAAGAAGTCATCTCGTTCCAAGAATTCTTCAAGGGTTTCTCCTACAACACCTTCTGCCGATGAGGAGGATTATAACTCATCGCCAGAGACTACGCAATTACAGTCAGAGGAGTATACAAGGAAACTAACGGAGAGTTTGAAGACGCGAATAAATGAGAAGCTTCAGAAACCTAGTGAAATTCGTTCATCGAGATCTCTCAAACCTGTTCCAAAAGAAGGTGCTTTCAAGTATGGCCAGAAATTTGTGAAGAATGAAAACATAGGTGATGTACCACAGACTCCAAGAAAGTCTGGGAGGGACAAATCGAAGAAGAAAATCAAAAATTCATCGCCAAAGAAGAATCGTGAAAACCCATTTGGTTATAACAATCCTATGCAGCTCGCTGGTGAGAAAAGAGATAGCGCATATGACTTTACTGACCCTACGAAAGATAATGAGGACTTTTGTTCCGCTTGTGGCGGATACGGGAAGTTCTTATGTTGCGAAAGTTGTCCCAAATCGTTCCACTTTGCATGCTGCTATCCGCCATATGAAGAAGATGGCCTTCCGGAAGGTGAGTGGCTGTGTAAAGAGTGTGAAACGAAGAAGAACCCACCACCACCGCACAAACAAGGTTTATTTGCTAAATTACTCGATAATCTGGATCGCAGAAATCCAACTCAGTTCAGATTACCAAGAAGAATCACAGATAGATTCGAAGGTGTCACGGTTGGTAAATTGGGTGAGTATGAAGATACAAACTACAAACCTTATAGACCCGCAAAGATTGGATCTTTTGAACAGACCAATCCTGAACTGCATTACGATAAGGAAGGTAACCCGCTTGTATGTGTCAAGTGTGGATTAACCGGCATCACTGCTGAAAAGACCATGGGAAAAGTTGATAAGCCGATCATCACTTGTGAATACTGTCCTTCAACATGGCACTTGGACTGCCTGGATCCTCCTATGGCTACCGTGAAACAACTCGGTACAAAATGGAAGTGTCCAAACCATGCTGACCATCTGCTTTCGAATAAGCAAAGACGATTGAAAAAACCACAAATTGTTGATGTGGATCAAGTTCATGGGTTCAAGAACAATGGTGACATTGATATTGGGCTTGAAGACAGTGACGATGAAAATGGTTTGTATCGTGCTATTCCTACGCCATCATTCTTTGAAAACGAAGATATTGAAGGTGGTGTTTCTGCCACACCCAATAAGACACAGCTGAAGCTTTGGAATGATAAATTCGTCATTCATAGGGTACCTGAACGTGGTATCGTTCTTGATTTTTTGGGTAAGATAAAGGATGAAAGAGAACAATCTACGCGTGCAAAGATTGACGTTACGTATAGGATGGTATTGGAGGACCATGAGTTGTTGCAGAGACTTGTCAATGATGAGAATCGTGATCAAGATGAGAAGCAAGCTATTAAGTCGCTTGTTCAATTGAAAGAGCTGGATTTGCAAGAACTTTCGAGAGCAGCTGGAGCCGAGCTCGAAGCCATAGAAGCACAGAAAACAAAGGATGCTCTCACGGATGAAGAGATAAGGGATCTTTTATATATTAAGAGGCTTTTAGCATTGAAGGGTAAAGATGAGCTCATTGAGTTTTTGAAGAAGTAAGACGAATTTCCGTAAGGGATGAAAAGGATCGAAATAGATACATACGCACATATATTCAAGAGCATACGGCATTTTGTTTAACCATTCCAATGGGTTTTAGGGTCACTGAACCATGATTTAATATTAAAAAGAGTGTTACACATATAGCCTATCGATGTGGCCCGTACCGTAGTCTGTTTTGATTTCGGATCTTGTCAACAACACACTCTCTCTATAGAGCAGAAGAGATTATCTGACCAGAAAAGGGGCTTTAAAGACAAAGAGATGGTTGATATCACAGTGAACTTGAAACCATCGAACAAACCTCTAGTTCAGGGATGTCCTGGTGTCCCTAAGACCTACGTGAGTGTATCCTAAAAACGGTGTGATTTATTTCAGTAAACTGACAGCAAGGTCATAGCCCACCATTGTAGGAACTTTGGAGATAAGAACCACATCCGACGTACCACAGTGCATAACTACCGTGCGGATCCATTTTTTAACTGTTGATACTTTAAAGTCCAAGGTGAGAGACGTTCCAACCAGTCTACGCAAGGTTAACTATGAACTTATAACGACGGTGAATGATAGGGTGATATCAATGGATCTGCCCTTCATCATTGGTATCAGAAATGATATCCCTCCAACTTCTGAAGGCCTGAGAGGAAATACGAACCATAAGCTGGAAGTTGTGGTCACAATGGGCAAAGTGCAGCGTCAATTTGAGTTCCCAGTAGTGATCACTACTTATGATACGCTACCACTGTACAGGCAGTTCAATGAACCTATTTCGAAAGTTGTGGATAGTAAAGACACGCATGTGATGATTGATTACTCATTTCCTGCTAGTGCTATTGGTCCAAGTGAGGACCTTCTGATGAATTGTAAAGTGAGTGTAAATTCTGCATATTCGAATCTGAATGATAAGGTAAGGTTGAAGAGAATCACCATGGAATTAGTGGAAATATTTGACTGCCGGTGTGATAAATCCTTCATCAAGGAATCTGTCCTTTCTTCAAATGTGAAAGACTGTCAGTCAAGGCCGATTGGAGTCAGAGGTCTAAATGAAAGCTTGACTATACGGTTAGAAGACACGGAGAACAAATTCAAGCTCTTCATGAAGCATCAGGATAAGAATCTTTTGGAGAGTGATCCTGGTTTGAAGAGACCACGCAATGATTTGAAGCCGTTGATTATTGATCATATGGATGATCCCATCCCATTAACTCATCATCAACCAATGACCAAGCGATCAGTGCTGTTTAGCACGTACTACGAACTGAGGGTCCACTTCAAATTCTCAGGAGCAAAAGATGTTGATATCACACAGCCCATCACAATAGCTCCTTTTGATAGAAGTAGGAGTATCTATCTTCTGAAATGGATCCTAAGAGAAAGTGAGATGGCCGAATCCTTCTTACAGAATTTGGAAAAGGACATGGGAAAGATCAAGTACGACAAAAGATACGACATACTGGCTTATCCACAGAGACCACCTGTGAAGATGAGGTCCAAGGAAGATAAACACAAGTTTATATAAGTAAAAAGAGAAATCACGACTAGACTGAAAGGCTATTTCTTACGTAAGTGCTGACGTGTATAGATAAAGCAGGGATTTCGGGAGCGTTGGTGCTTTCATTCTTCCCAACTCCCAGAACAGAAAAATCCAACCATCCAGAATATGTCGCTACCTCCGTATGCTCCCGTTTCAGGATCCACTTTGAGAGCAACTTCGCACAACTTGGATATCGAAGTGCCCTTATATCAAACACCTAAAGAACGTGAGATCATAGAGTCGCTGGGCGAATTGTACTCCATCATATCTGTGCTAGACATCGTTGAGAAGGCATATGTAAAGGACACGATATCAGAAGATGAATACACTCCTACTGTTTTGAAATTGCTGGCTCAATACAACACACTACTAAAAAATGAACAGATCCAAAAGGATTTTGGATCACTATCGCATTTCAAACAGAGGTACGGGCTCCATTGTCCACAGGCTACGTCAAGGATTGAAATCGGTGTTCCTGCCACTGTGGAACATGCCGTAAACTATTCAAGCGGATCAAATCCTCAGAGTGTCTCCTCGAATGCCCGAGCTGTTGCTGAAGCCACTGGTAACTTCATCACCGTAATGGATGCTCTGAAGTTGAACTACAGAGCCAAGGATCAATTGCACCCCCTGTTGAGTGACCTGATGACCAGTGTAAATAAAGTGAGCTCCAAGGAGTTTGAGGGAAGGCCAAAGTTGATTGAATGGCTTATCAAGATCAACAAGATGAACGTTTATGAGGAATTGGGGGAGGAGGATTCGAGACAGCTTTTGTTTGATCTTGACAACGCATACAAGGGATTCTACACAATGCTCGAATAAACAGCAAACCTTGCGGTGCAATTAAATGATCGAATCGATCTCTCTAGCGTAGTTCAAAGTGTTCTTAACCAACCTTTCACTTGGCGTAATCTCACTATCATCGTCATCGTAACTGAACAATGGGTTCTCCGACTGAGGATTGAAGATCAATTCATTCTTTTTAATAGTCCAGCTTTGTTCCTTTGCCCATGATTCCACCTCTTTCTCATTGTTAAGGAAAAGCAGGTACTTGGCATTAGAGAACGGTAATGATTTATAACTTTTTTCAATGGATCTTGAGATCTCGAATCTGATAGCCTGCAGCAAGGTTTCATCAAAGATGTTGAATTCTTTGAGTTTTTGCTTCTCTTCAGAGTCTGTATCCTTGATCAACTCCACGGCCTTGTCGTAGTAACCTTCCAATACCCAGTTCTCAATCTTTATAGGGTAGTTCAAATACAAATCATTCTCAATGTTCTTGATGTTCTGATTCAAAAATTCCAACTCACTGTGGAACCTCACAACATCACCTTTGGACAGAAGAAGTAATAAATATAGTGAAAGGATCTTGTTCTTCTTTCCACTCTTCGATAGTTGAATATTACCGACTTGGTTGAAATAGAACGCTCTCAATTGCAACACCAAACTTTCAAACTTTTCCAGCTCACGACAGTTGATAGCGCACAGTGCACCGATTTCCAGTATCGAACGAGAGATCAGCAAATCCCCGACGTAATGAACATTATCCAATTGCTTCAAGTCTGGTACCAAGAGGGAGTTTTGTACCAATAGGATTTGAATCTGGGGCAAAAGCTTCAGGGCACCGGCATGGTTATGAGACTCGAAAGCCTGTTTGAGTTCATTCGTCAATTGCTCGAGAGAAGGCATTGGACTCTTTGTGTGGGGTTCTTTCTTGCTGTTGAAGATTCAGTGAATCTCTTCATAGTTATTACAATTTGGGTGGCGAAACTTGTTTTCGTAAAACGACTTCGCGGTATCGCGAATATTTCCCTGTCTGCAGATCAGGAAGTTTTCGCGATATTGGTACTAGAGGCCTCTGCCCTATCAAATATACCGATGAGCCCATATACTCGGAAAGAAGAAGAGGTTCCAATGACCACCATCAAGAAGGGTCTCAACGTTCCGGAGATCACCAATCATACGGCCTTGGATTCTCTGTTCTCCGAGTTCGAACAGTTCCTGAAGGTGGATGAGCGGTCGGCTCAATCTGCCTTGATACAGCTATACAACAAGTGCTCTTCAACTGATAATAATGACACTTTAGGAATGATTAATGTGCTCGCAGACCATTGCTTTGACCACCTTGATAAGATGCAACAGCTTTCTATAGAGAAGAAAGAAGCACAGGCTAGTAACCCTGAGAAGTCCAACCTCATCACCATCTCATTACACGATATGCAATACTTCAATGCTCTCTTGAATGTGATTATAGTGCAGTTGATCTATCCCTTGCTACCTGCTACCGTTGGAATCCCTTTGGAAAAGCGAAGACTAAAGAGCTTCATCAAGAGGACTAAGCTGTTCCAGTATGAGCGTGCCACTGGTGAGGTTCATTCAACAATGTTGAAAATTATCAGTAGATTCCAGAGTATATTTGACAAAGGTGGAGATGTTAAAGAGCTCATGATGAAAGCAAGTGGACTGACTGACATATTGACACTCATAATGGTATTGATTCATGAATACGACTCTTCGTTGAGGCAAATGTACTTACGATTCGAAGACATGTCTGACACTTATAACCTCTTTGGGATCTATACGGCATTACTCCAGACAACCAAACAACCAGAATACAAAGCATTTATCTCATCAAGACTCACATCTATCACTATCTACCGATCCAATGGCCTCGTCAGTCTAATAGACTTCATTGTGGGTATAAGAGACAATCAAGAGGTGAACATTGATAAGTTTAACCATGTGAATAGGATCTTGATGGCCAAGCCAAAAGACATTACAAGTATTGAATACTTCACTAAACTGTTTGACCAAATATATGACGTTCTGGTCTACATAAATAGACCTATACTACTCTCTGTGGTTGTTAATTTCATCAGAGTACTCTATGATCGTAATAGAAGGATTGTACAGGATTTCCTATTCAAGAGGATATGGAAGATATGGAACCCCTCTGTGCATGGGTTTAAGCAAGGTGATACAATTATCTCTGAGAAACAACTTAACGACGTCACCAACGTACTGATATCTCTAACGAAGGAATCTTCTGAAGAGTTCCTCAATGATCTATTCTCCGAGGTGATTCTGCAACTGTGGTGCTTTTATTTCTACTTGAAGAAGCGTAGACTGGATTACTCATCTATCGTGTCGAATATTCTCGTTTCGTTCTTCACTATCACTTCTAATAATGAGTATTTGAAGATGGTGATCTCTAATATGATCAATCAACATGGAGAAGGTTGGATATTCTCAACTACATTGGAGAACAAACTCACTTCTATAGTTAAATCCTCCATGTTGGACGAAACAACCAACTTCGAAATCTTAGAAGACATTGATCTTGGTCTAGACATCATTTGTGATTTACTATCGAATCTGAGTAATGAAGTTGTCAGAACTCAATTCCTCATCGTTTTGAATAGATGGATCCTAGAACAAGGCTCCAACGAACTTGATGAAACCAATCCATTCATCATGCTTGTTGACTTGAAGTTCTTGGAGAGAGTGAATGAAAAATTTAAAGAGTCATTGACGGACAGACCTGAAGAGATGTTACTCGTAATACAAAACTTGCTATCCTCCAAGTTTGAAGGCTTTGCAGAACAAGGGGATAATGAAGTGGATTCCGACGATGAGGACGAAGATGATGAGGATGTAAGTGATGGTCTCACCATTTTATTGAAACTTCTATCTGCTATCATATCTGAAACAACACCTCCAATGTTGATGAAATATCAAGATACGTTGGAGAAGATTTCTAGCACATTGGGAAAACACACGTCGGATAAGCACTGTATGGCGTTGAATTCAAGAATTGAAGGCCTCTTGAAAGGAGATTATAAGCTTGAAGAAGAAGATGCTATCATCCATGACAAGGATCTCTTTGAGAAAGCCATCGCCAATATCAATGACCCATTGGTTCCTATCCGTGCACATGGTTTATATCTCTTGCGTCAGTTGATCATGAAGAAGTCTCCTGTGTTGACATTGCAGTTTGCATTGGATCTCCATATGGTCCAGTTACAGGATCAGGAACCATTCATTTACTTGAACGTCATCAAATCCTTAAATGAGCTAATCGAGTTTGATTCACAGGGCACTATTGAATTCCTAACAGTGTTCTACTTGGATAAAAATGAAAAATTAGATGATAGATTAAAAGTTGGTGAAGTTATCATCCAATTCATCGATCGTCAAGGTGAACTATTGACTGGTTCACTTGTAGATCAGCTGGTTAATATGACTCTCATGATTATCAGGGACTTTGAAGAAGATGAAAGGCTTCGTATGTCTTCTATGTCATTACTTGGTGAAGCTTTGCGAACCAATGCTCGAGGTATCCACTCATTTATCAAGGATGCCCTGGACTGTTCTATTGGTGTTTTGGAGATGGAGCAGAGTGATATAATAAAAAGAGCGGCAGTTGTTCTTATTGGCGACTTGCTGGCCTTTGGTGGGTTGGATGCTGTTCCAAAAGGATATGGTATCAAGATTCAGCGAGTATTGGACTATGAAAGAGTTAAATGCTCCGACTACTTGTTGATGGAACAGATTGATAAAGTGAAGTCCATTATCGAAGAGTTGAAGAGAGATAAGCTCACGGTTCAAGTCCCAAGTAAGTTTGACAAGCTGAGAATCTAGTCACTGTGTGTTCGTATTATCACTCCGAAGCTGCTGGTGTTGAAATGGAACAGATAGTTCTCAATTAAACATGATTCTCTTCTCTCCGAATGCGGAGTTGTAGTGGCAAACAAATTACTATGTGGCTTCATCGACATGTCATAAATCATGGTCGGAATGGCCGTTGTCAAGATGATGGATCTTTCAGAGGAAAGAAAGTATGCTTTTTTCTGAGACAATGAACAGAAGAGTAGTTAGTTTCTAACTCCATCCACAGGCTGACCAAATCTGGAAAGGTTAAGAACTCCCAGTAATCCTCAAAGGTATCATACTACAGCTGTAATTTCACGCAGTAATCATCCTGAAGTTCACAGATTTATTTCACTTGAGAGAACCGAGGGTCAAGACTGATTCACTGGCAAAAGTTTCGTTTCTGGCGTTCACTATGTTAAATAAGTTCGCAAGATTATTTTCTCATCTCTTGGATTGCAGGTTGTTTACCAACCGTATTGTCTAATTCGGCTGGAAGTAGATAGTTTCGTTCTCCAGAAGATAAAAGAATAAGAAGCAAACCTACTACACTTGAATGGATGACATCCTTATTCTGTAACTATAAAGATTTTCCAAACTTAATGATCATCTGCTTCTTGAAAGGAAAATATTCATGACATCTTTCTCTTCTCCCTTGTAGCTGCTGTATGTGTCTGACCTCTACTTTCTAGGGAGATCTGAACATCGTAAGACTTTTATCATGGATTTTTTTGTGATATCCCCTACAGTCGACAGGATCTTCATAAAATTTAGTCCTACCTGAAGAATCAAAAAACCTCCTCAACTGGCTCAATATCCTTCAACTGTTCCATCTCCAGTACTACCTTCGGTCTCTTGAACCATTTCAGACCCAAGCTGCTTAGCACCACACTAATCGAGCTCAAAGCCATCGCAGCACTAGCCCACACTGGAGATAATCTGGTGTTGTGGTAAGGATATATAACACCGGCAGCAATAGGAACACCAATTGCGTTATAACAAATTGCCCAACCAAAGTTAAAACGAACTCTTTGGAACACTCTGCGACTCAATTTCAGTAAGGTCAATAAGGTGATCAATGGATGACTAGGAGATAATAGGACAAAGTCTGACGATGTCAATGCAAGATCTGACCCCGAAGCCAATGCAACACCTACATCTGCTGCAGATAAGGCAGGTGCATCATTGATACCATCACCAACCATCGCAATAACTGGTGGCTTACCCTTAATCAAATTGGTGGTTCTTATCCACTTGATCTTGTCTGCCTTCTCTTCGGGGAGAACTTCAGCAACAACGTTATCGATACCCAACTCTCTTGCAATAGTATTAGCAGTCGTAGCATTATCACCAGAGATCATCCATGTCTGAATTCCACTTTTCTTCAACTCTTCTATCACATTCTTCGCCTCTGGACGAATCTCATCACGACAAGCCAAAAGCAAGACAGGTATATGTTGATCAGTACGGAAGAAAGCCTGACACTTCAAAGCAACAACGATAATACTTTTACCTTGAAGCTTCCAATCATTCAAAACTCTTTGTTGGTGTGATGTCAACATGACTTTGTTCTCCACCATGAGCTTCTCATTACCCAGTAGAACACTAGAAGGTCTCCATTTCTTCCAACAATCTTCTTCTTCTTCTTCAATCATAACTTCACCTTGTAAACCTCTACCAGCAATTTCATGAATCTCTGGAACCTTCATCTTGCCTAGATGGATTCTATGTTGCTCAGCAGTTCTATCAACAAAAGATTTCACGGCTTTAGCCAACGGATGACTTGAGTTCACTTCCATGTCTCTAGCAGCCTGAAGCGCAAATGTCATTATATCCTTATCAGAGTGCACACAATAGTTCGTTATCTGAGGCTCACCACCAACAGTCAAAGTGCCTGTCTTATCAAAGCAAACAACATTGATCTTCGATCCCTCTTGGAATGCCAAACCACCTCCACGGGCAAGAATACCATTTTGTGCAGCTAAACCAGCACCGACAAACAAGGCAGTAGGAGCAGCCAAGCCAATTCCACAAGGACATGCGATAACAAAGACAGCAATTGCAAACTCTAGAGACCATACTGCCCATCCACCAATATCATTATCCATGTAGGTTTCCGGTAAAGCCCCAGTATAACCCAACGAGAGCCAAATAACCCATGTGACAATGGCCAAGAAGGTAATCAATGGAACAAAATACCCTGTCAAGACATCAGCAACTCTTTCAATTGGCGCTCTGCGCATTTGGCCATCTCTTACAGTATTCACAATGTGGTCCAAAAGGGAAGTACCGTCCAATGCCGACAACTTGGCAATGATGGGTTGTGGTCCTTTGTTCACTGTACCGGCAAAGACTTGTTCACCTGGACCATGGATCACTGGATGAGATTCACCAGTCAACGCACTCTCGTCGAATTGAGTTTTTCCCTGGATGACAATGCAGTCTGCCGGTGGAGATTCGCCAGGGACGATACGGATATAATCACCAACTTCCAAGAGATTGATCGGAACTTTCTGATCTTCACCGTACGACTCGTCAGATACTTGAGTCAATAGGGTTGCAGTGTTTGGCTTTAACGATCCCAAGCTTGTAATGGCTTCTGCTGTCTTGGTTTTTGAGTAAGATTCAAGCAGTCTTCCAATCAACAAAAAGAAACTCAAAAAAACCACAGAGTCAAAATAGCTGGAAGTAAAACCATGACCTGTATTCGGTTCAACATGAGCACTCAAAGCCAATAATACAATACTTGCAACATAAGAAACAGTAGTACCCAAACACATCAACAAGTTCATACTTCCGAATCGGAACAATCTTCTCTTCCAAGGAACATTATGCTTCCAGAGAGCACGGATCTCTTTAAAAGCCTTGACGTGGAAGATATCGGCGGCAAAGAAATAGACTGGAGTTGCCAAGAAGAATAATATCCAAGTCATTCTTGAGACGTTTCCTATCCACATTGGGGAATCGAGCCATTTCTTGAAAGAATTTCCCTTTGGAAGTAAGGACATGCCAACGACACCAAACACGAATGTCGGGATGGCCAATACTGTAGTGAGCAAGAGTCTGTATGCAATTTTGAGAGTCTCTTTCTTTGCAATATTTCGAAGATGTTCATCCAAACTGATATCTTCAATGATTTCCACTTTGAAGTTTCGATCTTGGATCTCTTTTAGAACTGATCTTATTGTCAACATTGGTGGTGATGGGATATATGTAAACTTTACGAAAGGATGTTGCAATGTGATTGGGTCATCAATTACAACAGATTCACCATGCAGTTTTAATATCTCAGTGATTGCCTCTGGGCAATGTTCACAGAACATCCCTGATATTTTTAAATTCACCGTTCGGGTAAGCTTCTTGACACTTGCATGATTGACCTGTGTAATACTAATCACACCGAAATCAAACCCACAATCTTCAATTGCATCTTTCAACTCTTGGATTTTTTGCGACTCTTTAGAATCCATAATGAAGATGCCAGATTTAGAAACAACAGAAATTGCATGTTCAACTAGGAATGGCAAGTCTGCGACAGCGTTTGAGATTGAAGAAGCACAGGCAGCACAAGTGATACCTCCAATAGCTGCATTGACACGATACTTAGTCTCTCTTTCCACTGGGAGCAGTTCAACGAGTGTTGCACTATAGCCTGAGTCTTTGATGGATTGGATGATCAAATTGGTAACTTGTTTATTTGGCACGATGACAATGGCAGTCTTGTTTACTGCATCAACTGAGCAACTGAGGTCGTGAGATTTGTACTTGGAGAGGACCTCGTTGATGGCGGAAGTGACTGCAGAGGCACAAGAAGAGCATGTCATTCCGGAGACTGCGAATAGGGCCCTATACTCCAACGGCCCTGAGTCCACTTGGGTCAATTCGGAGGAGTCATCTTTAGTGTCTTCATCATGACGACATTTGGAGCAGTGCTCTAAGTGCGCTCTCTGCCTCTTCTTCCTACTAAGATACTTCCACCATTTGAAATCTTTGGACTCGTGTAAAAGTTGAGCCTCAGTATCATGAATTTCATAGTCTTGAACAACGAACCCAGAATCTTCAATTAACGACACCACAGATTTGTACAGCTTCGGTAGTATACCGTCTTCGCATGCCACAGTAACATGCTCATCATCAATGACGTGCACAGTAGCCTTTGGCTTATCTGAAGACTGCTCTGTAGAGAAGATCTCTGCGAGTGCACCCCTTATGGACTTCTCGCAGTCTTCGCAGTGGATGTTTGACACTTTGATTGTCAGCAGTTGCATTGTGTAGTATTCCTCCTTTTTCTATCAACTCCCCTGAGTGGCGGCTCTCTATCCCTTTTTTATATGACACCGAGCGCTGTTTGTGCTGAGTGGAAGGAAAGTCAGCAATTAAGTCGCATGCAGGTTTGTAGGTTCGATCGGGGTCAAGACATATATATATATGTGCGGCGTGACAGACATGACGATACACAGCAAAAAGCTTGTTGTGATCTCTGTCATTAACCGTTCGACTCTTTTGCCCTCTTGCTGTTCCAAAGAAAAAAGGAAGTTTTGACGCAATCATCTGCTTTCGAAGCTGGACAGCCAATTTTGTTGTGTTACTCCTTAGTATTATTTTTACATTCATCAAGGTAAAATATGGGATGATTGTAGGGATATTGCTGTAAGTACTACACTGCGGTAATTAACTAGTTTCCTTCCCGGAGATGTAAACATTCACTGCTTGCTTTCATATAAGCTTCTCTCATAAGATACCCAAAACAGAAAAATATATGAAGAGAGCTCATTTTCTACTGCCCCCACCACTGGAAGATTTCGTCTGAAAACATATATGAAGGCTCTCAATGATATTGAAATGTATAATGTTTGAAAAGTGGCAATCAATCCAATAATTCGGTACTCTGCTAAGATTTATATATTATTATATAGTTATAATATACTTATCCCTTACAGGAATTGCCTGCAAAGAGCCTCGCTCAGTTCATGACATAAGCGCCAGCTCATCCAGCGAAGAAAAAGCACAAAAAAATTGTCAACATGAAAGAACAAAGTAAAAGACCGGAAAGCCTGTAAGGAAAAGACTAAAATGAGCACTTCCAGCTGCAGATTTTACGAGAACAAGTACCCAGAGGTCGACGATGTGGTCATGGTCAACGTCCAGCAGATCGCTGAGATGGGCGCCTATGTCAAGCTGTTGGAGTATGATAATATTGAAGGTATGGTTCTCTTGTCTGAGCTTTCTAGAAGACGTATCAGATCCATCCAGAAGTTGATCAGAGTCGGTAAGAACGAAGTCGTTGTGGTATTGAGAGTTGATAAGGAGAAAGGTTATATTGACTTGTCCAAGCGTCGTGTCAGCTCCGAAGATGTCCAAAGATGTGAAGAAAAGTATAACAAGTCCAAAGCTGCACACTCCATCTTGAGACACTGTGCGGAGAAGTTCGGTATGCCACTGGAGACTCTTTACCAGACCATTGGTTGGCCATTGAGCAAGAGATTTGGCCATGTTTACGACGCCTTCAAGATTTCCATCACAGATGATTCCGTTTGGGAAGGTATCGAGCCTCCTTCTGAAGACGTCCTGAATGAGCTCAAGAGTTACATCTCCCGTCGTCTGACTCCACAACCCACTAAGATCCGTGCAGATGTCGAAGTTTCATGCTTCAGTTATGAAGGAATCGATGCCATCAAGGAGGCTCTCAGATCTGCTGAACAACTCTCCACTGAACAGATGCAAGTTAAAGTTAAGCTTGTTGCTGCTCCACTCTATGTTATCTCTACTCAAGCGCTGAACAAACAACAAGGTATTGACCTCTTGACAAAGGCTCTTGAGGTTATCGAAGAAAAGATCACTTCGTATGGTGGTTCCGCTACTGTCACAATGGCTCCAAAGGCTGTCACTGCTACTGAGGATGCTGAACTGCAGGCTCTGATGGAACGCAGTAAGTTGGACGCTGAGGAAGAAGACAGTGAAGAAGAAGAGAGCGATGAAGAGTAAGTACATAGTTTTAAAGGTAGATTATGTTTCTGTTTAATTCAATAAATTTGTATAATTCCTAGCGTAGATGTTGAAATTCAGCTGTTTGGTTGCATGGTGTTTCAATAACCGTTGAAACTTTTTGAGATATGTTGCTCTAAAGCTTTTGATGTTGACTTTCTCGGGAAAACAGCTCATGATGAGATCAAACTGGGTTAATTTTTCAAAGTCTATGAGGTCAAAAAGAGTAAATTGTGCTGACATGGCCATCAAGTCAACTAATGTCAAGAGAGAGCTGTGTTTAACAAAATCAGCTCTTCTTACCCCATCCATCATATGGGTGTCTAGTTGCTCAATCTCAGAGTAATCATCGACTTGTTCAATTAGCTCAAATGATGAAAGCTGCAGTTTCCCATTGTTGGAGATATATAAATGATATAACGAAAACCAAAACTTCTTGAACAATATCCTGCTATAGCCATTGTGCAATGCAATTGAGAGATCATCCAACTCGGAGAAAATGCTTCTCACTTGCTTGGTCTTGAAGAACTCATCATACAAGTGGAACAGCCTGTTGATTGATACTGCGTCTCCCATATGACTTGCGAAATGTAAGAGTTTCAATGATCTTAATGTATCAGAGTCGCAGTTCATCAGAATTTTTCTTGTAATGTTTGGGTCAGCGAATGATATTGCAATTGCATGAAGGTTATTGAGTGTCAGTCTTAGCGATATACCAATCTTATAAAGGTCGAGCGATAACTCTCCCTTTACAAACATCTGGACGAGCTTCCACTTGGACCCAATTCCTCTCTTCATCTTTAACGACCTAAGGTAGTCAAAGTAGTTAGAGTTATGCGTTAGTTTGGCATAGATGATATTCGGTAATTGCAAGTCGATACATGAGTATTTGGTAAACATTATCAACTTTAGCAAGTTGTTAGAGACTCCGGTTGGGAATTGGTGCTTGTCTTTCTGATAGGAATGCATGCAATCGAAACAGTCCTGTTGATACTGTAATAGTTGGCCATACGATAGAGGTGAATGGTCCTTTGGTACGATGATATGATAACATTTTAAGGAATAGATCAAGTGCGCAAGTTTTGTTGTGTGAGTCACATTGTGCAATCTTTTCAGTAAGGACCTGAATAGTCTTTTCAAAGACTTCTTCTTGGTAATTAGAACAGAGTCTAATGGGTAGTCGGATTGATAGCTCCTGACACCAACAAAGATAACAATCCTACCATAAAGAAAAGGCTGAACAATATCATAAAGTGCTCGGTTACCTCTTAATAGTGCGCTCTTGTCCATTTGGGTGCAATAACCAAGCAGTTGCTTGAAAAGAACCGGGGGGAGCCTTTCAAAGAGATTCATTATGATGATTGTTTGTATCTAGTGGTGTTCGTTTTAAAGAAAAATAATACAACTAGAAAAACTGGGATACAATACACATATGCAATATCCTTCCCTGAAAAATCACTCTTCAGCGATCATCAATTCCAAAAGGCAGCACTCAAAGGGAAACATGAGAGGGACATGTATGATGAAGTCGGAAGTGTTCCGAATAAGGTAATTTCCGGAACTAATTCCACTCTGGACTTTTAATGGCAAGACAAATCTTCTCATGGCAACAGAAAAGATTTTAACTTAATAAACTTGCAAGCAAGTTATACTGGTAGATCGATTATTCACCTTCAAAAAGAATTATTGTCATCAAGAAACTTTTGAAACTTCTCTGAGATAGTCGGATCAAAAACTCATTAAGAACAACTTGGTCATCAACGATCACCAATTGAGGAATCCGACGGAACAAATTATTGAAGGCAGCTCTCACCATTCGGCAAACTTGGAAGTAATTAAAGACGATCTCATCATTGAGAACAAGAAACAAGTCTTGCAACTTTTTTTTGGTAAGGGCGTCAAGGCAAGTCACCAATAGGAGCTTTACAATCCAGGACAAAGAGACAAACTGTTAATGACAGGTTGAATCATTAAGTAACAATAGCCAACATGTTTAGAGTCATAGCACGTCCTCTCTATCAACTTAACAGAACATTGGTATCATCATGGATTCCTCAAAGAATGCTGTCAAACTCTACAGTTCAAATGAATTCTGAGTATACTTCGCTACTTCTTGAAAAGAACTTGATCCATAGAAACCACATGATGCCAGAATCTGCTTCACTGCGGTGTACTATATTTGATCAACAAGGAAATCTCATATCTTCATCTAAAGATGTGAAAAGAACAACCCTGATATCTGAATATGGTCTTTTCCCTCGAGATTTGAGAAAGATTGACAAGACAAACCATAGCGTCGAGATTGCGCCTACGATATCTGTGAGAAAGGACTCCGTATTGGTCAATCTATTACACATCCGTTGTTTGATTAAGGCTAACATTGTGATCCTCTTCGATGATATGACACTGAGATCAAGCCATGCGCAATCACAATTCATAAGTGAATTAGAGGGGAAATTAAGAAATCAAAGTGAATTGGCATATGAAATGAGAGCGCTGGAAGCTGTTTTGATCAGTGCTATTACAAATCTGAGTGCGGAGATGAAAGTTCATACCACAATAACTCAAGGTATATTGAACGAGCTAGAACAGGATGTTACCAGTGATAAGTTACGGTTCTTGCTTATACAGAATAAGAAGATCTCCACGTTTGTACAAAAGGCAACTTTGATAAGAGATGTGATTGATGAACTCTTAGAGAACGATGATGATTTGGCGGGGTTATACTTGACTGATAAGCTTATGGGTAAACCAAGAACTATTGATGATCATGAAGAAATTGAGATGCTTTTAGAGTCTTACTATAAGCACTTCGATGAGGTTGTTCAGACCGTTAATAACTCCATTTCGAATGTTCGTACTACCGAAGAGATCATCAATATCATTTTGGACTCTAACAGGAACCAATTGATGCTATTGGGATTGAGATTCTCCATTGGACTTTTAAGTATAGGGGCCGGTATGTTTTTGGCGTCCGCCTATGGAATGAATTTGGAGAATTTCATCGAGGAAGAGGATTATGGGCTACCTTTGGTTATCTTTGTCAGTATGATACCCATCGCTATCCTGTTCATTTATAGTCTAAAGCACCTTAAGAGACTCCAAAGGGTGACTATGGGTGATAAGTATAAGAAAAGCTACTGATAGATTTATTGTATTTTGAGAGGTAAATTAAAGATAGAGGACTTTTCGTAGTGCATGAAAGACCACCGCATCGATGATCAGCGGTGTTAAAAAAAATGGATTTTTGGAGCTCATGGCTGAAACTAACAACGGAATTGAAGAACTGCTGCTTTCAGCTGCTCTACCTAGTCACCGTTTCTTGCACTCTTAAGAGGAGAGTATTTAGCAATGGACATCGAACAGAGAGCCCTTACACTCATGGAGATGTTCCCCGAGGTGTCTTATGAGGTCATCTTGAATCATTTGTTGGAGAATGAAGGTGATCTGGAAAAGACTAGTGAATCCCTCTTGAGTGAGGATCTTATATTGAAAAGCGCTGCGAGCTGGGTGATTGATACTAGTAGTGAACATGATATGATCAATGAGACCAGTTTAAAGGAATTGACCGACTTATCGCACGATGAAGTTACTGAATACCTGACCAAAAACAACCAGGATGGCCCAAAAGCACTTGTTGATATCGTCACAAGCTATGAAAAGAAGTATCAGGAATTAGTAAAGAAACATGAAGAAAGTATGAAGAAATATTCGTTTAAAGTACAATCTAACCACACCAATAAAAAGGATGGCCCATACATCTATCGAGAAAGCAATCCAGAGGTGGATAAGCTTGCTATGTTGGTATTTAACGATTCACAGTTGGTTAATATCAACTGGAATTTCTATATTGATTTGTTAATATTCTGTCGTGGCGAAGTTAATCGAGTAATTGCTGTGGCTATATACCTTGTGGAGAATGATGCTGTCCAGCTGACCTATGACTGTTATTCTAATACTGTTGATTCTATCAATCCTAATGATATTCCGCCTGATTTTCATAAATCTACCTTGGACTACACAAAAATACCCAGTGGTCCCATTATAAAGGATGACTTTCAGTTGATCACTAAGGAGAAGAAGTATAAGCCAAGTCAGCTCCCTATTCAACAAACAACGAAGCTAAGGAGACATCCACAGTTGAATCGAAATGATGTGCTCGATATAGAGAATCATCAAGACGAGTTGATGAATTATGAGCTTGAGAATTGCAAAAAGAACAACAGGTTGGATCTTCATGGGTTTCATACCGATACCGCTAGAGAGACTGTCCAAGTGGCCCTGGAGCAATGGTGGACTGATGAACTGAAGGCCAGATCTGAAAGCGGAACCGAAGGGGTTGCGATCCAAGCCCGCCATGTTGAACCATTAATTATTATTACTGGTAGAGGTTCCCATAGTGATGATGGAATCCCAAGAGTCAAGATCCAAGTTGAAAAATTGCTGAAGAAAAGTCCTTATAAGTATAATGAGGAGTCTTCTTCTTTTGTTGTCTACGGAAAAAAGTGATCTATAAACCAATATATTGTTCTATCTCTCTTCTGCGTTATACTTATCTACGGAGGTTGTCGACTCCCTTGCTAAACAGATTTATAAATTGCTTGATAAAGACCTCAGATGAACAATACGATATATCTCTAACGCCTTTAGAAACTTCAATGTCAAGATGAAAACGTTGCCTGTTTGCGAACTCGTTGAAAGCAACTTTAAAGACAGACGACAAGGAACGTTTAGAGAGTCAATAAATCTAGCAATGAACCCATTGACGTCAATTTGTCATGAAAATGCGAAATTGCTTATCAATTTCGCTAACCCAAGATCCTTAAAGAACCAGTCATAAAGGAAATTCAGGAAGAGATATCGTGTGTTCCATTTGTCAGATATGGCGACTGTGATTAGATTTTCGCAACCGCCATGGTATTGAAGGAATATTCCCCAGATTTGAACATGGTTTCAAAATTTTCCAGAGCTGAGTGCATTTAGTACTCATCCAGGAGTAAGTCTGGTTTATTTCAATCATCTGGACAAAAGGGCCTTTTCCATGATCGCTATGTTGAGCATGGGTCCTCTAAGGGAACATGGAGTTAAGAATGTTGATTTGGTCTTCTAAATCCGGTTAACTGGCACCAACCTATCAAGATTTTCAGAATATCGTTATGAAGACTCGTGTGGATGAATCTCCAATTAATAAATCTCTGCGGTGATTCCAACTTGTTTCCTATTTGATGTTGGAGGATACCCTGGATCATAGTTAAAGCTCTCAGCTCACTTCCATACTCCCGATATGAAGAAAGACAATTCACTACACGGGACTCGTAGAAATTCTAACAAGTTGAATTATAGAAATTGGCGTCAATCTCTAATTTCAAATAGAACCAGAAAGAAGTTGAATTATAGAAATTGGCGTCAATCTCTAATTTCAGATAGAACCAGAAAGACAAGCAAAATTTCCATGTCTGAACACCCTAGTCATGCGGTGCAAACTCACATCATCTCGAAATGCATCTCTTTCTCAAAAATCAGTGCTACTTTGGGCCTATATGAAGATTGATCACTGATAATAGTATGCGGCTTTGTCTTCACCAAAGTTCTCATTCGCTCGGTACAAGAAGAGCATGTCATAAACGTCCAAATTGGGCACCTGTCCCATCCAGTAATCATCCAGACACCAATGTATTTTGCCATGGCAACGGGCCGGGAAACTTCAAAAACAAAAACAAAAACAAAACGACAAACATTTCTGAGAAAATCAACTATTTCAAGTTTTATTCCGCTGTTGTGCGGGCCTGACGCTGATTTTGTTACAGTTGGTGAACTTTATTGATCGTGTATCATATTCTAGTGTTTTTAGGTGGTGATTTGTGTACCACACTGAATTCACTGAACCCCTATTGCTGTTTTAATTTACCACAATGAATTTCTCTGAGATCGGTGTCAAGTCACGTAAGATGGGTATCGTCGCCCGTACTAATGTCCGGAGGGATAAGCATAATATGGAAGATCTTGAAGACTTCTTCAAAGATGATGAGCGTACGCTCGTTGGGAAAGATGATCCCAAAAAGATTGTCTTCAATGACCCTAAGGAAAAGAACTCACGGCCTTTGCGATCTCCACTGCCTGCTCCAAACCCACAGGGAAATGCTATAAGGACGAATGAAACGGATAAGAGCTCTCCTAATTACCTTTTTGAAGGCGACGTTTTTGATGATGCGCTGGAAAATCAGCCCGCTGAATCTGGAGACTTTGACATTGATATGGATATTGACGATGTCTCCCGTGGAAGTATACGAATGGTGAATAACGTTGATTACGATGAGGCCATTACACAACCTACACAGCCTGTTGACTTCGGTGCATCACCACAACCAGTTGGACAAAAATTGTTTGTGTCGAGCGATAGTGATTCATCACCAGAGAAGACCTATTCAAGAGGAAAAATGGAGTTGGAGAGAAATACCAAAGCACGGGCGGGTTCAAGAGGAAACAGCCATAGAACCCCAACTGGATCTCCAGAACCTGTTATGTCCAAGATCTCTCCTTTAAAATCTATTCCTTCCAAGTTGCACTCTCCATTACAACCATCATCTCGTACAGCTGCCAAGCTGTCTAAACAGATTGCAACAAATAATAAGAGTAGACACATCTCAAGAAACAGCTTTGGCGAATATGACCCTGAGGACGATTTGAGTGAGTTTGAAGATAGAGACGTTGATTCTTCGGAGGATTCGGGCTATGAAGCTGTTCGTGTGCCTACTGAAAGAGGAAAACCTACTGCAAAGAATAAAATATCAAAATCCAGGAATTCCAATAAATTATCGTCGAATTCTTCTGTTAAAACAGTAAACAAGAGGCGTAATAACTTGAGAGAGAGAATCGTTGAGAATGGAAATGGAACTGATGGTGAAGATGATGTACCGGGTGCTCAAAATACTCGCGGAAGATCGCTTACCAAATTTAAAAAGCCAGCATTAGCAGAAATAAATGAAAAGCATATCAAAGTTGGTGACTTACGTCAGGAACAATCCAAATCCTCCTCCGCAAACCCAGGAACTGCCCAACAATCAAGAAGGTCCTCTCGCGTTAGGGTGGCACCATTGGCATACTGGAGAAACGAGCGTCAAGTGTTTGTTAAGAAGATGGGTGAAGAATTACCATCTATGGCCGAAGTTGTTCGCGTGGATGAACCGCCAACACCAGCACGGTCTAGAGTATCATCCAGAGCAGCTTCAAGGGTAACTTCAAGAAGACCATCGAGAAGGCCATCGAGAGGGCCAGCATCGGGCAGATCAAGAGGCCGCGTTAATAGTCAAACTAGAATCCTGACCTCCAGAGATCCATCGGTTTCGAAAAGGATCACTGGGCATATCTCAGAAGAAGATGATGAAGATGAAGATGAAGCTGCGGTGGCAAATGGCGAGTATAGAGGATCGGAATGGGTCAAACAAGGGTTTCTCAAAGTCGATACGTTTGAAGGGCATGGTTCCGATGCCAAGTCCAATAGATTGATCGCATGGGCACCTGGTACAGAGGCGTACTCAACTGCTGTTAAAACCGCTACTGATAATTTTAAATTGGCCATCTTATTTGATAAGAACCGTGAGTTTATCGCTACTGGTATGATGTTGATTCCACCAAATGGCTCTAAGAGTTTGAAGAGCACTGATACCACGTATTTCGTTTTCTACTGCATCAGTGGTGTAGTGGAAGTGACATTAAGCGGCAGTGTGTTCTTGATCAAGAAAGGGTGTTCACTTGAGGTTCCAATGGGGAATTTCTATCAATTTGTTAATAAGGGTAAAAAGAATGCCACTTTGTTCTTTGTCCAGACAAGAGGAGAAGACTTGGAGGAGTACGATGATGATGAATGAGGCATATAATTGTTTTAGGGGTTTGGGTATATCCGGTTATAATACTACACTTGTATTTTGGTAGCGGAGCAACCTGTATGCTGTCGGTGAAATCGGGTGTGTCCAGATTGCTGGGGTGAAGGGGTATTTAATTTCGTTTAAGTGAAGTGCCAGAGTTGATTACTATGCGTCGCCTGGGTAAACGATAAAAGATCTATGATCTTGAGACCCTGAAAGTTCTTCGCCATCGACCAAGATTCTGGTCGTTATGGCTTACCTAGAAAACAAAGTCGTGGAATCAATACAAGATATACGTATTACGGTAAGGACCAATATACATCAGGTGAAGAACGGGTGTGACATGGCTCGATTGTCTCAAAGCATCAAGTGTTGTACCTTTGAACCGCATCACCAGATTGACAGAATGCATACATCTCTAAACGAGAGAGATCAACACATGTCTTATAGGTACATGCACACCCTACATATATTGGCTACGCCTCAGATAACACATAAGGACCTAAGAAATAGTGTTAGAGCCAGATCAAAAAGTAAACAAACACCCAAAAAACGCTCGGGAAACACCCTCTGTACTCCTCCCAAAACACGAAAACACAACGCGAAATGGTGTCAGTCACGTGAATCTTGTGTGGCTCACCGCCGGTGCCGCCGGCTCGTTTGATGTGCACAGAAATCGAACCACTTTTGGTATAAAAAGGTGATGGGATCCTGATAAAGATTTTTAGCTACTGATCACTTGTAACCATAGAATTGTAAGGACACCGACTTCAACCGCTTTAACAACAAAAGATGTTCGCTACCAGGGTTGCACTCTCAAACTTCAGATACTCATCACCAGGCCGCAACTTCCAGCCTGTCTTGATGCTCACATATGTCAGCTTAGGACTCACCGTTCCATTCCTCTTACCTTTGAAGAAACACTACGAGGGCGAGTTCAAGGACTCAAGTCCTCTGATGAACACCACTTTCGTGAGAATATAATTTCTCTCCCTCTTTTTGACTATCTGTATTACACGGTTTGTTTTTCTGTTTTTTTGTGTCATATTTAATAATGGGGTCATGTTGAGAGCTTCCATGGAAGAGTTTGATACTCTTGGGGTGTTTATATGACTATTGGGTCTCTAGGGTTTATAATATTGAGTAATTAATTTGTCTCGTATCTCGTGTTGTATCACATTTTGTATAATTTTTTTTGCTGATATTTTTGTAATGTTGATCGAAGTGTCGCACTGATAAGAGATGGGCAGAATGGGGCCTGTATACTTTCAACTTTAGGGGTTGAGACTGAACAAGACGCCTATGCTGTTACAATTCTGAGAGTTATGAGTTGCGATCCATTGCATAGAATCTCAGCATGACAACAACAGTGGGTTCATATGATGGCACACGAGCGATAATAGATACTAGTCATGGAAGCGCAACAGGCGGTGCGCATAACGATCAACAATCATTAAAATTCCTAACTTGGACCCCAGCACACCTGAGCTGCAGACCAGTGCATAGAACTCATAACATAATGATCCTACCACTGATTTAACCCTCCTTCATTGCCACTTTATCTCTAATTATGGCCCCAGATGTCTTCCCGACTACTACTCTTCTCTCTTTTGACCATGAACAAGTCCTCTGATGATTGGGCTTGAGAGAAATATGGTATTCTCACTTGCTAAGAACGTCAGAGCAAAATTTTTTATTCAAGGGGGGCATTATCCAAAATTTTCATTGGAAGTGCGATATTACTGAAGAGGATGAACTTTGGGATTCTGATATGAATGAACAAAAGACATAGTCAGAAAGAACAGTACAGGGCTACCTGAAGTCTCTGTTAAAGAGGGATGTTAATTTGCCGATCACCATGACTTCTCCTTACTCGTTCAAAAGCCATCAAGAAGATGTTGGACTTACTGCACCAACCAGCTCAAGATATACAGCTCGGTCAGATCTTTTCGCCTTTTGCCATTGAAATTAAAAACTGGATAAATATATTAAAAGATCACTTCTTAAGCTCATGTAGTGCATTAATGACGTACTCTCTCGACAATCTATGGTCACAAGTCGCAAGCACATGTGTTAAGACTTGATTAATCTCATCTGGATGCTCCAGCATCATATTATGACCTGTCTTATCCAATGAGATATAGTGGACTTGCGAACCGAGGAAATCTCTATAGGTTGAACCTCCATCTCTAGTAACCTTATCTTGGGAACCATCCAAGATTACAAACTGCTTCTGATTTACAGAGAGTTCTGAGTACATCTCCAAGATTTCTTCAAGCTCTAACGGTTTCCATGAAAGGGCGTGCGTCAATACATTCTTTGAATTCGTTGAGATGTTGAACTTGAACTGTTTGAACTTGTTGAAGTCTGATATGTCAGATTCGGGGGCGAATAATCTTCTCAATGAGTGCGAGTGAATATTGTTAACACGATCCAACTTTCGAAAGAGGTTGAACAACCAGGGAACTCGCAGAAACAGCCTTAATATGGAGCTCTGGAACCAAGTTCTCTTGAAACCGACTCTTGGAGGAGCCAAAAATACAACACTTTCGACCAGTGGCAATGAATTGACTAACTTGATACACACCTGCGTTCCGTAGGAATGGCCAACCAGGATCAACTTCTTATCATGAATTTGAAAATGTTTCAAGAGTTGTTCCACACAGTCAGAAAAATTCTCCAATGTCAACTTGAACTCCTTGACGTAGGTACTACTACCACTTCCAGGAAGATCTAGCGCCACAACATGTGCAAACTTTGAAACATATTCGATCTGATAGTCAAATTGTTGGAAATTCCCGCCTAGTCCATGAATGAATACAACCAATGGAATATCATCAACACCCCCAGATTTCAATGGGTGCGGAACGTTCAAGCAGTGGATATTTCCAATGCCTTCCAATGTAACGACTTGCTCATATTCACTTGTGAGCATTGATTTAAATGTTATATCATCCTCAAGTAACAGCTGTTCCAAGGGGGTATGACCCCATGATGTCAAGATTGAGAGATAGTGCTTGAGACTGGAGATAATACCAGCAGGATATGACTCCTCCTGCTGTGCTAGCTCTTTATACTGTTCAATAGACATTATATGATGGTGGTTGAATCTTCATGAGTGGACAAGATGTGTCAATCAAAAAGTTCTTATCCAAGACGGATAAATTGCCTAATCGGGAATCCAGGTCTCACACCTGGACACCTAAACTTCCTTAGTCCCGTTATAAAACCTGGTCTTCTTTGTAGTTCTGTTAGTCTCCATTGTAGAGTCTCGTGAATCTAATGAATAGAAAGAGTGTAGGAATACGTGATTATAAAAAATGGCTAACAGGAATCTATGTATTTACATACGAGGATAGTGACTTCCTTCTCTAGAGTCATACCTTCTCATCGATATAGCACTCATCCATTAAATCCCTTCCGTGTCTCAGGTAATTCTTGTCGCGTTGGACGTATCGAAAATTTAAAGGCGACGTGTTTGCTTTTGACTTTATCACTTTCCTCGAAGGAAGAAAGACTTTCAAGAAGAAGAAAAGATGGCCCGCTCAGACGCCCGTTTGCTGAGATTTGCAGCAGTGGCCATTGGTCTCATCCTCACAATCTTCATCCTTTCTAAGGGCTCATCCACCACCTATGTCGCTTCCACAGGCTCGTCCTCTGCAGTGGGTTCCAGTCCAGCTGGTCAATCCAGCGCAAACGCTCCGAAGAGCGTGAAAATGAACTCTGTAGGTGAAGGTTTAATTACACACACCTCTTTTGAACAGGGATTGAAGAAGCAGGCGACAAGGGGTACGGTTAAGGCCTGTTTCGTTTCTCTTGCAAGAAACAGAGACTTGTGGTCTTTGATTGACTCCATCAGACACGTCGAGGACCGTTTCAACAAGAAATTTGGTTACGATTGGGTCTTCCTCAACGACGAGTTATTCTCTGAGGAGTTTAAGCGTACCACTACTGCGTTGGTCACAGGTGAGGCAAAATACGGTTTGATACCAAAGGAGCACTGGTCCTTCCCAGAGTGGATCGACCTGGAGAAGGCTTCAAAGACTAGACAAGACATGAAGGAGAAGAAGATCATCTACGGTGACTCGGTGTCGTATAGACACATGTGTCGTTTCGAGTCTGGTTTCTTCTACAGACATGAACTGCTCAAGGACTACGAATATTACTGGCGTGTCGAGCCAGATGTCAAGTTGTACTGTGATATTGACTACGATATCTTCCAATTTATGAAAGATAATGGTAAGAAGTACGGTTTCACCATCTCTTTGCACGAGTACGAAGCCACTATTGAGACTTTGTGGTCCACTACAAAGGATTTCGTGAAGGAACACCCAGAGTACGTCCATAAAAACAACATGATGGACTTTATCTCTGATGACGGTGGCGCTTCTTACAATTTGTGCCACTTCTGGTCTAACTTCGAAGTTGGTTCCTTGGACTTTTGGAGAGGCGAGGCTTACAGTGCCTATTTCGAGTACTTAGACAAAGCCGGTGGATTCTTCTATGAAAGATGGGGTGATGCTCCTGTCCATTCCATTGCTGCTGCTTTGTTCTTGGATCGCTCTGAGATCCATTACTTCCCAGATGTCGGTTACTACCATGTTCCATTCCACAACTGTCCATTAGACCAGGAGTACAGATTACAACACAAGTGTATGTGTAATCCTAAGGATGACTTCACGTTCAAGGGCTACTCTTGTGGTGGTAAATTCTTCTCCGTTAACCAGATGGAGAAGCCAGCCAACTGGGAAGAATACTCCTGATTTTATTTCGACACTTTTTTATACATATCTTTTTATTCATTTCCTATAGGTCAAGACAGGTTTCTATTTAGATGATCTCTCCAATCCTTTGGTCTTTCGAATTTACTTACGATGAAGTACTTGTGCATACAGTATTTCTTTGGATTCCATGTTACACTCACCTTCTCATTGCAAGTGCACCTCCCAATGAATCGAGTTTCATAATCAAATGGACACACGGACTTTTCATGAGAATAACCGATATCATTAAACCAGTGTACCTGCTGCAAAGGTAGCAATAACGATGATGCCAACGTACGAAACACTGCCTCTGACCAGTTTTCCAGATAAAACCCACCTTTGGAGTCCATATACTCGAAAAACTGCTTGTACTGGTCAGATCTCAGCCAATTCAAGTCTCCAATTTCGAAATGTGACCAAAATTCACAATGAAAATCACTCTTAATATCCAGCTCTTCATTGTAATCGACAAAAGCCTTTGAGTTATTACTTGGGATCAACTCGGGATACTCATGGATAAAATTGAGTGCCTCTTGGAAAACAGAAGGACCTCTTCGGTCATCGCCATGCTCAGCAGCTATAAAACCAAACTTTTTCTTATTCTGTTTCATGAAAAGAAACACATCGTAATTAACATCACACGTCAATCTACTCTTTGGTTCCACTCTCCAATAGTAATCATGCTCGCCCAAGGCCTTATTGTCGAAGAAAAATCCGCTTAAAAATCTGCTCCTATGCCTTTCATCCATGGTATTACCCCTTTCAAGTCCTAGCTGTTGCATAATTATTCTCCACCTGTATGCTTTGTCTGGATCGATATCTTTAGGAAATGCCCATTCGGTTCTATCAATCGTGTTGAAAGTTACTTTCCCTGATCCCAGCTGAGTAGCCATGTCTTTGAACTGGGGGTTGAAGGCCTTATCTGAAAGGAAAGTCCAATCATAATGATGCCTCTGGTTAAACCTGGATTCATAGGACTGGATGGCTTCAAGCATATCAAACTCCTCGGTGGAGTCCATCACTACCAAGAAAGTTGCACTTACAGGGCCTCCCAACATCCTGGACTTGTGTTTTATTCCCTGCTGCCTGTCAGAGTGGGTCAATACTGGTTCATTCGTGACATCATACTCATCTGATGGATTTGATGGTCTTGTCCAATACCAAAGAGGGAGTACTAACATCACCAAGATGAAAGCTCGCAGGATTCTGTTCTTTTGAAGCATTTTTACTGCTTTCCACTCCTTCCCTTCTATTAGCCAGTATAGCTTAATTAGCTGCTTTGCTGGCTCTAATGAGCGGCAATGGATCAGGGTTGGAAAGTTCTGATGTCTTTTTGAAGTGGGCTTATTCTTGTGGGTGTGACAAGAACACCCGTTTGATCGGGGAAGTAAAATAGCTCACAACTACGAGATTGAAAACAGAACTTATGAGCGGCCAGGATGGTGGATATATAACTAAGTAGAGAGATCCGGAAGCGTAAATTAATGGATTTTTTCATGTGGTGTCTGGCGATATCTTTTGAACAGATATTCAATGACTTGAAATAAATGATATCGGAGATATTAATAAATCTGGGTGAATCACAGCTAAGGCAAGACTCATACTGTAGTCATGAGGCCTGCAAAGCTTGTACATCAATTTTGAAAATTCTGGGTTATATTTACTCAAACTTCATTCATATACCCTCAGATTAAATCTTGCAAATTAAATAGGAGTTATTCATTCTAAAAAAAGCACCAAAATTCTATAATAAAAATCTTTAATTATTTTCACATTCTAGTTATCACAATAGTGATATTGATGAGCTAGAATCCCGTTCCTAAGTTTGCTATATCTTAATTATACACTAAGATTTTTATCGAAAAAAATTGAAGCATCAGAAGCTTCTATGGCCAAGTTGGTAAGGCGCTACACTAGTAATGTAGCGATCCTCAGTTCGACTCTGAGTGGAAGCACTTTCTTTTTTGAGTTCTCCCTTCATTTTTTTTACGTCTGCAAAACACACATATATATACCGCGTTTATATATCAATATATTTAACAGCAAGTCTTCATGACTAAATCAATGGTTTTTATATGGAATTTTTTCAACTGCCAGTACAGTCATTAGAGCTTTCTTGAACTATACAACTTACTCATCTTCTCCAAGATAGATAGATTTTATCCGAGATATAAAACCGACTTCAGTTAAACTAATATGTTTGAATGAAGAGGAATCTATCTCATTCGTATCCGAAACGAATGAATTCCAGTAGAAGAAGCAAATATATTTTACCCGATTGCTAGCGTTCTTGGATAGGAAGAGGGAGGAAAAGATCACTTTTGAGATTTCTCAAGCATAGCCGATAATAGAATCTTAAATATCCGAAGTTCTAAGTCATCGAGGTCGTTGAGATCATGAAAACTCTCAACATCAGGTCAAACTTGGGGACATCTCAAAGATCTTATCTCGATTGCTTGTAAATATTCAGCAGCCTTCCATCAGTGTTATTGTTCCCACAAACTTTCTAGACTGATAGATATAATAGTTGCCCAACTGCTCATACCTTCCAGTCGTAACGTTAATCAGAGGCCACGTTGAACGAAAGGACTGATTTTTTTATTCTTTTGCGATAACAATACACGACGCTAAGTTTTCAAGTAGCATCATAGCACGCTATTTTGAGGTTTCATAGATATCATCATCGGTTAATTGAAGTCTTCCATTAGCAGCAATGTTATCCAAGTCATAGACATCTTGGAGGTTTACCACAGCGCTACATGGGATTATCTCCAATCCGGTAAAAAAATAGAATGTTTTTCAACTTCGTCTAATTTCACAAGTTAATTTCAGGATGATAAACTGATGAAGTTTGGAGAACCAACCTGACCACCCACATTGTAATGCTGCATCCTCGCTTTAAGTCAGCGAGGCTTGCTCTAACTTCAAAACCAATAAAGGGTTGTGTCTAGATATTGAATCTTATTGATGCAAGTTTAAGGATGAAGCCCAGAACTAAGAAATGTCCAGAGTTCATCAAATCACTTTGGGAGATACGTATGAGGGAAATGTCTTTAGTTTCTGAGGCTCTGCTTTTTTCCGTTATATTTATGACCAGTGCAATGCTCTATCAAGATCTGAAATCAATCTATTAATTGTGTATTATTGTCTTCAATGAGATCGGGTATACAAGCAAAGGTTAATAAATGTGGGTTTGAAGACATGAAACGTAATGATCTTGCAGAACCTCCAATATATTAATTCACTCTGTATGAATTCATCACTATTTATGAATTTTTTTAAGAAGAAGCTCTTCGTTCTCTGGTGTCTGCTTCAGATAGAGCAAATGTTGTTCTATTCGCCTCAACGGACTCAAAGTAATGTCTTTCTTCAATATCAGTTCTTTACCTAATTGGCCTCCACCGGTTGGTCTTCTTCAGAAGTCTCATCTTCTCGAACCTTTGATTCGTTGGTAGTAACAGAACATAAAATAACTATCGAACGACACCAGTGAAGCCCATATCAAGTGCACGAATAAGATCATCAATAATTTCAGGATTAGCGATGTCATTACGTGTATTTGCGCTTGGAAGAGAAGTGCCTAAAATAGAAGCCTTCACACTGAGTGAAATCGACCAAAGACCCTCCTAAGTGATATAGGAACCTGATACACTCGACATCTGAATGTATTATCTTTCTGTAATTTATGCACTGCTAAAGGGTTTCTGGTGATCTCAGGTGATTAATGAGTCCATCTTCTTGGTCATTAAGGATTATAAATGCAGCAACACATCCTGAATGAACACCAGTTTCTATCCTCAGTAGGTATATTTGTTTCCTGTAGAGCCTATCTTATGTAAGCATTGCTGATGATAAGACTTCACAATCCATAACTTCCTTCTTCTTTGACTTACTGTGAAGAATAAAAAGGGAGAAAAACAGCAAAAAGATCTAATGACGAGATGTGGAATTTGTAACACCGCCCAGGCTAATTTGTTATGCCCATCATGTGTCAATTTCCAGCTGTTAAGACCAAAGTTACAGTACTTGGATACTCTAGAAGAGAAGGATTTCCTTAATTCCAAAGTCGACCAATGCCTCAGTTGCTGTATCCAGGGAGCCAGCTATGGCTTCATACAGAGGTTTATACGTGGTCAGTTGAAGGAAAGTATCGCAGGGGTGAAAGCCTCAAGTGTGGTGGCGTTAAGTTCACAACTACTGACTATTGATGCTAGGATAATGAAAAGGAAGAACATGAAGCTAATAAAAGAGGTAAATGCGCTCAGAGGAAAAGTCGAAGAGTCTCAGCTAAAACTGTTACAGCTGAAACAGGCATGTGAAGGTCATAAGAGAGAACAAAGACCTATGGATGATACCATTAAAAAATTGAAAGAGGCCAAATTGTTCAAACAACAGGATAATGCGAACTTGGTAAAACAGATCAATAACTCCAAGTCTCTGTTATTTCAAGAGCTGATTAATATCTATATCATCAAGAGGAGGAAGATCAGTGGCTCTCATCAGAGCGTGTTCATGATCTCATTTACACCGTTGATATCATGTCAGGGACTTGTTGATTTCAACTATGAGGTCATCAATGCTAGCTTGAATCAAGTATGTAAGTTTATTAAACAGGCTGCTAAAGTGTTTCTAGTGGTATTACCCTTTGACATTGAATATAAGAATGGAGTTCATACCATTTGTGACATCGAGATATGGCTCCCGGAAAAACAAGTGTGGGAGTTGGACAACTCTCAATTGAAGCAGTTTATTAGGGTAGTATCAATGGCCATTATGGATGTCTATGAAGTGCTGGAGACACTGGAATTGACCACAGAGATAAAGACTTATAGTGACCTTTTGCAACTGGACAGTTTGGTGTATAAGTTGGCTAACAGCGGGTATGAGATGGACTCACAGAAGGGTAAGCTGCTGGAGGAGGTAGTAGTACTGGAAACACTGATCGATACCTGTTATGAAAGTGTACTAGGGAGGATCAAGAATAAGGATAACGAATGGCATGTTGTTAAGAGGGAGTATTTGGAGTGACGGGGTAGCTCTATAATGAATATCTGATGAATATTATGAAATATTACGGTTCAATGCTTTTGTGATTGCTTGCAAACCCCATTTCTAACCCATTTACACCTTATAGAACAGAATGTAATGAAGTACATCACGTGATAAAATTACCCGGCCTTTTACCCTTTATCGCCTGAAAAAGTGGCTGCCCCCTGTCTATCAACGTGTTGAACAAACAACGTGAACTTAAAGAACTGTCAATCACCATAAGATGGGCATCTCAGACAAAGAGTTGTTCGAATTGAACAAGAAGGCCGTGACCGAAGGGTTCAAGATTAAGCCAAGAATCAACTACAATACTGTTGGCGGTGTGAACGGTCCCCTAGTGATCTTGGAGAATGTCAAATTTCCTCGTTATAACGAGATTGTGAATCTGACTTTGCCTGATGGCACTGTGAGAGCTGGTCAGGTATTGGAGGTGCGTGGTGACCGTGCTGTGGTCCAAGTGTTTGAAGGTACTTCTGGTATCGACGTGAAGAAAACTCGTGTGGAATTCACAGGTCAGAATTTGAAGATTCCGGTTTCTGAAGATACGCTTGGCCGTATCTTTGATGGTTCAGGTAGACCTATCGATAACGGTCCTAAGGTGTTTGCTGAAGATTACTTGGATATCAATGGGTCTCCAATCAACCCGTACGCTAGAATTTACCCTGAGGAAATGATCTCCACTGGTATTTCTGCCATTGACACCATGAATTCTATCGCTAGAGGGCAAAAGATCCCAATCTTCTCCGCTTCAGGTTTGCCACACAATGAGATTGCAGCACAGATCTGTAGACAGGCAGGTTTGGTTAGACCAACAAAAGATGTCCATGATGGTCACGAGGAGAACTTCTCTATCGTATTTGCCGCAATGGGTGTCAATTTGGAAACCTCCAGATTCTTTAAGCAGGACTTTGAAGAGAATGGATCCCTAGAGAGAACCTCTTTATTCTTGAACTTGGCCAACGATCCTACAATCGAGAGAATTATCACTCCAAGATTGGCTTTGACAACTGCTGAATACTTGGCTTATCAGACTGAGCGTCACGTCTTGACAATCTTGACAGATATGTCTTCATATGCCGACGCTCTGAGAGAAGTGTCTGCGGCAAGAGAAGAAGTGCCAGGCAGAAGAGGTTACCCAGGTTATATGTACACAGATTTATCTACCATATATGAAAGAGCTGGTCGTGTGGAGGGAAGAAACGGTTCTATTACCCAAATCCCAATCTTGACAATGCCAAACGATGATATTACACATCCTATTCCTGATTTAACTGGTTATATTACCGAGGGCCAGATCTCCGTCGATAGACAGTTACATAACAGAGGTGTTTACCCACCAATCAACGTGTTGCCTTCATTGTCGCGTCTTATGAAGTCTGCCATCGGCGAAGGTATGACCAGAAAGGACCATGGCGATGTTTCCAACCAGTTGTATGCTAAATATGCCATTGGTAGGGATGCTGCTGCCATGAAGGCCGTTGTTGGTGAAGAGGCGTTGTCCACAGAGGATAAGCTGTCCTTGGAGTTTTTGGAGAAGTTTGAAAAGACTTTTATCTCTCAAGGGGCTTATGAGAATAGAACTGTGTTTGAGTCATTGGACCAAGCTTGGTCATTGTTGAGAATCTATCCAAAGGAAATGTTAAACAGAATCTCTCCCAAGATCTTGAACGAGTTCTACGATCGTTCTAGAAACGAGGAATTGAAGGAGGATGATGGTGAGCTGGAGAGACACGAGGCGAACTTGGTCTCTGTTTAATAGATGTTCTTGTTCGAAAAATTATCTGTTGCGTTGCATGAGTAGTAATCTTCCTTAAAACTCAAAGATCTTCTGTCCTGAGCCGTCGGCATTCTCCGATGGTGCCGTCGGGATTTGACACAGAAATTTTCCACGCTCGAAACGTTCCATAAAGGAAGAGATGTGGTTTAAAATCAAGAGGAAGGGCAGAGCTTCTCTTATCATTTGAGTGACATAATGAATAAGATGGTCAATGACGATCGGCCAATCAAACTGGTCCTTTTGGGTGGTCCTGGTGTTGGGAAGTCAACATTTGCAAACAGGTTGCACTTCAAGTTCTTCAGAGAGACCTATTATCCTACACACAAGTCCACCCTCATTCTTTTCCCATTCCAACCACAAAGCGAAAAGACCAGAGCCATATTGGATGAGTACGGTGGGATTGAAGCCAAGAAGAAAATCTCATTGAAGAATGACATCTTGCTGTCACCTTCCATATTCCAAAGTTATAACAAACCGGCAGCTGAGGTTCGCAAAAGGAGGAATTCATATAGTGGATCCAAAGGTCTGAAGAGCATATATTATAGCTATCAGTTCAACGACAAACCAGATGTGGAATATACTCCTCCGGATATCTCACCTATCCAGATCGAATTGATTGATACCCCCCCATTTAAAGCTGACCTTGTGGTTCCATTTTTAGAGGTTTCATTATATAGAAATTTAGACAAAGAGGATCTACACAATTTGGCCAATGAGCCAAGAAGACCTGTGTCTACTAATCCATTACTAGTGGCTAGTGGTGCCAGTGAGTTGGATGGTAAAGTGAATGGCTACATTTTTATGTACTCTGCCGTGCCAACTTTGAACCCACCTTCTTACGATGAAATCTTGGAGACTAAGACCTCTAATTCTTCAAATATGGATCCGGATCAACTTTTCATCGCTACAGTGAAGAGCAACCCGGTGGAGACTTCGTTTGAGATTTTGGATATCATGAGAGGTGCCATACTAGACGCTTGGAGAGAATATAGAAACTATCAGAGCAAATGGAAGAAAGGATCAGAAGGTGATGTCTATTCTTTATTATACGGTGTGAAACAACTATGGAAGACAAAATCTACCGAGAGTGAACAGAAGAGGATTCAGGAATTGAGAAAGATCTCATCCCATTTGGACGAGATTGATATCGATGCGAGTTCTTCGGAAGCGCCTCCTCCAATTCTCATTGTTTGTACGCATGGTGCTCATGAGGGTCGCTCCCCCACGCTTATCGAAGACGGTAGAAGATTGGCTCAGAAATGGAAATCTCCATTCATTGTAATCGATAATGAGACGAATGAGAATGTTGAAGAGACATTGGCGTTGCTTATCAGAGAGATAGTTGAAAGAGAAAAGCTACAAAAGAAGAAGAAATTTGGACTATAGACTTAATATTATGATGTTATGACCTTTATTCTTACAACTTGGCAAACACGACACGTAGCCCCATTGGACAGATTGGACCAGCTGGTGTCAATCTCTCTTCCCAGTTTGGGTCCAAAAACACTTGAAAGTTTGTGACGACTTCACGGACAAATAATTTGGATTCAAAAAGAGCAAATCTTTCACCTAGGCATGCCCTTTTACCACCATGGAATGACGGCAACGTCGACCTACTCTTTGCGTGCCTATACGAGTCGTTGATTTCTGGTAAGTCAGTGCCCCAGCGTTCGGGCTTGAATGAGTCAGCATCAACCCATACTGAAGAGTGCGTAGTGGCATAGTTGTTATAACCCAGGTAAGCACCCTTGGGAATGTGAATCGAGCCACCAAGCATAGCATCTCTGGAGGCACATCTGTTGATGATTTGACCTAATGGAGGTAACAATCTCACTGTTTCATAGAGGACGGAAGCCAGATATGGCAATTCATTAATCTGATTCATGGGTGAGTTCTTAAAATCCTGACGAAGCTTGGATTGAACCTCAGGGTATTTGGCAAGTATGTATAATAAAGAAGTAAAGAACAATTGAGGGTTTTCATGTCCAGCAACTAGGATGATGACCAAGTTATCTGTCATCTGCTTCTCAGTGATTGTGCCGTTCATATAAGCAGTATAGAGTTGATAAGCTGCGCATTCTCTATCACAATCGCCGGTTCTTTGGGCCTCAACGATCTTATCCTTGAAATACTCTCTAAAGCTATTCACATGACTTCTTGCCTCCATCCGAGACTTGATGGGCAAGCTGTCCAATACAGGAAAGTTCATGTATAATGGCTGAAAGATTTCGGTCTTCACAGCTTTCAATTTGGAATGAAGTTCAGAGTTCTCAGAATCTAAAGTGCCAAAATCAACACCAAGCATAGACTGAGAAATATTGGCCAACGCTAATCTTTGAAGGTAATCATTAACTGGTAGTGCATCTTTTCCATTAGAGTCTCTTTTGATCAGCTTAACAAATTTTTCAGTGTTAGTATAGACATATGATTTGATGGGGAATTGGATAGGCTTCTGGACGACCTTTCTATAGAGCTTCCAGATATCACCATGAGCACTGATCACATTATCCCCTGTATACGCACTCAGAACGGCGTTTGGGATTTTCTTCTGATTTCCTGATTTAACAAAAGTGTCCTCGTCTCTGAAGATTTGCACCAAGTATTCAGGTTTCACTACCAGGATGTTCCATCTGTTAGCGAAATAGATCTTCACGGCACCGTACTCCTCCAACTTTTTTCTAAGATACCTCTCATAAATCTGTTTTTGGTCCATAGATGTGTAAGTTCCCAAGAAAGAGACATATATTGGGATAGTTGGGATGTTTTTGGGGAAGTTGAAGGGAGGAAACACCACGCAAGTGATAACGTAGGTGATGGCCAGCACCATAAACGTAAAGCTAACCGCAAAGTAGTCCATTTTTGGGTTGTTACACTCTAAAACTTGGCAGAACTGAAGAGTTATGGAAGGGAATGAAGATAAAATGAGGAAATGTGCTCAATTTTTTCTTATGAGGTTTATCAAATGGCTGTAAGAGATTACTGCAGCGATGCGCAGGGACGTTGTAGCAGCTACGAAAGGGAAAAAGTACAGCCGCCAGAGGCCAATAGGTGGGGAGGACCTCAAATAGCAGTTTTAAGAAGCAGTCAATAAGTGCCCGTTATGATGCCGGTTGCTCGTGACCTCTCTCAGCTTGCTGTTTTGCCTACTGGGATGAGTTGGTTGGCACTTTGAACAACATGAGCAAATATTCTTAATGAAGAATTTGAGGTATAAATGAAAACAATGGACGAAAGTCCACACATAATGAGTCAACAGAAAACCCCTCCTTAGAGACGATGTCTGAGAAACAATCCTCTGAGACCATCGAGACACCGAAGGTTCAGCCACCGGCGTATTCAGCATTCTCACCAGTACGTCGAAGAGTTGCCATCCTCATTGTCAGTTTCACTGGGTTCTTGGGACCCTTGAGTGGTAATATCTATATTCCAATCCTGCCACAGTTGCAAGTGGTCTTCAACTGTTCTGATACTACGATAAATGCCACCGTCTCTGTGTTCATGGGTGTGATGTCCATCGCACCGCTGTTCTGGGCTTCATGGGCAGATTTCGGGGGGCGAAAAACCCTCTATTTGGTGTCTTTACTGCTGTTCATTGTTGCCAATATCCTCTTGGCTGCTGTTCCTCCCAATATCGGAGCCTTATTCGTTCTGAGAGTAGTCCAGGCTTTGGGTGCCTCCAGTGTGATGAGTGTTGGTGCAGGTACAATTGCTGATATTGTTCCCCCGAAGAATAGAGCCAAGGCAATTTCTTATTTTATGATGGGCCCTCAATTAGGACCAATATTGGGTCCAATACTATCGGTAATCTCTACAGGTGGGAATTGGAGATGGATATTTGGATTTTTGGCAATTCTCGGTGCTGTTGTTTACTTTGTAATCTTGTTCTTCTTGCCAGAGACCTTGAGATGCCTTGTTGGTGATGGCGAAGTTTTAAACCTGAAAGGGTGGTTTGTCAAACCTCACTTGAGGCAGAAGAAGTTGATCTCATCTGAGCAAGAAAAGAAGTATCCTAAACCTCCAAAACCAAGTTTGATAGCATATTGGGATATCATCCGGTACGAACCAGTTCTCTTATGTTCCTTCAACGCAGGATTGCTGTTTGCTGGATTTTATGGTATGTCTGTGACATTCGCTAGAAGATTAGGCGACGATTACGGATTTTCTCACCTTGCCCAATCTTTTTCTTATGTGTGTCCTGGTATATCCCTCATATCTGGTTCTTTGATCGGTGGGAGACTCTCTGATCATTTGCGCAAAAGAATGATCAAGAAGCACCCTGATAAGTATGTTCCAGAGCATCGATTCACCCTTCAACTTATTGGGTTGGCCATCTCGATGGCCGGCTTATTAGGATATGGTTGGTGTATCGATAAACACGTCCATGTGGTTGCAGTCTTCGTCTTTACATTCCTGGGTGGTTTCGGTATGACGTGGGTCTTTGTTGTTACTACTACTTATCTCACTGAGTGTTCCTCTGGTCAGCCAGCTACGAATGTTGCTATTGGAAACTTTTTTAGAAACGCTTGTGCTGCCGTGTCTTCAGTATTGATCAATGTCCTGACCGAGAAGATGGGTTTTGGTTGGTGTTTCACAGGTTTAGCTCTTCTAGATCTCATTGGGTTTGCTATTGTTGGGATACTGATGATTGAAGGCCCTAAGTGGAGAGCTAAATGGGACGAAAAGAAGAAGTTGACTAAAGGCCCAATTGGTCCAGAGGGACCTCTTCAAGCTCCAGTTTCAGCTCCAAAAACAGATTCTCTCACAGGGTCAGAAAAAGCTGATCAAAAAACCGAAAGAAAGCGTGATATCTAAATTCTAATAAAAGTCTTTGAATTTATCTTAATGCATGAATAAGCAAGTTCTGCCTTATTGTATTGACCATTTTATGGTCATCGAATTTGACACAAAAAGAGAGTAGGATTTCTCATCTGCTTACGTCAGCACATTGTTCCAATTTGTGTCTCGGTGACCCCCCATCTCTGTTGCTCTTCGAAAATGGGGAGTGCGAAGCCGTTTTGTAGGGTCTATCGATTGTGCTTCTGTTAACATTAATTGATTGAGATCCCCACAATGTCCCAGTTGGATGAAAATTCGAGCCTCCTCACGAAAGAGAGGAGCCCACTTACCGACATTGAACAACAATATGGAGCATTCACCCGGAGAAGATCGTTTTGGAGATGGTTGCCGTGGATAATTACACTGCTCAACTTCTTTTTGATAATGCTACCGTATATGCTTTCAGGTACCTCTCTGTTCCCTTTGGAACATCACCAAGAGGAGATAATAGAGCCCAAGGAGACATTTGAGTTGAGGCTCCCTATCCTCTATGAAAACTTGGTACACGAAGAAGTGCTTATTGAATACTCTTTTGGTAATTCATGGGGTGCTCCTGCTCGAGGATGGTTTATTCCACCATTGAAGGGAAAACAGTTCAACAGAGTTGTGCTAGAGTTGAATACTACGGTAGATGGTGTTCAGTATGATAGATTGGCTCATATCTTCATTGATGATATCCCAGTTTGGAGAACTTCAACTGCAGAACCTGGTAATGAATTGGTCTTTACCTCTGTCGAAAAGGATGTCTCGAAGTATTTGTCACTATTTGAGGCAAGAAACACTTCTGTGATTTTACAATTGGATAATCTTGTAAGAGGTAAATTGACAGGTGCTTTCAATACAACTCTAGCGGTGAAGTATTACTTAGAGGATGACTCAGATAACGATATCTTCAACCATATGACAGTGACAAACCACCCCGCTCAAAGGGTTTCCAAGTTAATTGATGTCAGACCAAACAGAACTCCGCTGTTGTACTATCCAAACGATAAACTTCAATTCTCTATTCCAAAGGTGAGCCACAATACGACTGCTTTAAAGCTTGCCCTCTTTGTCTCAGGTAATGCTGAAGAAGAATTCTGGTATTCCAATAGTATCGAATCGAGAAAGTCACACTTCACTAATTTTGGACATCCACTATTGGGCCATGGGCCAGTTCGTCTTATCAATGTCTACGTGAATAACAAATTGGTTAGCGTCAATGCTCCAGAACCTGTTATTTTCTCTGGAGGGGTCTCACCAGCTTTGTGGAAGCCCATAATTGGTGTTAACGCATTGGATGTTAAGGCAATTGAGATTGACTTGACGGCGATGATTCCAGAATTGTGGAAAACTAGTGCGGCATTGGATGTTGTTATCACTAATGGCACAGATTCGGGTACTGTGGGTCAGAACTGGCTTGTGAGTGGGAGTTTGTTGCATTGGGAATACGATCAGATTGAGTGGAGTTATGGTGCCATTGAGAACTATGGCAACAGCACACAATTAGTCGTGGTCGATGAAGCTACTGACCCACAGAACATGTTTCAAATGGTGCAGTCCACCGCTACCACCGAGATCAAGAGTAACTTCACGCTCATCTTGAAGAATGGAACGGAGCTTCCAGTGAAATTACACTGTCAATCTAGAGCCAAGTTCGCCGATGCACAACAGTATTATCGTTATGGTGATCTTCAATTAGTATCATCGACTGTTTCCTCCTCACACTCCACAGACCTGAAAATTGGTGATTTGCATGCAAATGTCAAGAACATCAAGTTTTACCCATTAGTTCTTTCAATTGATACTGAGCCAATCATCCCACCAAATGTCACGTACGTGGCTAATGTAACTAATGTCTATGGATCCCGGGTATTGATCAATGACAGGGAGGTTTATATCTTGGAATCCTATCAGAATGGTACTTCTAAATTCACATTATCCCCTGAGGGAAATCATGGGTTCGGATCCACAGATCAGACATTTGCTGCTGATATGAAAAAGCCATTCTCCAAATTCAGAGAAGATGCACAGGCTAAAGCCGTCAATGGTACAGTCACTGAACGAGATGAGAAGATGTGGTATGATGAAGCTAATATGCAGTTGGCTGCAAACGAACAGAACTCTGTTGAGTTACATTTACAAGAGATGGTTAGAGATGGATATATGAGTTTCACGGCTGCTTCGCTGTTCTTACAGCAACTGGAAGACTACAGGAATGCTGTATATGCTCAAGCCCGGAAAGTGAGAACCTCAGCAGAAGAGATTTCATATTTCCAGGGATTACGCATATTAGATGGTTGAAATTCTTTTTATATGCTTGTAAGTTTAAGAAATCTGAAAACTTGTAGCACATTTCGGAATTAGTGGAATTGTCGGCAGCTCTTAATGCTATTCCTAGAATGGGATTCAACTCCGAAATGAACACCCGGATTTTATCTTTTCGATCTTTCTCATCATCATATTGAAAAGGGAACAAGAGAAAGCATTGCCAAGATGAAGTGGGAGTCTCTGTTTTCATTTGAGATATTTTTCATCATTCTAAGGGAATCATTGGAGATCATCATCATTGTCTCCATCCTTCTTGCTCTCGTAAAGCAATCATTAGTTCTTCATCATGGCAAGGAGAACGAAATATTGAATTCGACGCAGATTGATGCTTTAGAGGGGCTTGGCGTTGATAGCACCGATGAGCTTAGTGAGGAGCTTAATGATACTGGTGATAAGTTGTACAAACAGTTCAGACTACAGATCTGGTCTGGGAGTTTACTGGGGTTGTTGGTGTCATTGTTGATTGGCGGCGTTTTTATAACCATGTTCTATATAGTTGGCACCGATCTGTGGTCTTTGAGTGAGCATTACTATGAGGGATCATTGAGTATTCTTGCCAGTATTGTCATATCTGTCATGGGGTTGTTTTTCCTCAGATTATCTAAATTGAAAGAGAAATTTAGGGTCAAGTTGGCCAATCTCTTGATGAACACTCATGCTCAACGTGATCTGACGCAATCACGTTGTAAAGTCCTTATGGAGAAGTATTCATTATTCTTCTTGCCTTTCATTACATGTCTGCGAGAATCACTGGAGGCATTTGTATTCATTGGTGGTGTCGGTATATCGCAGCCTTTGACAACTCTACCGTTATCTTCACTCTGTGCTATATTTGTCGCATCGGTTGCCGGATACTACTTATACAGATCCTCAAACTCAATGTCACTTAAGATCTTCCTAATTTCTATGACTTGTCTGCTTTATCTCCTTGCCGCCGGGTTATTTTCGAAGGGTATTTGGCAGTTCGAATTACAACATTATATCAATCTCTGTCATGGCCAGGATATGTCAGAAGTTGGATCAGGACCAGGTTCGTATGACATCGTTAACTCATTATGGCACGTTAACTGCTGTAATGGGGAGATAGATGGCGGTTGGATGCTCCTATCTGCAATCTTTGGATGGACAAATTCTGCAACATATTTCTCTGTCATTAGTTATAACCTCTATTGGATCTCTGTGATTTGTATTATCAAAGGCTTTCAATTCCAAGAGATACATGGGTATTTCCCATTGGTTCCACTGAAGCTACAAAGGAAAAAATTGCTGAAAAGATACACTTTAATGAAGAATATTGAGCTGCTGCATGACAGAACGGACTATATTCCTGGACACCTATTATCAAGCTCAGCACCTCTACTTCCATGAATCACCAAGGTTTATAAAATAAGAATGTATCTTATAAGGAATGTATACTGTGTAAATGCTGTTTGATGGTAATAAAAGAGTGAAATCATACGTCGTTATTGTTGATATAGTTCAATCAACTTTATTCATAGATGGGAGCTGCTTCCCAGGGTGCAAACCATATAGGTTATTCAACATATTGTTCTGGAAACCCATGTTTGGAGTGCTGAATCCTGCAGAGAGGTGAGATTTACGCTTATCCATCATCCCCAAGTTCATGAATGACGAATTTGTAGTTGGTGTTGATGGTGTTAACGGTGGTGATCTGAATGTTGTCCCTGAGCTTATGCTTGGAGATTTCGCCAATGGTGATTTCACATGGGGTTGATAATTTGAAAGCTCTTGCTCCAGATGCTTTGCCTCATTGAAAGCTTGCAGCAAATAAGGTAATTCTTCAGATATGGTACCAGAAGGACGATTGAATCCATTGAAAGTGCCTAACGATGAAGTTGTTGAACTTAGTGATGTTCTTCTTGAGCGTGTCTTCACATGGTAATCTTCTTCAGATGAATATGTGGTCGAAGATTCCTGCAACAAGTTCTGTTCTTGTTCCCATTCGTTTAATTCCTCACTTAGGAAAAAATTCATTCTAACAGACTCATACATCTTTTCCACATCGTTGAGAATGTTCAAGCATTCCTCGATCTGTTCAATATCTTTATCTATTACAGCACGATCCAATTGATCAATTAAAACAGAGACAAAGTTCTTATATGAGATCAATGTCGATTGGAAATCTGTATTATCTGTCACCAAGGGGTTCTCTTCCTGGTCGATCATCTCCATGATATGCGTCAACTCGTAACTTATAACAAGAAGCTTAGCCTTTGTGTATGAAATAGATAGTTCTTGGACTAGCTGATTTTTCAGATGGATCACTTTGAAGTAGATCTTCAGCAAGAGGGAACCAGGGTCTGAGATGTATTCCTCTATGGATAGTTTCTCGATGAACTTCATAAACTTGGAGATCTTGCTATGGATAGAATTCAACTCTGTATCTAAATCTTGGCACTTATTCAATACCTTCTGTGCGATCTTGATATCGAACTTACGAGTATCGGCCTGCATAGAGAAGTTTAAATTAATACTGGCTTTTAGAGTTGAGAACTCCCATGTCTGCAACTTATACTGGACAGTCAGAAGTTGCTTATAGATTTTCAATACCAGTGAGCACTGTGTTGTGATTTTATCATAATATTGAGGAAACTGTGCGGTCAATGATTGTATACCCTGGGAATTGAACTCTTGAGAGTCAAATATGGATAGAACAGGGTCGATATATGATGCCATGGTTGTCTGAAGGGTTCTAGCGGGCGTATAGGGAAGGCGGAAGGGATGGACGAATGTAATATATGGTAATGATGTAATTGTTCAAGCGAATATGAATATGACGGGCACTTCTTGAGGATTGGGAGGGTTAGTTGGTTTTTACAATCGATTGAGATCTTTATTGTTTTTAATCCCTTGGGTGGAACCACAATTTTTCTGCTCGGCTGATTCGGTTAATCTTAGGCTCGAAACTGGCGGGTGGTGTTTTATATTCTGACATATGATCTACACCTTAATTCGAATGCTATCATGACCAACTTGGATTGTACTAAGTTGTATTAAGAACCAAACTTCTCTACCTCTACTACCAGCTTCATTCTTGAGTACCATTGTGCCAGCGATTCTCCTTGCTGTTGACATGCAACTATGATGATACTCATATTATCAAACCCAACACCTGTGACTTGATTGGCCATTGATATTGTATATTCCAGAACTTTTGTCACAATTGCGTTCAGCTCATCGCCGAGGCATAGGCGATACCTTATGAAGCTTATGAGATCTCTGCTGTTAAACACATCCCATATCCCATCACATGCTAATACAATGAATTCATCATTCAATTGGATCTTGTGAATGATTACCTCAGGCTCTACTGTAACCTGCGTCTCTTCACTATGCAAAAGTTCATGTGTTTTCAGCTCTCTATGCTTGAATCCAAAGTCTCCAAACGCTCTCGAAAGGGCTAACACGCCACCGACTCTATTATATGACACTGAACCACCTGCATCGTTTATTCGTATGAGCTCACCGATATGTGTCGGTTTATGATCGTATGAGAGGTCTTTGCTGTGTCCATCATGAGAGACAATCAGTCGTGAATCACCAGTGTTGATGGAATATAGTTCTGTGTTATCAATGATGATGCCTACAATGGCCGTTGATCCGCTCTGGGATCTATGGTGCTTCAGGTGGTTATACAATTCGTAGTCAGCCTTTAGGAATGCTTTCTTAATCTTGTGGATGATGAGACCCTGTGTTGTCTCATGATTAGTCTTATCCATCGCCTGTAGTTGTTCAATTAGGATGGGTATCAGTTCGTGACTCAAGAAGAGCGATGATTCTGCTCCACCATGGCCATCAAATACAGCGTAAATCTTAATGTCGATCTCTCTGGCACCATGGATGTCGTAGAAGGTCAACTGGTCCATCCAGTGGATCGAGTGGGCATCTTCTTGTGATTGTCTATAGCCCTGCATCGAACCAAGGGAGTATGAAAACTGCGGGAATTCCCTATGTTCTATGACCTTATCTGTCAGCGGCTGTGATATTAGCTGTCCCATTGTGGTCCTTGTCCAGTGCTCTCGTTGCGGAGTCTTTACTGATAAAGTTGCACCTGTGTATTCCCTAAAATCACACGAGAGAAGGCTTGTGTGCTTAAGTAAGTGTGTGAATAGCTGTTATGTAATTCTATAATCCTTCGTTTAATGAGGGTTTTATTGACTGCTTTTTGGCTGTTTTATGTATGTTTTCCATAGGAATGGACTTGATGATCTCAAGTTGACATATTCAAGTGATTCATACATCAATTGAAGCCAATCACCAGTTTGGTTCCATAAATAGAACGGGATCAAATGGTTCCAGTAAGACATGTGCAGTTTAAATAGCGTCTACTGAGGACATTGAAGTTTCGTTCTGTATTAGTCTCAAAAACTTCGGTTCTCAGTGGCTTTGAGCCTTTGTATGCCCTTCAACTGTCATCGTTTGCCCTCTCAGGACGCCCAGGCGGTTCTGGCCCTTTTCCCAAAGTTTTTGCTCCAAATTTTAAGGAGCGAAAAACAACGAGCGAAAGTTGAACAACAAACGAATTCAGCAACACAGCGGTACACATCAACGCTCCATTTTTATATCATCAACGGGCATTCACGATAACTCAGATAATTTTTGCTCAACACACGCTCATTGAACTTTTAACGTCTGTTTTTTGCTATCTCTCCTTTTACCACGGGGTCTTCATCTATATAGAACGCCACCCACAAGATGTCCAGAAACAACCCGCAGCAACCATCGTTTACTACCACGACGGGCGGCAAGAATCCCAAACAGATCCACATTGCCCATAGGCGTTCGCCTTCTGAACTGACCAACTTGATGATGGAGCAGATTGCGCTACAGCGCCAATTGGAGATTGTTCAACAGCAACAGCATCAACTGTTGGCTCAACAGAATCAACAACAACACGGAGGTAACCCCATTGGCCACAGGCGTACGGGATCTAACACCGACAGTACGCATAGAAGAGCACATTCTTCTATCACAGGGGCCATGGGATCATTTTCAATGCCTAATACGCTAGCACCACCGCCTCCTTCCAAATTGAACAGCAACAATAACGGTCAGCAGGGCCATGTAAGAAGACATTCCCTTGGGTTGAATGAAGCAAAAAGAGCCGCTGCACAAGTTCAAGCACAAAGAGCAGGTAAAGAAGCGCCACAGGATGATGGGATGCCACCTCCGTCTGGATTTAAGTTTCCTTCGACTCAACTTGATCCTCCGGCACCAAGAGGCCATCAACGTTCCAGATCAGTGGCCCAGTCTCCACAAAGACAGCCATATCAGTTCCCTCCTTCGCAGGATACGTCACCGCAGCAACATGAACGTCGAAGCTCCGGTCATTTCAGAACAAATTCAAGATCCTACGATCCAAACATCCAGCAGAGCATGAATCAGAATTGGAGACAAAGACCTCAAAATAGGCAATCGCAACAGTTTCAAGACAATGAACTATTAATGCCCCCTCCACAATTCACCCCAGGTCATAGATCTCGTGGATCTCATGGTGGTGGCTCTATCTCATCGATGAATGGGTTTCAATCACAAGGTGGTAGAAAGTCATTGTTTGCTCCTTACCTACCGCAGAGCTCTATCCCTGAATTGGTTGCTGAAGGAAGATTGGTTGTTGGTACTCTGAGAGTCAATAAGAAGAATAGATCAGATGCATATGTCTCGACTGATGGACTCTTGGATGCTGATATCTTTATTTGCGGCTCTAAGGACCGTAACAGAGCTCTAGAAGGCGATCTTGTGGCGGTTGAATTGTTGAGTGTTGATGAGGTTTGGTCTAGTAAGAGGGAAAAAGAGGAGAAAAAGAGAAGAAAAGACAATAATTCTAATACAGAGACTTTGGATGATGTTCATAATGATGCCTCTACCCATTCTAGTGCTCCAGGTTCCAGTGAGTCCAATGATAAGAAGTCTGAAGGGTCGTTACAGAGAAAGGGCTCTTTGAAACAGCGTCCGACTCTGAAGAAGAACGATGACGTCGAAGTTGAAGGCCAATCATTACTTCTTGTTGAAGAAGAAGAGATCAGTGATGAGTATAAACCGCTGTATGCAGGTCATGTTGTTGCGGTTATTGACCGTATCCCTGGCCAATTATTTGCGGGTACTTTGGGTCTCTTGAGACCTTCTCAACAAGTGAAGGAACAGAATCAACCTGTCCAAAGACCGAAGATTGTTTGGTTCAAACCAACCGATAAGAAAGTGCCATTGATTGCTATTCCAACTGAACAAGCTCCAAGAGACTTTGTTGAAAACGTTGACAAGTATCAAAACAAATTGTTTGTTGCGTCTATCAAACGTTGGCCAATCACATCGCTGCATCCGTTCGGTACATTGATATCAGAATTGGGTCCTCTGAATGATCCAAAGATTGAAGTTGATGCCCTCTTGAGAGATAATAACTTTCTTTGTGAAGAATACTTGGATGATTCCGGGATTGAGCGTGATGATTTCGAACTGAACACTGTGAACTTGAGCGAAGAATTTGAGCAGAGACGTGATTTCACGGATGAATACGTTTTGGCTATAAGTGAAACTGGCGAAACTAGTGATCATGCTATACACGTTAAGAGAATCTCGAACGAGAAAATCGAGCTGGGAGTTCATATCGCAGATGTGACTGAGTATGTGAAGGAAGGATCCATACTAGATAAGAATGCAAGAAAAAGATCAAGCTCTGTATTCTTGCCTCAAAAGACTGTTCACTTACTACCAAAGGCTGTTAATGAATTGTTGAGCTTTAACAAACAGGAAAGGAAACTGAGTATTTCTGTTGTCTTTGAAATTGATACCGCTGGTTTTGACATTGATAACGTTTGGATTGGGGAGAGTTCTATCCAACCAAAAAATAAGTTGACATACGATCAAATTGATTCTATATTGGAAGATGGTGATGACAATTCTATTTCCTCTGCCTCTAAGGATTATGTCAAGACCATTGCCTTGATTTCCAAGGAGTTTAGACGCGAAAGATTGGGTAATCCACGCTTAGGCAATGATGTCTTTTTGCCATTGTTGGATCAGATTGATGATGAAAAGGTTCGTTTGAGTCTAAACTTGTTCGAGTCTAGTCTTTGCTCATCCATCTTGAATGAAATCTTTTTGAAAGTGAACAGTACTGTGGCCCAAAGAACATATGCTATCTTGGGTGATTCCGCATTTTTGAGAAGACATCCTATGCCAACTCTGCAGAAATTGGAAACTTTCAAGAGAAAGGTTACCCAATTGGGGTTGGACATTGATACCAGATCTTCTGCTTCATTGCTGAATTCAATCTTGAACATTCAAGATCAGGCCTCTAGGCAGTGCGTGGAGATTCTTCTGTTTAAGGCTTTATCCAGATCCAAGTACTTCGTTGCAGGTAAGGTTGATCCTGAAAACTATGGATCATTTTACTTCAACTTGCCATTGTTTACACATTTCACATCACCATTGAGACGTTACGCTGACTTGATTGTGCATAGACAGCTGAAGAACACCTTGAGACCACAAGCTGAACCAACTGTTATTACAAATGAAGATTTGGAATCTTTGAAGATGACAGCTGAGTACTGCAATTTCAAGAAGGATTGTGCTAAGGCCGCTCAAGATCAAAGTGTTCATCTCTTGTTATCTCAAACTATTAACGAGATGTCGCGTTCTACGGGTCAATTAATTGTTATGGGTACTGTACTGCAAGTTTATGAGAGCGCGTTTGATGTCTTCCTCCCTGAATTTGGTATTGAAAAGCGTGTTCACGGTGATCAATTGCCTTTGAAAAAAGCTGAATTTGATAAGAAACAAGCTGTTTTGGAATTGTATTGGGAGAAAGGTATCGATACTGCTACATATATTCCAGATGACGAGCGCGAACCATTAAGTTACCGTAATTCAATCAAGAACAAGTTCAAGACAGGTTCCAATGAGATTGCGGCAAAACTGAAGGACAATTCAGCCGACACGATGGCTGAAGAGTTTGCCAGAATGAAATTAACGCCACCTGAGGTTATCCAACAAGGTAATACCTTGGAACAGCTGATCAAAGGGTTGTCACTACGTGTTGAGAATGATAATTTTGTTCAAGAGATTCATGAGTTAAGCCAAGTGCCAGTGTTGTTAAGATCGGAGATTGGGATGGCGTTGCCTTGTTTGACAGTACATGCCTTAAACCCATTCACCAACTATGAGTAATGTTATTGATTTATTGGTTTATTTATCTTTGTTTGTAGCAGTTCGATTGTTCTTTTGTGGTTGGTTGATACTGCTGCTGTGACTCTTGTTTGCTTTTTTTTTAGAATCCCATCAGTGTGTGTCAAAATTTTCAGGGTCCTCACGCAGATAGGGGATGGAGTTGCGGGTGAGGTGAACAACAGCCCATAAAGGGTTAACGAAAGCGTGTATTATTGGCCAGGGAAGCATTGTGGTAACAATTCGGTTTTTTGTTTATTATATCTTTAAATCCCCTCCCCATGACCTCATTGCAGTTTTAAGGGCCTAGAGCCCTGCGGCATTCACGTGTGTGTGGGCTGACCGGGTTTGGCAGCATCGCTTGGATCAAGGGGGCACAGATTGGCACCTGTTTAGCTAGTTATTCATCCAATTAACCATAAACAACTAGGATTTCGAAATCAATACAGCTACTAGAAACAGAGAATTCAGATGACCACCGCTTATAAGCGCAAAGTTTCCTTTGACTCGCTTTCGCCACATACTCCCACACTACCTGATGAGCCATTGCACATCCCTCCACAGTATATTGGGCATAAGAAGAAAACATCCCTAGATTTAAACTTTGGCTTTGAACCGAGTAAACAAGTTGATGTGAATCAGCTATTCCAGTCATTCAATCAGATCCCGTACGGTGGAAGATCCATGAGTATTGCAGGTGTGGGACAGGAGGTGAAAAAGGCACCAAAGCTACCACCTGCTCCACGGAGATCTATATTGAAGGCGAACCCAAATTATGTCTATGAGTCAAAGGCTCTTGAGGATGAGTACACTCCAAGAAGTACGCTGATGCCAGGCTCTGGCACCACGAAGAAGAAGTCTATTGTGGAGATGAGCGATGAGGAACTGATGGCACTTGATTCCCAGTTCAGGAAGGGTGTCTCTTTAGAGAACTTAAAGTTCGATGGAGATGGATACTTGCCATTACATGATCTCACGATCATTGAAGCGAAGAAAATGTCCAATGCGAAGAATATTGATAAATTTGTTGGTACGATGGTAAATAATCGCAAAGTATTGAGGCCCTCCATTTCGAACTATCATTCGTATTCAACAAGTTATACACATACAGGACTATCTTTATATATCCAAGATTACCTCAATAAGGGGAAGACCAAGGACAACGAAGAGTCTCCCTCTAGCCTCAGGGAACTGGCACTTTACGTCAGTGGGAGAAGACACACGTGGAGTGCTCTTGATTGGACCATTAGGAACTTCTTGAGGGATGGTGACCACTTAGTTGTACTAAGTCAAGTTCCTGATAAAGTTGCTGTGGATCCAGAGCATTATCAGTATCGTAATGATAATAATGACGAAATCAATGGTGACAAAGATGATAGTGATGAGCCACTGTCCTACGAATACATCGATGTGGAAGAATATTATGGCTCTGAAGGGATCAAAAATGAAGCTCATCGGCTGAGTGCCTACATTTTTGAGGCCTTGCAGAAAGTGGGAAGAAAAGATCTAAAGATCTCATTCACTGTCGAATTGATTAAGGAAAAAAGCGTTGCAAGTCTGTTAAAGAATGCTATAACTCTCTATTCGCCCCACGTTTTTCTTGTTTCGAGTTTGGCAACGAAGTATAGCTCTGTTGGAAGTAGTTTGAGATTACCATTCTACGTTCTGAATAAGCTGAGTGTCCCAAGTGTACTTATACCACATCAATTGATCAGTGATGATGTGCTTGAATTGAAGCCATTGGATGAAAACTCCGTGGAAGGAGGCTCCACTACTGAAGAATCATTAGATGAAATTGATCCATTAAAGAGACTAAACCGCATTTTGGATGTATTGGACACGGATGCTAGCGCTGAAGTGGATTATGAAATTAAAGGGACTTCAAGATCAAGGTACCTCTTTAACCCATACAATGACAGTCATCCTGGAACTGGTACTGCATCTAGTAGAGTCACAACAACGGACGATGAAGCTGACTCTCCAGTGGATTACCTGGGGCTACAACCACAGAAGATCAAGTTTAGCGAAAAATTACAGACTCCAAGGGGTTACAGTTCGACATACTCAGGCAATAACTCAAGGAGAAACTCTCACAGTTCAGGAATCTATAAAGTAAAGTCCCTGCTGGATACAGAATCGGCACCAGTGGAGAGGTCAAAGACGTATTCCAGTCCAATGACGAACAGTATCAGCAATACTTCGAGCACCAGTATGAGAAGGAATGGGAATGGTAGTTCTGGTTCGGTGGTGAAGAAGGTGAAGTCTGAGCCATCTGTTGAGAAGAAAAAGGGATTCTTTGGGTTCTTGAAGCGTAAGAAGTGATAGGAGATATTTTTTGGTTATGATTTACGTGTATATTATGGGTACTATATACATATTAGATGAGAAAGCCAGTATACTTGATCCTGGTGACACTGCTGCAGCTATCTGTGACGTCATTATACAACACGGAGTTTGGCGGACGAACCGCGGAGACCTGGAACTATGTCCCACCTGGTAAGAGCACTCGCAAACACAGGCCTTATTGTGCGTGACAGTTTGTGATCCAACAGACCCCGCAATGAGCAGCGATAAGGGTGGAGTACTTTTAGTGTGGTTGAGATCATCACGCAGGTGTGACAGGTTTGAGATGGGTATATAAATGGGTGTCTTGCTCTATAGCAATCTTTTAAATTCATCAACTTTGTCAACTCCATCAACTCAATCCATTTTTCAATATGATTTCCCCGGTTTTCAAGGCAGGTACACTAGGGTTCCTTGCCGGTTCCCTCATTCCAATCTTATTCACAAGCTTCTACTTGATCCCATCTCAACAATATAAGGAACAAAGAGAAATCAATTGGTTGAAGAAAGTAGTCAGTCTAATGAACTGGCAAGTCAAGAAGTTGGAGGGCAGACAATTCGGTACCTCTCTATCAGAGGGTACCTACAGAGATGGCCTCTACTGGGCGGGGTTTTGATGATTGAGTCCTTTAACAAGGTACCACAGGCATTATAAAGTACCAGTGACGCTCCCATGCATTAACATTCACCTGAACTACATTCAAGAGCTTAGGACTCTGATTACAATATCCAATGAAGCTGGCTTTCACATGGACTTCTACACTTTTCACGAGGATACTCTTTTCACTTCAATCATACCCATATCTCCGTTGTTTATGAGATGACCGATTACTCTTTATATCTTATGATGAATATTTTATAACGATGAATATCACGCTGATTGTTTGAGTTACGTTGTAGATCGTGTCTCGTGTGCTATTGCAGATCACCATATTGTATGTGTAGCTCTTTTACGATAAGTGCACAGATTGCGTCATATCTGATCTGCTAACCCCTTTTCCTTATCTAAGAATGTGGAGAGATTAGACAATGGCGTCATATCAACATCAAAAAGGAATCTTAGTGACACTGAGTGACCGCCTCCTTTTACTGAGGGATTATGATCCCAACAATTTACGTGGTAAGGTTGCGATAGCAATTTTCGTGTCTTCAAGTGGTACATGAGCTACTGGCGTAATTGTAATACAAACAGGCCCTTAGTGTGGCACTCCTCATTTATGACTATGCTTTTGCTTCACGCTAGCAACTAACTTCCTCAACTCCAAGATACTCTTCGGGATTCCTCCTTCCTTTGTGCCATCTTTGGAATCTCTAGAACCTTTGGATTCATCAGAATCTCTAGAATCACCAGTGCCACAGGAGCCACTAGAATTGTACTTCATGCCCTTCTTGGTAGCTTGCGCGTACGTGGGTTTATTAATGATCAATGGACTTGATGATGAATGGTTGGCAAATGTTATATTTGACAGATTAGAAATCGTGGAGCTGTTCCCATAGAACGATGGCGTCTGAAGAAGTTCCGATGATTTGGGTCTCGGTGTACTGTATACATCGATCTTGAACTTATTCTTCTTCATAGGCTTTATTAATGAGTCAAAGTTGCTTGATGATAGTTTAATGGGATTTGATTGGGCCATTGCTGGTTTCATGAATGTATTTGAAGGTTGTCTCACTCCGTCTGACAGCAATTTAGGGATTGGTCTCACCTTCGGTGAGGATTCGATGTGTCTCGTCAAGTGTCTTGGAATAGATTTTCTCTCAATAGTGTCTTCATGTATCAGGAATTTTTTGACCTCTTTTGGTTTGGTGGTCTCTAGTTGAATATCTGGTTTCATAGGTTTCAAGTATTTTTGATTATATTCACCTTTTGCGCTCAGTCTGACTTGTAATCCCATCTTGTCAAGACATCTCTGGATCGAACCGCAGTCTAATCCAGGATCCAGTTTAACAATAGTGATAGCCTCAATGCAGTCAGATTTCGGGATGTTCAACTCTTGTAATATGTCTTGCTCAGAGAACTTGATAATACCTTCAAACTCCCAATATATAACCAGTATCTCAAATCTGAAGTTTGTATTCAAGCAGATTCCCTGAATCAACTCATGCAACAGCAACTTTTGCTCACGGATCCTTTCAATTCCATCACAATTAAACACCAGTATATTCACGCCTTCGAAGAACTTGGGATTGATCTCTTCCGTACCAATGATATGAAGTTCAATTTTACCTCTCCTCATCTTATGCGTCATATTATCGCCAATGGAAAACTTGCGCCTCAGGAACTTCGATGTCGTAGATTTAAACTCTTGGGAAAAGATCAAAATCTCATACTTCTCAAATGGATGTTGACTCAAGTTATCCAATAGTTTCTCAAAATTCAATGGACTCAAGTCGACCGGCTTAGGGTGATTAGTCAATGTTGTTGAAAGATTGGGTTTCTTTCTCTTGATCACAGTGGGGATACCAAAATTTCTTGATGCATCACGTAGTTCATCTCTCTTTCTCTTCCTCATTTCAAACTTTTTCTGAGATTCTTTGCACAATTGACAAACTTTCCTCACAAGTCCTTCTTTTAACTTCTCGGTCCTGAAATTACTAGCAACAACCTCCATACCTTCAAAATAGACCAACTCACTAATGAAAGCCTCGTATAGATCTCGGCTTAATGAATTCAATAGTTTCTCTTTGATCTGTCTCTGTTTAATCTTCTGAGTAATCATAGGCGCAAGGATGTCTTGAGTTTGTTCTTGCACAACTGATGAGATCAATTGTGATGCCAAGGAGGAACTTATGGATTTGATCATCTCAAGTTTCTTCTGTTTTTTTTGCTGTTGTTTCAACAGGAGCTGCCTGTTCATTTCCTCAAGCCTCTTCTGTTCCTGCTCTTTCTTTCTAGCTTCCTCTTCCGCGGCAGATCGCTTCATCTCGATTTGTTTGAGTTCTCTCTCTTGCTGCCTTTTCGACTCTTCTTCATCACTTTTGATCTCTTGCAATTTTGAAATATTCTCGTTAGATTTAGGAAATGAGAATGCAAAAGCTGATGATGATGATCTTGGTGGAGCACTTGGGGTAGATTCTGAGAATGCAGCAAACGAAGGAATCAGGGTTGAAGTTGGAGTGATTGGTGACACGCCAAGGTCAGTTATTGACTGAGTTGCGATAGTCGATGGTTTTTGAAATACCGTTGTTGGCAAATTAGGGGCTGCATCTTGTGGGAATGAAATACTTGATAGATTTGAAATTCCACCACTCACAAGATCCTTGTAGGAGGAGATTTTAGAGTCATGTTCCACGGAAAAGGATTGTCTGAATGGTCTTTGGTCAGGGATCAAGTGTGAGTTATGTGCCAGAGAGAGTATATCGACATGTTTGACATCATTTATCAATGCTATTTGTATACCATAATAGGAACAGAATTCTTCCAAATCACTCTCATCGTTGAAGGCTAGCAAATCCATATAGAATTCAATAGGATATGGCCTTGCTCTGTTGTGCAATGATCTCCGAATAGCTTTAAATGAGTAGAATCTTATCTCATTCAGATGAACCTCCATCATATATGACATTAACAACGGAACAGAGCCCAACTTGAAATTGTGAAAGAAGTTCTTGAACAAGTTCAGGACATTTTCCGTAAACTGAAATCCTCTCTCCACAATATTTGTCTGTACCACATTTCTCAAATTCAAAGCCAATTGAACTTTCTCATCTTGGAGGATATCCGCTGGTAATTTTTGGATTTCTCTGTCCAACTCGGGGTCTCGCAACTGACTCAGCAAGTAATAAGCTCTGAATTCAGCTTCATTTGGGGCCTTGATACCTCTAGAGCGATATTCTGCGTACATTTCTGACAGTGTCTTCAATGCTTTGTTCATCTGCTCGAGTTCTTGTTGTCTGGAAAATTCGAAAGCTGTCTTAGCCATCACATGAAGTGTTAATATATGGATCCTCACAATCTTCTCATGGCATTCGACTGCTTCAGGACCTGAATAGTTCTGATAAGTGAAGTCCTGACGAATAGATCTTGTTCTATCCCAAATAAAAGATTGCGCTTCAGGTAATTCTTCAAGGACATTCTCAATCAGATAGTCCAATGTTGATACCAATACCTGGGGTGGTCTAACATCTGATGGCAATGGTGGTGGTTGGCCAGCAGCAGGTCTCGAAAATGCTTTGATTGCACGATCCTTGGAGACTCTCCCCGATGGATCCTTCTCATACTTGCGAACGTCATTCTCAACGGATCTTCGTATTCTCTCATAGACAGGACACATCTGTAAACATGAGCCTGTGAACGATATAGCGTCGTCAAGGGTCTTTCTTGTACCCTCTTTATCGACCAGGCCCTTCTTTTCCATATTTTGCCTCTCAATATCTCTCATATGTTGGAACTCCTCGAAGAGGGTTGATGGATCAGATGCGCTAGCTTCCATTTGTGCCATCTTATCCTGGTTACTTTTATCCCAGTCATCTTGGACAATAGGACCAGCACTCAAGGCAGGAGATTGATAGATAAGAAACTTTGGTAAGCCTCTAGAGGAATGTGGCCTCCTTTGGAAAGCTGAACCACTGAAAGCGAATCCACCGATTAGACCATCTAGGGAAAGCTCGTCAATAGATAGAGATGTAGATGACTGTACAGACAGTAATGTAGACGTAGGTAAGTTGCTCCTTGATAGGCCATTGGATTTTTGGAAATTTTTGGATAAAGTACTCTGGAACATGTTCTTCCTTGAGAAGTTCGAAAGATTCTTTGTATCATGAGATGTATTATTGTCCTGATGCCTCTGCTTCTGTCTACCTTGGGCTTGGAATGCAAGCATGGTTGGCGATGTGCACAAGTGCTTGCAATATTTTTATTGGTATTAAGGGCTAACCGCGCTAATTGTTTAGCAGTGGTGATCCTCTCTCTTTTTTTCTCTACTATCGATGGCTGTACTCGTCTGTGTTGAACCTTGGTGGGACATGTAGAGCCAGTTAATTTTGATTAGTAAACAATTACGTACAGAAATTGAATGGGAAGCATGACAAAAGGAGAAATATTCGCGATTTATCCTAGGGGCTGGCTTTCGCAGCAAACAGACAGAGAAATGTAGCACCCCTCCGTCCCTCTGAAAACGATAGAGTTGTAATCTGGAGATCATGACTCTATGGCAGTATTCTAAAAATTTATAAACAAAAGGACATTGTCCTGGTATCATAATTTTCCCAGTTACAAAATTCAAGTGGGAATTTCGCGGTGTATGTTATGTTCGGTACCCACCAAAAGAGAAAATTCCTCCACACGCGCCCCCTCCAAACGACAGGCAGCGCGAACCAACAACAAAAAGTTCACAAAGACGACGAATTAACAAATCGCACTCGCAGCGCTTCGTTACAATACTTATATTTAGAGGACTACCATCACAAGATTGTGTACACTTTCACAACAAAGCACAGAATTCAGAGAGCACAAACCGTCTTGTCTAAAATCTACTTGTTTTTTCCCTTCCGCCCCCTGCTATAATCTGCTCATCCAACCCCAGAAGATCAGTTTGACACACTCCAAAGTTCTTTCTCTGAGACTGCTGCCTCTTTTTATCCTTTAACTATCTACCTCTAATCAGCTGCCTGGTATACTGCTATGAGTGTCCCTGATAAACCGGATTTGAGTGACTATGAACACAATGCGATCCGATCTACTGTGGAGAACAACAATAAGAATGTCCCAGTAGCGATGATATCACAGGATAACATAAAAGGATCGGAGAAGAAATATAATTCTGAATCTACTGAGACTGATGATGCTAGCCAAAACTGTGATACAGAGAGGGAAGAAAATGACGATGACGGTGACGATGAGGATCCTTCAGGAACTCCGACAATCACAGCGCCACCTTCAATAGTCTCTTCAAATACAGGGCCCACAGCTGAAGATTTGTCACCAGTATCCACTATCACTCCTGCCGCCGCTATTAAAGGAACCGTTACGCTGAAGAAGAAAGAGCTGATAAGGCCCTTATTCTCCAGAACAAGTACTTCTGATAAAGCTGCGAAGAGCGTTGCTACAAAATCAATGATCGTGGAAACGGAAACTGTGGATTCATCTAATGCCCCATCTGTTACGCTTCCGATTGCACCACTGGTTACTTCTAATGACCTTATGGTCAACGGTTCAGGGAACTCTACTAACATGTCTTCTCTAAGAAGTAAGAAGAGCACTGTCTTTATTGATAACTCTCAGACAATAACATCCCAACAGATCAATAGTAATCCGGCTCTTGAGAATGATAATATAAGTATCACTGGCTCAATACGGAATCCAAATAAACATTTGACCTCTTCGGAGAGCCATATGAACATGGCAAAACCTGGTGCTACGAAGGCTGATTTGTTTGCTGCGAAGATCGCTAATGCTGTTGGTGGTGCCTCGGATTCCGATTCCGAAGAGACGTTTGTCTATGAAAGTGCTCCAGATACTCTTAATGCTGCCAATTCCTTACCAGTGTCTAAGGGCACAATCCAACCAGGTATTTCTAACCAGCAAGCTTTCAGAAACCAGCGAAATGTGAGTATGCCAATGGCTTCGTCACATCCTTTCTCCACAGCAGTTGTCTCAAATCAAGATGTAAAAGAACGCGCTCCATCTTCCTTTGACACTGAGGAAGGTTGTGACCCCGACCAACAACCCCACACTATGACAAAATCGTCAAATCAGAGCAATGAGTTTGCACGGATGGTGCCGTTAGGTAAGAACCATAGTGATCAGTTGAGAAAACCAAGTACCTCAAGTTTCTCGGGTTTCAAAAATTCTATTAGTTCTGTTCCAAATAAGCCAAGTCAACTTCGTACTACTACATCAAAATTATTTGATGTTAAGGGAAGTACGTTAAGGAGGTACTCTGGTGTTCCAGATGATGTTAATATTGAAGACTACATTGATCGGTATGATGAGGAACAAGAAATTGAAAGCGCTGGTGGCTATGTCGATACTTATGATTACGATGATTACGAAGAAGACGATGAACTGACCCCGTTGAATTTAAGCAATGCTAATAATAAATTGAGAAATAAAGCATCGAGACATTATGCAACTAAGAGAAACAACTCTTCGAACTTTGGTTCGATGGATCGTCACGGTTATACCGATTTCAGTAAAGATGAAGTGTCTGGCACGACTTCTAAGGCTCTCCGTGGTTCGAGATCAAAGATTAGGCAAGGCCAACAGTACCTGCAACAGGATCAACATTCTCCTCACAATTTCTTTAATGATAAGAAGAACGCAAGACTTCAAACTATCAAGAATGTGATGTATTTCCTGGTGTTTGTATTTGGTCTTCTGGCTTTTGGATTTATTGCTGGCTTCTTATTGGCTACTACGAAGGAACTCCAAGATGTTGACATTCGATCTGTGGATGATGTTCTTGTCTCATACGATGAATTGGTTTTTGATTTGAATGTCCAGGCTTTTAATCCAGGGTTTATGACCATTGAAGTGTCAGACCTTGAACTTGATATTTTCGCCAAATCTTCATTCTTGGATAAGACGTTACACCTTCCAATAATTGACAATGCGAAATCCGACTACGAGACTATTCTCTTGGGGACTGCTTCCAAATTTGAAACGCCATTGGAGTTTACAAGTGGCCTTTTTAATAGGAATCATTCATTGGCAAAAAGTGCAGTGAAATTATTGCATCCGGGAAGAAACTATACGGGTATTGACGACAAAGAGAACCATAAAATTAATGATGACTCCGATCAGTGGAAGAAGATTATGGAACATCCATTCGAGTTGATCATAAGAGGAACCTTCACATATGAGGTACCTCTGTTTGGTAGCGAGAAATCTATACCTGTGACAAAAACTGTCGCCATTGATCCAGATGGAGAAGAGATTATCCAAATTGGTGATCATGTTTAGAAGAGAAGTTTATGATAATGATGACGCTAATGTGGAGATTTGTAGAATACCCAGTTTTTCCTAAGGTTGAATTTTTTCATAACATTTCATCTATATACAGTATGTATAAGCAACGATAGTTCATTGTCTCGCTCTATCCAAGGAGCTTCCTGTACCAAGTTTCTTATCATTAACCTTGACTATCATGGATCTAATGACACGAGGATCAGCTTTTAAAGTTCGAAGAATTTCAGATTGGACGGATGTACTCGAATCGAATAGCATCAGAAATCTATGACCTCTGAAGTGGTGCTCTTGGTCCTTTGTCATAATCTTCGGAAGATTCTCTTCTCCAAGAGACTTTATCTGCCTGATAACACCACGATTCTGAATGATCAGTTTACCGATAGTGGTTGCGACTCTATTGTTGTGTTGTTAGTCAGTGATCGCTTCAAAGGTCCTAGAACAACTTACTCCTTGGCCTCGGACACAACCGCAGTTGGGTTTGTCGCACGGGAGATAGCAATCAGTTCATAAAGCATTTTTTAGCGTATTATATTGATAGCGAAAGCAAGGAGAACTAGCCCTCTCTGGCTTGATCTGTTTCTTTCACCACTATGGAAGGTTTTTGAAAAAACTAGGAATATACTCGGCCGGGTAACTGTTGGGCCGTGGGACAGACGACAATGTCCGTTTTCAGGTAAAACTGCTAACAACAGACACGCTACAGCTTAGATAAGAAATCCATTGGATTTTTGGGAGGTAAAGTCTAAGTAGAAAAGTGTTGGACAATGTAGGACTAATGATCTCAAAGTTCATTCCTGAGTAGATCAATGTCTCTTATCTGACATTCCCGTTTGCGCTGGCGTGAATTCTTCAACGAGGCTTTTATCTGCTCAAGAAACTGGTGAATATGTTTAAACTGTCGATTACTACTCACCTTTGCCTTCTTCTTTACGAAGCCTTTGTTAAGTTTATCACGCTAGACCTTTGTCACATTCACCAGGTTCGTGGGCTTGAGCTGTGCTGAGTTTGGAGGGATTTACAGATATGACACTGTAGTACTTTCAAGTATCCCAAATACCACCTTGGTCCGGATATAGATACAGAAAAGAGTCACAACTATTTTAACGTATCCATAAAAATCAGGAAATCAGGAAATTTGTGATAAGAATCCATTTGGGTTTCTTTATCAAAAAAGATGATTATTTCCCTATCGAATTTCAGGGCAAGAGAAATATATCCCAAACGAAGGCATGAAAAGGTCAATTTATGCAAACCTTCCAAAAATCATACTAAACTCCTCATTAAGGAGATGCACTTGGCTTGTAAGGTAAGATAATCTGGTTAAGATTAAAGCCTCACCTCACGGGCCAGCGGCAGAGAACTACAGGAGATTCTAGGAAAGAAGA